>CM045998.1:451937-883828 GCA_025175895.1 Wurfbainia villosa | reverse complement strand
AAAGTGCAAATTATTCAAAAAAAAAAAATATTTTTTATTCAAAAGAATTAGTAAATAAATCCAAATTGAACCAAAGTGTCATAAACCCTTTAATTTGGACAAACAATCAGACTGAAATTAAACACTAGATAAGTGAACTTTAAGAGGGGCATCATCCGCTCAAACAAAGTTAAGGGTCCACTAAATTCAATCCATACTCATTTTCTCTAAAGCCACCAATTCATTCAAATTAAGGATCCACAAAAAAATCACAACTATGAACCCCATTTTAGCTTTCGAGATGAACTCTCGGCAATTCAGCAGCAAGAAGGGATTTGCATGGTTTGAGGCTTTGTTTGCCTGAACAACTATATAGAATTGTTGATGGGATCTTGTTTGGATTCCTTTTTTATTCCTGCCTCCAATTGGTGTCTTTTGTATGGAATAAAATATTATTATCTAGTTAAATATTTTTATAATCTCTCATATTTGTGTTTGGATCTTTTTTATGGTCAGATCTCCTCATATTTCGGTTTTAATTTTTTCTGAATTCACCATCAACCAAACTTTAGCAAAATTTCTCTTGTTTAAGAGTTAAAGAAAAAAAAGATCATACTTTTCCGGCTTGGTTTACTCCTGAGGAGAGGAGGAGGGAAAATAGGTGAGATGGGAAGGGGAAAAAAAACTATTTAGAAAGGAAAAAAGGGAAAGGATTCGAGGAAGGAGGGAAAATTATCAACTTCTCATTTTCTATAATCCTCCTCCTTCTCCCATTTCACCTAAAATTGATAACGAGGAAAGAGGGGAAATTATCAACTTCTCATTTTCTCTATAATCCTCCTCCTTCTCCCATTTCACCTAAAATTGATAATGCATTATAGTTTGTAGGGATTTTTCTTCAGTGGAATAATAAATTCTAGTATATTGAATTACAGGATCACCTGCTGCAAATGTTTTCTAATTTATTCAGAAAAACTTTCATATGGCCAGATCGATCACCCTCGGATACCTAATGCCAACTATAAAAAAAAAATGCATTATAGTCTCTCTATTGACTTGTATCGTTTTTGTATCGATGATAATGCACCATAGGCAGCTCTCTCGACTTCAATCTTCGGTTGGTTATTTAATTAATCTGCAATGTTTAGCGTGACGACGTATCACTAATTTACAGGCAGTAATTTTTGGCTTCTTCTGCTATTAAATTGGCAACAAAAGGACAAGTTGGAATTTAATTGAAAAATCTCGAGTTAATTTCTTGTGAAGTGGAGGCGATCATTAATCAATGGTAGGCATGGCATCAACGACACGCCGTCTAGCATTGAATTATCCGGCCAAACTATGTCTTTTCTTCTTGCTGGGAAAGAGTTTGATCTGGTCAATTTTCCAAAGGCCCTACTCATGTTGTCCAACGCTCTAACTCAAGCAGCTTCTTGTGTAGCTACCACGCGGGAGGAAAGATAAAAAATTAGGCATCGCATCGCTTTGAACAAACTCCCAATTCAATTTACTTACTATTACGCTTCATTGCTCCTGGCCAAGGTGTTTGCCCTCACACTTGAACAAAGTTACTTTTTTATTTTAGGTTCCTAGAATTTAAATTTTCATTTTTCAGAATAAGTCTTGTTTGCAATTTATACAATATAAACAAAGATTTACAGAATTTTTAAGTTTTACAAATTAGTCTTTTAGACCAAGATTTGCATCATTTGCTTTAAGCCACTTCTGAAAATCTACTAAACTAGTTCAGAATACAGAATCATGTTGCTCGTTTAAGGTTATTTGATAAGTCAGAGCACCACATTCTAAAAGCTGCTCATCCATCTGGTCTTTCCTCAAAACCCATGATAATCCTCATACTCAGTCAACTTCAGAATGTTCTTGCTCTCATCATTTCTGAAGCTATTTCTTCTGAAATGTTATTCTTTGTATAACAAAAAAAAAAATTGAAAAGGTGGCTTAGTTGATTTTGCTGTTCAGGTTATAAAAACATAGGTTTTCCCCAACTGGAATCACAAGCTGGAGCACTAAGAAATCTTTCACAATATCGTTCAAGGTTCGCGTTCTGCATCATTTTTTTCAGTTGCCAGAAAAGAGTTGCCTACTGCACTGAATAATACTTGAAGGATTAAATGCTACATCACATTTCCCTGCTTTTTGAGAGTTCAAAAAGGAACCTGTACCAGTGCTCTATATGTGTAATGTGTAGGAAGAGAGGCCAAGCAAAGCAACCTATCTACATGCATGCATGATACGTTGACTCCTCTTCGGTATAAAAAAGTACTCTATAACTTACTATTCACTCCGTCTTCTGCTTACACACTCCAAAAGATGCACACGGAGACAAGTATTGAATGATATTAATTTGTAATCTTTAGAAATCTAGGACTGCATGGTCAAAGTTTGAAGTGGCAATTGCACGGTCAAAGCATGGGAAAAGAAGAACGGTTTTGGAAACTTACCAGTAGTTAATACGGTGGACTAGCGTTAATGAATAATGTTTCATTTTGCATTATAAATAGAAACGTAACAAGCACTTGAGAGGTTAAGGGGGAAAGGTTAAAAGTATTGAGAGAAAACTTGTAAAAGAGGGTGCTGTAGCAACTCTAGTTTCAATCAAAATTTGGTTTCCTCCAATTTCTTTACTTACGCCTCCAACAGTTTGGTATCAGAGCATCGAGGCTTGGTTTTTTGGAAGTTGGAACAGAGGATTTTGGGTAACTTACAATTGTGCAGTAAGATTTCTCTTAATTAAATGACATCTACTTTATTCTCTTATTCTCCAAGCCAAGTACCTATCTTTGAAGGTGAATATTATGAGTTTTGGAGCAGCCAAATGCAGACATTTTTCATCTCTCTAGATCTTTGGGATATTATTGATGAAGATGAGTATCCAATCCCAAATCCCGACGATAAAGATTATGAAAAATTGCTAAAAGAATACAAAAAACAAGACGCAATGGCATTGCGTTACATTCAACAAGGAGTTGGTAAAACTATTTTTCCTCGTATTTTCGGTGTCATGAACGCAAAAGGGGCTTGGCAAATACTGAAGCAAGAATTTCAAGGAACGGAGAAGACAATAGCATTAAAACTCCAATCTTTATGGAGAGATTTTGATAATTTAAGAATGGAGGAGCAAGAGACCATACAAAATTTTTCTTCAAGGGTCTCAAATATTATCAATCAAATAAAAGGCTGTGGAGACACGATTCAAGAGAAAAAAATTATTGAAAAGGTACTTCGATCTCTTCCTCCAAAGTTTGATTATGCTGCAGCCGCAATCGAAGAATCAAAAGATTTGTCAAAAATGACAATATATGAGTTGACTGGTTCACTTATGGCACATGAGCAAAGAATCAATCGCTCAAATGCTCAATCAACCGAACAAGCCTTGAAGTTGAAGCAATCATCGGAGGTTTCAATAAGAAATGGAGACTCGGCTAATGAAGGCTCAAAATACAACAAAGGAAAATCCAATCAATGGAGGAAGAATGAAAAGAAGACAAATTGGAAGGCGAAGACATCACAAAGATCAGGTAACACACAATCTTGCATTATTTGCAATAAGCCAAATCATGAGTCAAAAGATTGTTATTATAAATGCAAGAGATGCAAAGTTCCTAATCACTCACAGAGGGATTGTTGGTTTCAAAAAAATGAGAAAAAAGAAGATGCTGCAAAGTTCACAAAAGAAATAGAACAAGAGATTCTTTTTTATTCTCAACATGGTTGTGCATCAAAATATCAATGGTATTTGGATAGCGGTGCTAGCAATCACATGACAGGAAACAAAGATATATTTGTAGAGCTCAATCCAAATATTAGCTCAAACATTATTCTTGGTGATGGAACTTACAGAAGTGCAAAAGGAAAAGACACAATTGTTGTCCAAACCACGGGAGGTAACAAAAATCTCATTACCGATGTTCTTTATGTTCCAAGTCTTTCGTACAATCTCTTAAGTATCGGACAACTTATTCAAAAAGATTTCTCAATTCATTTTGATGATGGAAAATACCAAATTCTTGATAAAAGGAAGAATATTATTGTGGCAAATATTGAAATGAAGAATAAGACTTTTTCTATTATGTTGCCGCTAACCAATAATTATGCACTTAAAGTTGAAGATGCAAGTTTATCTCATCTATGACATTTGCGATTTGGTCATCTTAATCAAAAGGGTCTTCATTTGCTAAAAGAGAAAAATATGGTGATTGGTCTTCCCAATATTCAAATAGCGAATAACGTTTGTGAAGGATGTGTCTACGAGAAGTTGCATAAGCTTCCATTTCCAAAGACATCATGGCGAGCCAAAGAGTCATTAGAACTTGTTCATTCTGACATTTGTGGGCCAATGCAAACTCCTACTCCTGAAAATAAGAAGTATTTTATTATCTTCATCGACGATTTCACCAGAATGATATGGATATACTTCCTCAATCAAAAATCTGAAGCATTCTCTATTTTTCTGCAATTTAAAGCTCTTGTAGAGAGTCAAAGTGGTTTTCTTATGAAGACTTTAAGAACGGATCGAGGCGGAGAATTTCTCTATAGTCCTTTCATGGAATATTGTAAATATAATGGCATCAAAAGACAATTGACAGTTAGTCGATGTCCTCAACAGAATGGCGTGGCCGAAAGAAAAAATTGCACGATTGTGGAAATGGCAAGAAGCATGCTGAATGGCAAGGGAATTCCAAATTTATATTAAGCGAAGTTTGCACATCGACTATATATATTCTCAATCGATCGCCAACAAAAGCCGTCAGAAATAAAACTCCATATGAAGCTTGGTATAAGAAAAAGCCCAAGGTTGATCATTTAAAAATATTTGGCAGTATTGCATATGCACTTATACCATCGCAACATCGTGAGAAATTTGATAAGAAAGGACAGAAACTCCTTTTCATTGGTTACAGTGAAGAATCAAAAGGATATCGGTTGATAGATCCATCAACAAATAAACTCATTATATCTCGCGATGTTATCTTTGATGAAAAAGCTACTTGGGATTGGAAAGGAAAAGGAGTTATTGATTCAGGATCATCTCAATTTGACTATCCAGTGTCATCTCAACCTGGTCCATCTCAAGTCCGCAATATTGATCAAAGTCCTGCACTTGAGTTTTCTACAAATAACGAAGAAAGTAACATGGAAAGTCCCCCAAGAAAAATCAGATTGCCAAGTGAAATTTATGACTCTACAGAGGTTGGATTTTTCTCTTGTGAACCTCAATCCTTTGATGAAGCATCAAAGCAAGAATGCTGGATAAAAGCAATGCATGATGAACTATCAACAATTGAGAAAAATAAGACATGGGAGCTCGTTGACTTGCCACAAGAAAAAAAAACTATTGGCCTAAAATGGGTTTTCAAAATTAAATATACTGAAGATGGATCAATTCATAAATACAAAGCTCGACTCGTCGCAAAAGGGTATGCTCAGCAACCAGGAATTGACTTCACAAAAACATTTGCTCCAGTCGCAAGGATAGAAACAATTCGTATCGCTCTAGCCTTGGCAACTCAATTAGAGGAGGAAGTTTTCCAACTTGATGTAAAATCAGCATTCCTGAATGGAGAAATTCAAGAAGAAGTTTATGTTGAATAACCTGAGGGTTTTGAGATCAAAGGAAAAGAAGACAAGGTCTTCCGACTTAACAAGGCATTGTATGGGTTACGACAAGCACCCCGAGCATGGAATAGCAAAATCAACAATTACTTTATCCAACATGGCTTCAATCGAAGTGCAAGTGAATCATCTCTCTATGTGAAGACAATTGAAAAAGACTTCTTGGTTGTATGTCTTTATGTTGATGATCTTATATATTTTGGGACCAATACGGCTATAGTGGAAGAATTCAAAAATAAAATGATGAAAGACTTTGATATGACAGATTTGGGACTCATGAAGTATTTTCTTGGAATTCAAGTCAAGCAAAGACCTGGGAGTATTTTTCTATCTCAAGAAAGATATATTAAAGATTTGCTCAAAAAATTTAACATGGGTCAATGTAAGCCAGTCTCTACTCCTATGACATTAAATGAAAAATATCAAGTCAATGATGATAGTGAAAAGGTCGACTCCACTCTCTATAGAAAATTAATTGGTTCCTTAATTTATCTCAACACAAGGCCAGATATCACACATTCAGTAAGTTTGCTCTCTAGATTCTTAAATGAACCTAGCAAAATTCATTTGACGGCAGCAAAAAGGATCTTAAGATACCTTAAAGGTACAAAAAGTCATGGAATTGAGTTCAAAAAAGAAGACAACTGCAAACTTATTGGATACACAGATAGTGATTGGGTAGGATCGATTGATGATCGGAAAAGCACTTATGGATATATTTTTTGTCTGGGATCAAATGTAATATCTTGGAGTTCAAAGAAGCAAAAATCAGTGGCTTTATCTTCGGCGGAAGCAGAATATATAGCTACAACCAATGCTGCGTGTGAAGCGGTTTGGATTAAACGAATTTTGAAAGATTTAAAATTCAAGCAAGATGATCCAACAATAATCTATTGTGATAATATGTCTGCAATTGCAATGACCAAGAATCCAGTCTTCCATGCACAATCCAAGCATATTGAACTGCGACATCATTTCATTCGAGATTTAGTTGATCAAGGAGAAATATGTATGGAGTTTATCAAGACTGAAAATCAACCAGCAGATATCATGACCAAAGCTGTCACAATTGATAAGTTTAACAAATTCAAGAAGCAACTGAAGATCACAAATTAAGAGGGGATATTGAATGATATTAATTTGTAATCTTTAGAAATCTGGGACTGCATGGTCAAAGTTTGAAGTGGCAATTGCACGGTCAAAGCATGAGAAAAGAAGAACGGTTTTGGAAACTTACCAGTAGTTAATACGGTGGACTAGCGTTAATGAATAATGTTTCATTTTGCATTATAAATAGAAACGTAACAAGCACTTGAGAGGTTAAGGGGGAAAGGTTAAAAGTATTGAGAGAAAACTTGTAAAAGAGGGTGCTGTAGCAACTCTAGTTTCAATCAAAATTCTGTTTCCTCCAATTTCTTTACTTACGCCTCCAACAATAAGACACTCTTTATTTTTTTCCATTTCTTACTCTTCTTTTAAGGCTGTCTTAATTATAATGTGCGAGCAATGCTTGTTGTCATTTTTTTTTCTCGATATACAATAGAAAACCGAGTATAATACTTATTTGATTGCTTAATCACTGAGGACCTGAAATTCTGTAAGTAAATTTAAGGTACCTCCATGCGTTGCTGTGCAGTCCTCAGTCGGTAGACTGTGAATATAAAATAATTATATATTTATAAAGAAAATATGAAAATTAAGATCAATCCGACTATTTAAGAAGTTAAATTATATCATATAAAATTATTCTTCATAGTTTTAAAAATAAAGTATTTTCATAAATAAGTCAATTTAGTCATATTTTAAATTGAATCAGTCAATGTGCAATTATTTGTGGCAAAAGGCGGTGACTCTGTCTCTAGAATTTTTCAGATAAATCATGGATGAATAAAGCCCTTGATCTGATTAGAAACGATGGAGATTTTGTTAAACCAGGGAAGATTTTAATCTCCCTCGAAATAGAATCATACTTCACCGTTCTAATCATCAGGTCGTCTCGAAAGAACAATCCATGTGCAATTATTGATTCAATCAATGTCAACTACCTTCATGTGCTGTCCTCTAGTCTCCCATCGGTACACTGTGAATAAGATGTCCGCGAGCAGTAGGCACCTTTAGCTCTTCTGAGCAGAGTAAATATGAGTCTGCTGTGAACTTGCCGTGAGTTTTTTTAGAAACATATATATATTTAAGAGTAGTAGCTAAGGTCCTCGACCTGTGACGATAAATAAACAGTTGAACGATGAGAGACAACAATGAAGTGTAAATTATTCAAAAAAAAAAATCCATATTTATTCAAAAGACTTAGAAAATCAAAATTGAACCAAAATATCATAAAACCTTTAATTTGCAGAAACATTGATATTGGATATAAAATTTATTCGAATATGCTCTATTATTACTTGACCTCTTTGAACTCTTTTTTTAATCATTTGACATTTTATGTCGATACACAATGAAGTCGATATATATCATGGTTATTCTTGGTCTAAAGTTTCACAGTTTTATTATCACAGTTGATCTCAAATAGTCATCAAGGTCTAAATGATATTTAATCTTGTGATAAATTCTGTAATCATATTTCATAATTAGATATTCCGTAATAGTTTACTAATTCATTCTTCATTATTGAGGTCGTTATCAACATCTGTTCGACACTTTTCCAAATGATAGCTCTTCCTAACAACATAAAAATATATTCTAATATAAATCTTTCACCATCCAGACATCCATCAAAATGTGAAGTCTTAATATCTAATTATCTCCAGGCGATCAAATTTTCGCTATGTGAACATTTAAATAATTTATTAATTATAAATACTGTATGACTCTCTTTATAGTGCATTTATTTATGTATCTATTTAATATTCCTATTATGTACACTATAATCAAATGTGTACATATCTATGAATATATGAGGCTCACAATAGCCAAAGCATAAGGGAAACTCCCACTAAGTTTGACATATTTTACTGATCAATAAATTTCTCTCTAAAACCGAATCAGGTAATCACCTAATCAAAATTTATGTTACCAATGACGGAATGCCAAATTTAAATTATAAATAGGCTTATTTAGTTTGTATACTAGGTGCTTTGAATCATCAGAATTAAAATTCTTTAGTTGCACTATATCCATTAATTCATTAATATTACCATTAAAGAAAACAATCTTAATATATATTCATCTAGTACAACTCTAAGTCATAATGAACTATAAGTGTCATGATTATTCTTATGAAGTCTTTCGTAGACATAGACAAGAGAAAGTCTCCTTATAATCTATATCTACTTTTTGAGTGAATCCCTTGATTATAAGGCATATCTTATACATTTTGACATTGCCCAGTGAATCCTATTTGATTTTAAATATTCATTTACAATCGACATATTTCACTCCTTCAAGCAATTCTACTAGCTCTATATGCTATTGTTCACTATGGACTTCATCTCAACTTTTATAGTTCCAATCCACTTTTCAAGGTTAGAACATTATTTGATTTTCTAAAAAGATAAAGAATCATTTTCTAGCCTAATGCTAAACTCATGTTCTAGAGATAAACATAGTCATGTGAAACTGTTGATCTCATTTATTTAGTGGATCACTGCAGAGACACTTGTATTTGAGAAACCTGCTCAACCATACGAGGATATGATTCAACCTGAGCAGTTAATTAATTCCTCTCCTTGTATATGGAAGGACACATGGATATCATGAAGTACTACTCCCACTGGATGTGTAACACCAGCAACATAGAATATGAAGATCAAACCACTACTTAACATTCTCCGTCTTGAACAAAGACCTATTTTGAGGGGTCATAAAATTTAAAACCCCTTCCTTGACCTTTAAGAATTCCCTACAAAATGGTAGCTCACCGTCTTTGAGTATAGTTTCTTTTCATTAGACCTATAAGGCCTAGCCTCAACTAGACAACCCTAAAAGTGTAAACATCTAATATCATATAAGATTTTACTTGCTATCTTACTCGGTACTCTATTGAGTAAATAAACTATAGTCTTAGTGCTCCACCCCATAAAGACTCAGATAAAAAAGTAAAATACATCATACTTCTTACTATGTCCTTTATGATCTGATTCTTTCACTCAACTACACTATTCTGATGAACAGTATCAAACATATTATATTGAGTCATAATCCCATATTCAGAACGGTAATTGGTAAAAAATCTTGGATGTTGTTCACTAGATCTATTATAATGACCGTAATATTTACCTCTACGATCGAATCTAACGACTTTGGTCTTATTACCTAGTTGATTTTCAACTTTAGCTTTGAAAATCTTAAATATATCAGTACAAAAGTACAAGTAAGTATATTTGTATTGCAGCTACACGTGCTGTACAAGTCACGATTACGCGACTTGCGGCAAAGATATAACACCCCTTTATAAGGGGGTGTGCATCCGAGAGCAGGTAGAGAGATAGACTATGAAGACGCCGAAAGGCTGTAGAAAGAGGAGAGTGGAGTTTGAGTGTTCGTCGGAGAGATCGAGAGAAAAGAATACCAATGATTCCTAAATCCAAAGGTGATCCAACTAGTATTGTCATTTATGATATACATGCTTTGTAGGTTTGTCAAAGTTGTGTCAAGTTTATGTGACTTTTTTGCTATTTAAGCAAATAGCTGCAAAATTAAATAACTTCACATCTATTTGGCAACATTAGCAATGTGCAGAAGGTTGTCCAAGCAAAAAAAGGAAGCATGATTTTGACCTTAGCTATGGTAATTCATATGGTTCTAAATCTTCATGGATGTAAATCAATGCTTGATGAACTCGCTTTCTTTGGGTTGAATAATGTGGTTTCTTTTATTGTGTTATTTCCTTTTGGCATACTCATGGCTGGAGTTCTTATCTAGTTTGTATACGGGAGTACTTAGTTGATGTTTTATGACATGTAGTTTTAGTGTATCATGATACCACTATTATGATCGTAGGTCATATTTATAACCTTCCAATATTATGCGTAATTACCCTCATTTGCTTGTAACTGGAACTGGATTTGCATTCGGATTTCTAATGGTAAGCATACTAACAATTTCCAGGCTTTGAACATATTTGTTGTAATTGTATGCATGTGGCTTTTGTTTCCTAGGAGTTGATTGTTATTATATTAATATCAGTGTGATTACGTCTCAACCATTATTTTCATCGTATATCTTTGTAAAAAATTTTGCTACCATTTGGAAACTAATATCGTTATTTTGATAGGGAAGAATGATCCTTGCTCACCTCTGCGACGAACCCAAAGGTTTAAAAACTGGAATGTGCATGGTATCTACTTATTCTGCCTTGCTTATTTGCAGATTTTATAGATCTCGCACCTGTGCACCTCTGAAATCTTCACCATTGTATTTTCGTTAACTTTGACGAATTTTTTGTTGATAGCGAAGGAAAGTACTATAAGTTATCCCATAATTGTTAACTTAGTTTTCTCTCTCTAACTATCCTCGCCTGCTTCTTCCTCTTGCCATAAAGAAATACTCTCACCGCCAAACTCAACGATGGGTATGTATATACTTTAGGACCTCTAAATTTTCAAAATTTGATCTCTGAGCCAATTGGATTTTTTTAGCTAGTTGCTGCATTGGATTCTCATGGTACATTCATTGAATCGCATACAGGAGATTATATATTTGTTGGATTCTTTAAGTCATCGCATTTGCGATGAAGATTGTGACGAACTTGGGTTGATGATGTTTTACCTTAGTGTGACAATTATATTTATTTTAAATCTTACATCAATGTTTTAGTTTGTCTTTGTGTCACCTTGTCATGCCCCGAGAGGGGTACTTGTCCGACAAAAATCGGACAACACTTCCCCTGTACTGCGGACAATTGAAACCGGTATACAAGGCCCACATGACCCACTATACATTGGCCAATATGATCGGAACATACCACACCACAATATATATAATATACGGGTCTCAGGCCAACAACCAAAATAAATAAGGAATCTACAACTTCTAGACTCACCTATTCTGCCATCTGAGTAGAAATACACAACCACACATAACCATAACCAATCGAACAAAAGTCCATAAATACATATCAAGTACTGCCAAAACAACCACAAATATAAAATACTACAAGTTTAAAACATAGAGTACTAGCGATAAAAATACGAAAGCGTGAAATAAAAAAAAATACGGAGGCATCAGATCAGGGGGCCGACAACTGGACTCTCCAGAAGGCTTCATCCTGAAATAGAATAGATATCAACAGGGTGAGTAAAACTCAGCGGATATCTAATAATCATGCATAGTAAACTATAAGTAGCAATAATAATAATGCCAGTACAGCCTCCTGATCAATAATAGAAAATGCAAGGAAGAAATGCGGAAAGACTGTACTTACCTGAATCTCCTATCCTGACATAGGAGTGTAAACCATACTAGCAGAAGTAAAGTCGTCAGACCAAATACATGATGTATCCTGTATGCCTGTCAATCATATGTGACAACCAAGGCAGAAACCAAAATGCATAACAGTAAAAACATATGCACATGATGCAATCACCTGACAAAAAATACATCCACACAAGCATATGTAAAATCACCAAAACAAACAATATAACACCTCCTGTATGTGCATGGCAATCATATACAACAACAAAAAGTGCAACAAGCAATGCATATAGTAAAAACGTATGCACATGATGCAATCACCTATGTCACCCCTGACGCCAGTCAAGCCACCGATATGTCATGTGTGTCGGCCGAGTGGGTAGGGTCAGTGATAATCAGACACTCGGCCACTACACACCTATGTAACCGAGTGGACAGGATGCTGGCAGAGTATCACCCTCCTACCCCATGTATGTATATGGGGGACAATCACCTCGTCTCATCTTCTCGTCTCACGACAAAGGAGGGATCCCTGTCTGCTACCACGTCGCAATACAAATCACCTGAGTGACCATCATGGAGCCCTGACAGAGCAACTACACACACACCTGAAATACCACTAACTTATGAGTGGTTGTGTGTAGATAATGTGACTGACAATGGACTCAACTACCAAGTATTATCACCTCCTACCGAGGAGCCAACAATCGCCAATCATGCAATAATGCAAGATGGTGCATGTCCGTAATGCACGATACACCTATCAATCCATGACTACCTATGGTATGTACCAATAGGAGCCCATATCAAATAACCTAAGTACATAAGTCTATGTACACATGCAAGTTATATTGGTTATTCATCCCATGTCCAATATGTAAGGTATACCACTACTCTAGTGCTAAATAAACAAATGACAAGTATAAAAATGATAAAGCATAATATAATAGGCATATGTAAGACTACAACACGTACTAGGTAGTGACATACCAGGGCAGTTAACAAGCATAGAAAACTACTACTAGCTATAGTAAACCATGCATCACAAGATGACAATATCTAAAAGAAGATAAGTCAAAGATACCCACCTGCTATGAAGAATACCAATCATCCTTAAGCTGCACTTGTCTCGTGACCGCAACCTCGTATATAACATAATTACCATCAAATCCAAGCACACAACAACGTGATAATTAACTACCATATCGTTCCTATATTGACAGAATGGTTCACAACCCAACACAACTCTCTAACCTTTTAAGCCACCTTCACAATTCCACCACAACCACAATCATCACAGCTCCTTCCCAGCTCACCCGACCACCCATCAGTCTATAATAGTTTTTTCTGTTCACCGGAAGAACCCACAACACCTCACACCACGCACTCACATCCCCTTCGTGGTCAAGAGCCACCCTATTCACAGCCAAATCACAGCCTAGAACAGAACTATTCTTCACACTCATTTACAACTCAATTCACAGTGACCATAGCCAAAATCAAACACAACAATTGAAGAAAATAAACAACCGAGATATACCTGCCTTAGAAACTCCACCGACGGCCTCCTTCCTAATTCTTCAATCTGTCGGAAAACGCCACTGCCCAATCCACAGAAGGATCTCAGCAAAGAACAACCACCACAGCACCTGCACTTAGGGTCCATCGTCGATCTTCCTTCCCTAATCCGCCCTATTCCTCTTGCTCCGGCAGAAAATCGCGGCCTTTGATCAGGACACAGTGCCGACACCGCCGACCCAACCTTCCAGCCGCACCTACCCTCCCGGTTCTAGCCCGTCCTCGGAGGCCGTCGCTTGCAAAGGAGAGGCCGAGAGAGACGAGAACAGTGAGGTCGCTCGGTGAGGGGAAAAGGTCCGGCGACGCTTGGGGCAGAAACAGGGAGGCGGATCGGCCGACGCTTGCAGAGGAGGAGAAAGGCTGGCCGAGGAACAGGGACGCGGCGCGGGGAAGAAAGTCGCGAGGAGATTGTCGAGCCTGCATCTCTGACGCTGGAATTGCAGACTGCGTAGGCCTGGCTAGCACCGCCGCCGTCAATGCCGGAGAAGGATGAGAAGCGGTGGCCTGGCCGCCGGCACATGCGGCTCGGCGAGTAGCAACGGAGAGGAGGAGCACAGAGAAGAAAGCGACGGTGGCGAGTGGGGAAAGAATTCGACTGCGATGAGGAGTTTTGGGGAAATAGGGATAGAAAACCTAGATTTATATTTTAGGTTAATTAAACCTATTAAATAGTTTAAACAGACCCTTTAAAAGCCTGTTTTTCTTATCCCCACAAATACCTCGTACAAGCCCCATTTAATTCCAGAAAAATTCTGAAAAAATTTCTAAAATTCTCCAAAAATCCTGAAATAATTCCTAGGATTATTTTCCTAATTTTTTTTTGGCCATTTAATTTTATATTTTAAATTTCAGTATTTAACATTCTCCCCCACTAATAAAAATTTGGTCCCCAAATTTCCTACTCATGTATGAGTACGAGATGTCACAACAACCATCTCAGGCATCTGGAGACAAGTCACACCTCAAGTGACTAAGTAGGGTTACTGATAGCCCCTAAAATCTATCACACCTGCTTTCAACAACCCTTCCAAAGTATGAATAATATCTTCATATCGACCACCTATCAAAAAGTACATAACTGTACCAGAGTGGAGCTCTATATCCATGATCTGTTCGAGACTTTGCCAGAATCATATGGTGAATCATGAATCACTTTTCGATATGATTTTCAAGGATACTCCATAAAAATATAGAAATCTCCTTGCAATATAAGTCTATCAAGCGCTCCATCAAATTCATCTTATGGATCGGAAGAAAATGAGCGGACTTGGCTAATCAATCACCGATTACCCGAAATCGCATCTAGTCCTTTTCGAATTCTAAAAAATCTTCCAACACTGTCCATCATACTAGGCTATCACGTCCATCTCGGTACAGAACCTTACTGATTACTAGTATTCAACCTTTACTAGTTGACACACTGAACACCAAACTACGAAATTAACTATGTTCCGCATGTCATTCCACCACGGAGAACGTTTCAACACTTACTATTTTCCGGATACAATCTGAATACATCTACAACATATATAACCTACTGCAATCTACTAGCAATACATATCAAAATACTGTGACAAAGCCTCGTGGCTCTCGAGGTAATACAAAAAGGCACTATCTGCGGGCAACGACATGCTACCACGATCGGGACTCGTGGGCAGATAATCAATATACATAGCACTGTCTACGCGCAATCACATGCTACCACGAACGGAACTCGTGGGTAGACAGGCAATAAAAGACTCAATGTCTGCGGGCAACGACATGCTACCACGACCTGATCTCGTGGACAGACAGAGTATATGGATATCTAGCTATGGACTGCACGCAACCACATGCTACCACAACTGGGTCTCATGGGCAGTCAAGATTTCAGATAGCTATCTAGCTACAGATAACATACGAATTCCACTATCACCTTCCTAGTCCAACCAGTCAGCGATGTAGTACCGCTAGAGCATCCTATTCATATCTATGGTAATAATCAAATCAATACAAGGAAACCACCATCTACGGTGACCGAGTGCGCAACTCCAACTACCACCATCACCAGTGGCCAAGTTACGCAACTCCAACGACCACAACTGATCCAATTGTGTCCAGAATACATGACTTCCCAAATCCATGGACGACTAAGTCGTCAATAAGTCTAATAAGATAATCAAAAGCTCATACAATTCATACCAAGTATGAAATTGTCGTTGCTACACACCTGCATCCTCTTTACTCTAGGTTGATGATATATCAATCATCACAACGACAATGATAATTGTATGATATCATGTCATTACAATATCAACACACCAGTCATAAATCAATCCTAGAGTATACACAGGTGTCCTATAGCTGATCTAAATAGATCCTCTATCCACAATGAAGGATATTCATTTCCTTCTACAACTACCGCATTCCATCATCGATAATCGATGCATAATCTCAAAGGTTCATCTCTCTTTTAACAAAGAGTTATGGATCTTCTCAAGAAAATACTGGGACAAATAATGTCATGCCCCGAGGGAGTCCCCGCCAGACGAAAATCCGGCAGCATCTCCCCTGTACGGGTGACAATACCAATCTTGCATACAAGGCCTACATGGCCACTATACATCGGTCAACACGACCGGAATCCAAACAACACACGCAGGTCATAAATAGGCCTCAGGCCAACAATCAAAGGATATAACCAAAAGTATATCACATCTAAACCTAACCCTTCTGCCATCTGGGCAAGAATACTCAACCAAATCCAATCGAATAAAAATATGAATAAAGGTCCATAAGGACACCAAATATCCACGTGTACATAAATCCAACTCAAGTCCTAAACATATCTTCTAATCAAAATATCCAAAACCATAAATCAAATAACCAATAAAACTATCACGACGAGGGGGTTTGGCAGCTGGACTCTCCTGACAGCTTCATCCTAAAATAGATATAAACAACGGGGTAAGTTCAAAGAACTCAGCGGATATAGTCGATATACAAAGTAAGATATAACTAACAATAACAATCATGCCAGTACAGTCTCATATATAGGGTATGCAAGAAAGAAATACAAAAGGATCAGATTTACGAATCTCTACCCTAATATAGGAGCATGTGTCATACTAGAAGAAATAAAGTCGTCAGACCATATACAAATATGTATCATGTATGCATGGCAATCATATGCAACATCCAAGGCAATAATAAAAATACAACAAACACAATACAAATGCTATCCATGTAAAATGCATGTGATGCAAATGACATGGTCACCCCTGACGCCAATCAGCCGCCTCACACGCGATGGTGAAGCCGAGTGGGTAGGGCTATGATAACCTGCACTCGCCATCATCGCTTCCCGAGTGACCGAGTGGACAGGATGCTGTCAGAGTACACCTATCCTCCTACCCCAAACAGAGTGGGGGAGCAAAGCTCTCATCTCTCGGTGTCGTAGACTAGAGGAGGGATCTCGCCGCTATCACGCCTCAACGCTATCCATGAGCGGACCGAACTGTGAGCAGAGCAATCGACACATCCTCCTGATGTACCACTAAGCCATGAGTGGCAGCGTGTGCAGACCATGTAACTGGCTACGGGCTCAACTATAAAGGAACCCTGTCCCAGCATGCAAACATGCAAGATGGTGCATGACACTAAAGCATGTATCCAACGAAAATACCTATCCGAATAATATGCACAACCAATAGGTACATATCAATTAATCCAAGGAAAATAGGGAAGGTATAACCATAAACTGATCAAATGCATGTATCAAGTAGGCACAAAACATGCAAGGCAATAAATATGAAAATTATTGCAAGCTATACTAACTAGCATATCAACATGACTATATCTAAGAGATAAGTCAAAATACCATTAAATGCTCAAGAAAACAACAAATCGTCACTGGTGAACTCGCCTCGAATCAAACACTCATATAACATAACTATTGTTAAACACAAAATGCAATCCACACTAAATCAAATACTTAATCGATTTCTTACATAAACCAATTAACCCAAATCAACTTCCAATTTCACTAATTTATCTAACCCTTTCACAGTCCGCCAAAAACCCCACCTCACAGAAAATTTGTACAAAACCCCAACACCTAACCTTGCACAGCCGACATCACCCAAATGGATCCATCCCACAACCCTAAATTTATCCGAAACCAACCAACAATCTAATCTCCACGAGTATAATTACAATTAACCGAATAATACAATCAAATCACTTTAGGATTCCACCTAACTCAGCCACTTCGTGGCCGAGAACCTCACAACCGACTCCCTCAATAGTAACCTCCAAACATAGATCATAACTCCGACTACGCTATTCCTTACAATGTGAATCGCCCACTTATAGCCGACCTTGTATGACCACCTCCAACCCCAACCGCACGACGCCCCCAATTATACCCTCACAGCCCTCTCAGCCGGCAACCCCCCCCCCCCCCAAATCACAGCCTTCCATCTTCACCGAAGGGAAGAATCCAACACACCACCGATCACTCTCACCCAAAACAGATCCACAACCACAATCCACCAATGCATTTAAAGAAAAAGAAAATAAGATATATACGAGAATTTGAAACTCCTCAGATCTCCTCAAGGGCCGATCACGTGAGGAGATCGCCGGAGAACGGCCGCAGTGGCAGAGGAGGGCATGCGCTGCGGTAAAGGAGGCCGACGCGCCGTCTCAGAGGAGGCCGCGCTGCGTGGTCATGGATGGCGAAGAGCGCAGCGACGCTCGCGAGAGCGTATGGCGTGCAACATCGAGGTCGGACGACAAGCGGCGATCAAAATCGCTCATTGGTTGCGGTGGCTACGAGCGTGAGGGGAAGAAGCGATGGCTTTGGGTGCGAGAAAGGGGAAATCGCGAGAGAGAACTGTCGGGCGACGTGAGAAACGGAGAGGAAAGAAAAAGAAATTCGCGATCGGGAAAATTGGGATCGATCCCTAATCATCCGAACTACCCCTTTATAAATAAATAAAAACCTAGTTTTATTTTTATTTTTATTAATCCCTTGGTAAATTAATTATCCCCGTAATTATCTCGTACGAGCTCCGTTTAAATCCATAAAAATTCTGAAAAAATTCCTAAAATTCTCTAAAAATACCGAAAACTTCTAGGAATATTTTTCTTAAATTTTTGGCCATTAAATTTAATATTTTAAATTTTTCGTATTTAACATTCTCCCCCACTAATAAAAATTTGGTCCCCAAATCCCCCACTAATAAAAATTTGGTCTCCAAATTTCCTACTCAGATGCATAACGAGTAAGAAATTACCACAAGTACTAAAATATATCTCACATACCTTAAGTAAACAGGTGGGGGTATTGAGCCTCGATCTTTTCCTCAAGATCCCAAGTAGCCTCTCCTCGGTGACTCCACCCGACCTTGACACGCCACACAATCTTGTTCCAACCTGCTGCTTCCTTGTGATCTAGAATCTGCATCGAACCTCTGCGTAAGTAGCATCAGTTGAATGGAACTGACATCTAATGAATATGTGTAGAGTCCGCACATACTTCTCACATGGACACATGGAACACATCATGAATACCCGTCAAAGATGGTGGTAGCGCTAGACGGTAAGCGACTGCTTTGATCCTCTCCAAAATCTCAAACGAACCAATGTATCTAAGAGCTAGCTTACCACGGAGGCCAAATCTCTTCACCCTTTCATGGGTGAGACTCGTAGGAATACATGATCACCAACAGAAAACTCTAGAGGTCTCTATCTCCGATATGAATAAATCTTCCGCAATCCTGCGCCTCACGCCATCCTACGCCGATAGACGGATCAACTCGCTCGGCCGAGCTCTCTGGGGTCCTAGTAATCGAGGCCTCCCCAACCTCCTCCCGAGGGTGGGTGTATGACACTGCTCACCATACAATGCCTCAAGCGGGCCATTTGGATAATTAATGATAGTATATAGGCGAATTCCACTAACGGCAAGTGGTCCTCCCAGTTGCTCCCAAAATCTATAACACAGGACCTCAGCAAATCCTCTAGTGTTTGAATGGTCCACTCGGACTGTCCATCTGTCTGCGAATGGAAAGCAGTACTAAAACGAAGCTGCGTGCCTAAGGCCTGCTGCAGACTCTGCCATAACCGGAACGTGAACCGGGGATCTCTATCTGATATAATGCTCAAAGGAACACCATGCAATCTGATGATCTCCCGATAATATAACTCTGCCAAATGATCCAGAGTGTAGGTGTTGGATCGAGAAGCGTCGCTAGAGGGGGGGGGTGAATAGCGATCGTAAATCTTTTTTTTTTCGTTCGTTCGATACGCAAAGTAAGCACAGCGGAAAATAAATGAACACGTTTATTTTACTTGGTTCACAACCCAGCGGTTGCTACTCCAAGGCCCTATCGGTCCTAGACCCAGACGAGGGCAAAGCACTATAACGCCTCTCCTCATTGGAGGTAGGAGACAACGATCACAAAACCGAATATACGAGGATGAGGTAACAAGCCTACCTCACCTGTTATGAAGAAAAACAAAGAATACAATATCAAAAATATTACTTGATTCTCACGATGAAGAAGATCGAAACTTGACGTCGCATCGGTGTTATGACGATGTTGGAGCGTTGGCATTGTAGGAGCACTTGATGAATAAACTTGATGTGATTTGGAGATGGAATCCTCCCCTCCTTTTATAGATTTTGGCTTTTGAATTTGTCTCCTCTTTTTGAACGGATCATGAAGTTGTCCAAATTTTATCGCTGGCGGCCACGCCAAACATTATCCATTTTGACCTAGCGAAGTCGAATCATCACCATCACGATCGATGTTTTCCCATCCGATCGATGGGCATCACGATCGCTTCCATGTCCAGTGATCACGGCCACTTCCCTGCAATAAGAGGTTAGCTCGGAAAATGATAAATACGATGGTTTCTAACCGTCCGATCTCGACCTAGACCTTCCACAGGAAGTCTTAGTCGGATCGCCGCCTACGGTCATCCCCGTAAAGAGGATACGACCTTACAATCTCTCACTCACACGAGCTTACCTCGATAGTAGCTCTCGATTTCGGCCTTCCACTCGATTCCTTCGGCTCCCTCCGAAGTCACTCGAGTGTCGCCCGACCACCACGGCTTCCTCCGGGTGTCGCTAGCCTTCAGCTCCAGCTTTAACACTTTTCTGCACACTTGATTTAGCTCGTGAGATAACAATGTAGACTTAACTTTGTGTCTTTGCCATAATCAAAACACAGGTTCGATTATCTAGTGCCCCTGCACCAACAATCTCCCCCTTTTTGATCTATGGAAAACTAACACAAAGTTAAAAAAAATTAAAGCATAAAGCAAGTATAGTAAATGATGAATGTCATTTTCAAAAACTCCCCCTTAACCAAAACTCCCCCTTAACCTTAGGTGAGTTTTGAAAGATATAATTTAATTCAAAATTAAATAAATTAAATTTTGTGTTACTCCCCCTTAACTTTCGCTCTTCTCCCCCTTTTGCCATAAATCAAAACAAATGTTGGGGTTTGTTATGTAAAATTGAAGTTTGTTATATAAAATAGGGGCTTAAAAACAATATGGTATATGCATGCATCAAGATAAATCAACTATAGCAAGATAATTAGATAGATTGGTTCGAGGTGTGTCCCTCTGCACCAATAATCTAACTGTTTATAATATAACCCTTAAGGTTAGTTTGCTCTCCCCCTTAGTCAATATATATGAAGTATAAGAGATGTAGGGGGCGCTAAACTTTGGCCTAAGAGTTGTTAAGTACAATAGTTGAGAAAATAAGTAGTATTTTGAAGAGGTTATATTTCAATTATCCTTAATATCTCACCCATTCTATGTGTCTCAGAATTTGTTCACCTTATATATTTTGTGAGATGATTTTAAATTGATTAAAGATAATCAACCTTGGGTTAGATTCAGATTTAACCTTTAGATCGTTAAGTAACTTTTCGAGAAACTGGATTCCAAGTCGTGGCGAGGCACAGGGGCCTTCTTTGATTGGAACAACGACCACTTCCTTAGACAAAGCCAAATTCAAGAAAATATCACTTAAGTCACTTAGGGTTACTTCCTGGTCTAACTAGTTTAGGATACGGCGAGGTAGCTTCAGCTAGTTCCACTCATCAAGTGCACCAAGCTAGATACGCCTTATCTAGCTTTGAATACACGAGACTTTATTTCCTAACGACTATCATCTCGCCGTGTGTCCTCGATACTATGTTGTCAAGAGTTGACTAACTATTTTCCTATCTAACCATTCTAAAAATTAAAGAAAAATATTCAATGATTTTGCTCAAGACTCGGTATACTATTTTAGTGTTAGCTCCTAGACCATTGAACCAATATGGTCTATTCAAATAATGAACTTGATCCTGGGGAATCCAAAACTTATTAGTCCTTATATGTGAGTTCAATAAAACCTTTGGGACCCATGCTTGGACTCTTTGATGACTACGATTTACGATAGACATATAAGACTTATTCGTAGTCTTTGACTTAAATCCGAGTCCGGCTTTGTTGTACACGACTCTTTGGGTTCCAAGTAGTCGATTAAGGTTCTTAGATCCCAATGTGAACCTTTCCAACCTACCCTCAACCTCTTGAACTCGGTCTTTCAAAAGAGAATTCTCCTTCTCAAGTTTTTCAATTTGGGTTGAGTTTCCCTCTTGAACTTGACTAGTTGAAGAGGTTAGAGTAGCCTCTTGCTTGAGGGTTTCAACCTCCTCAAGTAATGACTCAACCCTAGACTCAGACTTAGTTAATTTCCTAGTAAGCATTTTAATTGTACTGTAAAGTGTACTAATTAAAGAGCGATTAACCTTGACTTTCCCTTTTGGTCCGGCTTTGAGTTTTCTCTCGAAATAATCTTCGGGGTCAGAGTCGGAGTTGTAGTTGGACTCGGCTTCGGATTCTAACTC
Organism: Wurfbainia villosa; assembly: GCA_025175895.1. NCBI lineage: Eukaryota > Viridiplantae > Streptophyta > Magnoliopsida > Zingiberales > Zingiberaceae > Wurfbainia > Wurfbainia villosa. The sequence goes on along the minus strand of CM045998.1, from coordinate 861,362 downwards.
GGACTCCTCTGTTCTTGCCATGTAAGCTATGTCTTCTCTGTTGTCCCAAGTTGCATGGAAGGCTTTCCTTGCTCCCTTTTTCTTTTGGTTCTCATTCTTCAATTTCCTTCTTTCTTGTCGAACTATTCTCCGCACAATGTTGACTATTATGGCCTCCTCTTCGGATTCGGATTCGTCTTCGGGTTCGAGTTCATCTACTTGCTTAGTAGGTGGCTTCCTTCTTTGTCCTGCAAGTAAAGCAATAACTCTCTCGGCCCGGACCACGTTAGTTTGCTCATGAAGTTCAAACTCAGAAAATAATTCGTCTAACCTAAGCTTCAAAAGGTCCTTAGAGACCTTGTAGACATCGACCATGGATGCCCACAAGGTAGTCCTAGGGAAAGCATTTAAAGCGTACCTTATAAGGTCCCGGTTCTCTATGGCTTGCCCGATCGAATGAAGATCGCTGATTTGATATCTTGGATCCGCGCATGTAGTTGGGTGGCGGTCTCATGATCCTGCATCTTTAGATTGTACAGTTTATTTAAAAGTAAATCTCTTTTACATACCATAGCATCGGCCGTCCCTTCGTGTAAATCAATCAATTTGTTCCAGGCGCTAATGAATGGTCCGATGCGGTTGAGTTCCTCCTTGGACAAGCCGCATTGCAATATTTGGGTTGCTCTTGCATCGGCTTCGATTTGCCTCTTGGTTGCATTTGTCCACTTGTTGAAATCCAAGGCCTCTCCTTGATCATTGGTGGGTAGAGCAAAGCCGGTTTGGATTATTATCCAAGTCTCGACTTGTGTTTTTAGAAAACACTCCATCCGACCTTTCCAATAACAGAAATCATTTCCGTTAAAGAACGAAGGTCGGGTGCTATACCCCTCAATGTGAGCCATTAAATATCTTGCAAAATACGAATAAAAACCAAAGAGAATTCCAAGACTTGGTCTTGGATTAGTAGTGCGGGAAATAATAGGAAATAAACAGAAATAAATAAGGAGAATAAGAAACTAACAAAAACTCGATACTTACGACCTTCTATGTCCCCGAAAGGGTACTAAACGTTGGATTTTTGGGCTGGAAACAGCTTGTTACGAGGGTAAACCCTGGTAAGAAATGTAGATCTTTCTGAGAGCTTCGATTTGGTACATAGATCGTTATGTGAGTCCACTTGTGCGAAAAGTTATGGCCGTTTTACCGTCGGCTACTCCAAGAGAGAAAACTTGCAAGCACACAACCAAAAGAAACGTACCAAGACTTCGTCTTGGATTAGTAGTGCGGGAGGAAAAAGACCAAAAAAAATACGAATCAAAAAATACGAACAGAAAACCAAAACGTGCTAGATTGGTTGTTTCACCAAATCTTAGCGCCCCCGCTCTGATACCAATTGTTGGATCGAGAAGCGTCGCTAGAGGGGGGGGTGAATAGCAATCGTAAATCTTTTTTTTTTTCGTTCGTTCGATACGCAAAGTAAGCACAGCGGAAAATAAATGAACACGTTTATTTTACTTGGTTCACAACCCAGCGGTTGCTACTCCAAGGCCCTATCGGTCCTAGACCGCGTACGGAGGGCAAAGCACTATAACGTCTCCTCCTCGTTGGAGGTAGGAGACAACGATCACAAAACCGAATATACGAGGATGAGGTAACAAGCCTACCTCACCTCGTTATGAAGAAAAACAAAGAATACAATATCAAAAATATTACTTAATTCTGCTGCCGATGAAGAAGATCGAAACTTTACGTCGCATCGGCGTTATGACGATGTTGGAGCGTTGGCGTTGTAGGAGCACTTGATGAATAAACTTGATGTGATTTGGAGTTGGAATCCTCCCCTCCTTTTATAGATTTTGGCCTTTGAATTTGTCTCCTCTTTTCGAACGGATCATGAAGTTGTCCAAATTTTATGCCGCGTCAGCGTTATCCGTTTTGACCTAAGCTCGCCATCATCGATCGATGCCTCCCATTCGATGGGCATCGATCATTGCTCCATGTCGATCATTGCGCCACTTCCCGCAATAAGAGGTTAGCTCGAAAATGATAAATACGACGGTTTCTAATCGATCTCGACCTAGACCTTCCACAGAAGTCTTAGTCGAATCGCCGCTATGGTCGTCCCCCGTAAGAGGACACGACCTTACAATCTCACTCACTCACGAGCTTACCTCGATAGTAGCTCTCCGCCTTCCACTCGATTCCTTGGCTCCTCCGGTCACTCGAGTCGTGCTCCGCGACTTCCTCCGTGCTAGCCTTCTGACTTTTAACACTTTTCTGCACACTTGATTTAGCTCGTGAGATAACAATGTAGACTTAACTTTGTGTCTTTGCCATAATCAAAACACAGGTTCGATTATCTAGTGCCCCTGCACCAACAGTAAGTCTTCCGAATCGCTAAGAAGTGCGCGGATTTGGTTAGTCGGTCTACGACTACCCAAATTGCGTCATGGCCTTGACGTGTCCTAGGCAAACCCACCACAAAATCTATGGTAATGTGATCCCACTTCTACTCAGGAATAGGAATCCTCTGAAGTAATCCGGCTGGTCACTGGTGCTCAACCTTCACCTGCTGACAGACTAGGCATCTCGCCACAAAATTTGCGATGTCTTTCTTAATGTCGTTCCACCAATACAAACTCTTTAAATCTTGATACATGCGGGTTCCGCCTGGGTGGATCGCAAATTGAGAGCGATGAGCCTCAAGAACTCCTCCATAATCAGGTAGAGAGGTATGCATAATCTACCCCTGAAATATACAATACCCTCGTCATCTCGGGTGAACTCAGTCTGCTGTCCAGAGGTTATCTGACTGTCAATAAATTGCAAATGCTGATCAATGGCCTGAGCCTCTCGGACTCTCGTCCGGATAGACGACTAAGCAACCATGGTAACCAGAACGCCCTGCTCTGTCGATCCCTGCTCCTCAAGGCTCAACTCAGAGAAACCCTGAATCAAATCCGTGACTAAAACTCGGAAGGAAGCTAAAGTCCCTGGGACTTCCTAAGTGCATCAACCACATTGGCTTTCCCTGGGTGGTAGCTAATGGTACAGTCATAATCCTTCAGAAACTCCATCCATCTCCTTTGTCTGAGATTGAGTTCCTTCTGCGTAAATAGATATTTGAGACTCTTATGATCAGTGAGAATCTCAAACGTAATACTATACAGATGATGCCTCCAAATCTTCAAGGCAAAGATAATAGCGGCTAACTCTAGATCATGAACTGGGTAGTTTTTCTCATGCTCCTTCAACTAGCAAGAAGCATAAGAGACTACCCTACCGTGCTGCATCAATACTGTGCCTAAACCCTGGAGAGACGCATCGGTATAAAGGACGAAACCGTCGTCCCCTGATGGCAATACCAGAATCGGTGCTGACACCAATCTCTTCTTCAACTCCTAGAAACTGGTCTCGCACGCCTCTGACCACGTGAACTTCATGCCCTTCCTGGTAAGGCATGTCAATGTCATAGCGATGCTCGAGAAACCCTCAAGGCTATCGAATAACCACAAGCCTAGAAATTGCGAACCTCAAGATTTTGTCGCTCCCAATTGGTGACAGCCTCGATCTTCTGAAGGTCAACTGAAGTGCCTCTATTAGAAACCACATGTCCCAGAAAATCGACTGAGGGTAACTAGAATGCGCACTTACTGAACTTCGCATATAGTCACTTTTGTCGGAGCCTATCCAAAACAAGGCGAAGATGTTGTGCGTGTTCCTCTTCGGAATGAGAATAGACTAGAATGTCATCAATAAAGACAATGACGAACCGATCTAGGAAATCCATAAATTCATGGTTCATCAAATCCATGAATACCCCCGGAGCATTGGTAAGCCCAAATGGCATTACCAAAAACTCATAGTGTCCATATACGTGCGACGCTCAATGTCCGAGTCTCTAACCCTTAGTTGATGATATCGGACCAGATTAATCTTAGAATATACGATGTACCTCCGAGCCGATCAAACAAGTCCTCAATACGCGTGTGGGTATTTATTCTTGATAGTGATGGCGTTCAACTGCCTGTAGTCGATGCATAATCTCATCGAACCATCTTTCTTCTTCACAAAAAGAACCGGAGAACCCCAGGGTGATACACTAGGGCGAATAAAACCTCGTCCCAAAAGTTCCCGAGTGAACCTTTAACTCGCCCAACTCTCTGGCCATACGATAAGGAGCTGATGCGGCGACATCCTAGAATTAACTCAATCGTGAACTCCACTTGCCTTCGGGAGGCAGCTGTGTAACTCCTCCGAAAGACATCCTGATATTCTCGGACAATTGGAATGTCAGCGATCTGAGAGTCACCACTGTCTTCTACATTGATAATAGATAATAGAAAACCCTGGCAACCGTGCAATAAAAGCTTCTGAGCCTGAATCGCAGAAATGGTCGTTATGTCATCGTCCCAGATGCCAGTGAAATCCCACGAGGGTTGGTTCGGAGGTCGGAATGTGACCACCCTCGTCTGGCAATCAACTGTGGCATGATATGCTGACAGCCAATCCATGCCAAGGATAATATCGAACTCGACCATGTCCAGTACCAATAAATCTACAGTAAGTATGATGTTACCGAAATCTAAGGGACAACCTCTGACCTCCCGGTAACGCCCAACGATCACCGACTGTAGGAGACGATTAATCCGTGGATCTAATAGTAGGTAGTCTACCAATCTCTCTCATAAATGTACGAGAAATAAATGAATACGAATCACAAGATCAATTAGCACAATAGTCAAAATGCATAAAGTGAAATCGCATCATGGAAAACGGATTCATTGCTCGCCGCGCATCCTCTCTAGTAATCGCATGAATAGGTGGAGGTGGTAGCACCGCCAGAGGTGGTCGTGGTTCGGGCCTCGAGACCGATATGAAGGCCGATATAAAGGTTGATACGGTTATCGGCACGATCGACATCAGATCGTAGCTACGGCTGGTCCCGAACCAGCAATGGGCGGGCCGCAGCCGAGCATCAATCGCTGGTCGATGCCGCGATCGTATCGCATTAGTGGCCGGGATGATTCGAGCATCGAGGTCTCAAATGTAACCTCGTGACATCATACGGCATCGAGTACTCGCCCATGCATATGCAACTTGTAGGGGAGCTATCCTCCGCCGGGCGCCAAGGTCCGCGCCTTCTCTCTGAGTCCCAGATTAACGCAACTATCCTCCCTGGATAGAAACCCCGAAGCCACATGCCTTCAACGAACAATTCGTCAGTGTCCAGCGTAATAATAGCAAATCCGACCGTCCCATAAGGTGCAGCCGAGACGATATGCTCTCGATCCACAACGGTACAATAGGTGTCACTAGTGGGCGGCCTCCGCTCACGAGAAGATCGGAGGGTCCAAACCAAGATCTTCCCCGATGATGAGAGGTCAAGCTAGATGCCCCAGAGTGACTCGACCCGACCGATCGCCACTTTGCCGCCCAGTCAGTGGTCGCTGGTCTGGCCCTGTGATTCGCTTTTGTATGTTTTCTTCCTCACAAGATAGCTCGCTGAGCCGACTCGATCAACAAAGCTCTATCCAATGCCTCTTGTGAGGAAGAATCGCCAAATCCCGCCATCTTGACCAAGATACCCATCTAGTCCTGAACAAATTGCAGATCATGCGCGACTCGCCTCACACTAACTCGACAAAACCTCGCTAACCGATTAAATTCTCAGATTATACTCCATCATCGAGCGATTATTCTGTCAAGACTCGTAAAATCCCGACGCCGCGATCATCCGATATGATCGTGAAAGCATCGACCAAATGCCTCTCAATCTCCCTGTAATCTGCCGCACGATGATCGAGCGCGTGTCCCACGCATCTCTGCTCACCTCGCAAATGGAAGGCCACCAACTCTCGCTTTCTCCCACTGAGCGCACTCATATAGTAGAAGGTACACCCATCGCCTCGATCCAAGATCGAGCCAGAGCTCTGACGCCTCCGCCAATAAGGTGAACCGACTTTTCATCGACTTTCGCTAAACCGGAATCCAAGCTCGGCCGCAACCACATCGGTAGATGAGTAGGGTCGCCGCAGAGCGAAACAATCAGAGATGGTGCCGCACGCAGGGGATAATACCGAGTGAGGGTCGACCGACACCGATGGGCCCGCCGGCTCGTAGAGCAGCCCTCGGGTGGGGTGTGTGTAGCAAGGTGGTCTCCGGTACATCGGATACCCCAAAAGTGGATATCTCTGGAGGAGGAACCGCCGAGGACTGAGGATCCACGACTCCCGTAGCACGTGGAATCGACCGATCAACACGCCACCTCGAGATCTCTCACTCGATCTCTCGCAACTCCGCCGCCAGAGATCTCACGTCCTCGTGGCCGCCTCGCACCACGTCTCGGCACATGAGCACGCCCACCTCGTCTTATATCTGTTAAATTTTTACCAGATGTTACTACAAGTAAAAACATAAAATTAATCATCATACCTATTTTTCCGCCAAGAGAGGTCCCGTCGTCGCCAAATCCCCAAATTAACCTCGTCAATAATACCTCGAATTTCCGAAACATAAAAATCGTCGGAAATCCATACCGATCCAAAATTTTCTAGATTGACTCGTAAAAACCTGCCAAACGTGGCGAACTCCGAAAAATCCCAAAACCCCTGGGAACTTGTAAACCTAGGGCTCTAATACCAAATAAATTGTCACGCTCCGAGGGAGTCCCCGCCAGACGAAAATCCGGCAGCATCTCCCCTGTACGGGTGACAATACCAATCTTGCATACAAGGCCTACACGACCACTATACATCGGTCAACACGACCAGAATCCAAACAACACACGCAGGTCATAAATAGGCCTCAGGCCAACAATCAAAGGATATAACCAAAAGTATATCACATCTAAACCTACCCCTTCTGCCATCTGGGCAGGAATACTCAATCAAATCCAATCGAATAAAAATCCGAATAAAGGTCCATAAGGACACCAAATATCCACGAGTACATAAATCCAACTCCAGTCCTAAACATATCTTCTAATCAAAATATCCAAAACCATAAATCAAATAACCAATAAAACTATCACGACGAGGGGGTTTGGCATCTAGACTCTCCTGAGAGCTTCATCCTGAAATAGATATAAACAATGGGGTAAGTTCAAAGAACTCAGCGGATATAGTCGATATGCAAAGTAAGATATAGCTAACAATAACAATCATGCCAGTACAGTCTCATATATAGGGTATGCAAGAAAGAAATACAAAAGGACTATACTTACCTGAATCTCCTACCCTAATATAGGAGCATGTGTCATACTAGAAGAAATAAAGTCATCAGACCATATACAAATATGTATCATGTATGCATGACAATCATATACAACATCCAAGGCAGCAATAAAAATACAACAAACACAATACAAATGCTATCCATGCAAAATGCATGTGATGCAAATGACATGGTCACCCCTGATGCCAATCAGGCGCCTTACACATGATGGTGAAGCCGAGTGGGTAGGGCTATGACAACTGTGCACTCTGCCATTACTGCTCCTGAGTGACCGAGTGGACAGGAAGCTATCGGAGTACAGCTATCCTCCTGCCCCAAATAGAGTGGGGGAACAAAGCTCTCATCTCCCGGTGTCATAGACCAGAGGAGGGATCCCTGCCTGCTACCACACTACCTCAATGCTACCCATGAGTGGACCAGCGGAGCTTCACAGAGCAACTGCACACACCCTCCTGATGTACCACTAACCCATGAGTGGCAGCGTGTGCAAACCATATAACTGACTGCGGGCTCAACTATAAAGGAACCCCATCCAGCCAGCATGCAATCATGCAAGATGGTGCATGACACTAAAGCATGTATCCAACTAAAATACATATCCGAATAATATGCACAACCAATAGGTACATATCAATGAATCCAAGTAAAACAGGGAAGGTATAACCATAAACTGATCAAATGCATGTATCAAGTAGGCACAAAAACATGCAAGCCAGATAAACATGAAAATTATTACAAGCTATACTAACTAGCATATCAACATGACTATATCTAAGAGATAAGTCAAAATACCCGCCTGATTAAATGCTCGAGAAAATAACGAATCGTCATGCCTGTGAACCCGCCTCGTGATCGAAACTTACATATAGCATAACTATTGTTAAGTACAAAAATGCAATCCACCGCCAAATCAAATACTTAATCGATTTCTTAGATAAACCAATTAACCCAAATCAACTTCCAATTTCACTAATTTATCTAACCCTTTCACAGTCCGCCAAAAACCCCACATCACAGAAAATCTGTACAAAACCCCAACACCTAACCGTGCACAGCCGACATCACCCAAATGGATCCATCCCACAACCCTAAATTTATCCGAAACTAACCAACAATCTAATCTCCACTGAGTATAATTACAATTAACCGAATAATACAATCGAATCATACTCTAAATGCTACCTACCTGCCTTAGGATTCCACCGGCAGCCGATACCCCCAACTCGCAGGCCACTTCGTGGCCGAGAACCTCACAACCGACTCCCTCGATAGTAACCTCCAAACATAGATCATAACTCTGACTCACAGTTATTCACAGCCCTTACAGTCGTGAACTGCCCACTTACAGCCGACCTTGTACGACCACCTCCAACCCCAACCACACGACGCCCCCAATTAGACCCTCACAGCCGTCTCAGCCGGCAACCCTCCCCCCCCCCCCCCAAATTCACAGCCGTCCATCTTCACCGAAGGGAAGAATCCAACACACCACCAATCACTCTCACCCAAAACAGATCCACAGCCACAATCCACCTGAACAAACAAAAGAAAAAGAAAAACAAGATATATACTGGAAATTTGGAAACTCTCCTCAAGTGCCGATCACGACAAAGGAGAGGCGGCCAGAATGGTCGGCGTTAGAGGAGAGGCACGCAGCGTCGTGTGGCAGAGGAGGCCGCACGCGCGTCGTCTATGGCGAGGAGGCCGCGTAAGCCGAGGATGGCGAAGCGCCAGAGGGCGTCATGAGCGAGCGGCAGCGGTGGCACGACCTCGAGGTCGGACGACAAGCAGCAGCGACCGAAAATCACTGCTTGGTTACGGTGGCTACGAGCGCGAGGGGAAGAAGCTTCGGGCGTGAGGGGAAGAAGCGATGGCTTCGGGCGTGAGAAAGGGGAAATCGCGAGAGAGAACCATCAGGCGGCGTGAGAAACCGAGAGGAAAGAAAAAGAAATTCGCGATTGGGAAAACTGGGATCGATCCCTAATCATCCGAACTACCCCTTTATAAATAAATAAAAACCTAGTTTTTTATTTTTATTTATCCCTTAGTAAATTAATTATCCCCGTAATTATCTCGAACGGGCTCCGTTTAAATCCAGAAAAATTCTGAAAAAATTCCTAAAATTCCCTAAAAATCCCGAAAACTTCCAGGAATATTTTTCTTAAATTTTTGGCCATTAAATTTAATATTTTAAATTTTTCGTATTTAACAGATAAATATCCCATCCAACACCTCCTATAATCGGAACGTAGGTTCTTCCAATTCCCATAGTATTAAGCAACACTGTTACCAACAAAATTATCTCCTGGAAAAAAAATCGTCATTCTAACAAATACCTCCTGGGCATCATCAACCTTGACAACTTTGAAAAACCAATCGATGACGGTATCAAAGCAACTCGATTTGGCTCACAGCCAATTAAATGACATTGCCTTGAGTACATCACGAGCTTCAATGACTTTGTGTGCTTTACACCAGCCCTCAGCCAACACACCATAAGAAAAAAAACATTTGACTCGTAAAATATCATTACCTCATTACCAATAAAATGTCACCCGGTATGAGGTCTTCAATATCGACACTATCTCCGCAATCATTCCGATTGCCTACTCGACTTGCCTATGCAGCGGCAAGCCTAGGAGTTCATTCGGAAATACATCCAAATGCTCTCAGATTATACGTGCATTCAAGAGACATACCATACCATAATCTCACAATTTAACCATCTATAAGGTTATGTCTACCGTAAAGGTATGTCTATCAAAGTCTAAGGTCATCCCTTGACTTCTTAATTGTTAGTCAACATCTCACCCGACGGTAGAGATACCACCGACCCACAAGTCGATGTATAGTAACCCTTCTAATCCGAACTAAGAATGTTCTAGTCAAAGATACCTGTAAACTATAAGTATCTCTCAATATATTAACCTAGAGGGTAAACTAAAGTAATACCCTGAACAATCAACTATTTGTCGATCCGATCCCAAGGCTCCACCAAGGTCTCGACCTTTCCCCGAAGAGAACGGAATCAGATCCAATAGTCCACGACAAAGCGATCGCATTTCTGCGACGAATGACCCAAGGATTTTCCTGGATCGTCTAGTCCCCTCACTTAATCCTATGAGCTGCAACTGTAGAATACAGAATAGATACGACCATCGTCGTATACTCTCTCCTTTGTACAAAGTCAATCCATGTCTGGGGAGTAACAGTTGTTGTCTGCATGAGTCTTCCATGATCGGAAAGTAGCTCGTGGCCTATGACTTCGATCTTGCTCCTTTTATCCATCATTTGGAGGCTTCTGATTTCTAATAATTTGACCTGCAATATCTGCTTATCGGTCTCCAATTCTTAAACACTTGTACGGAGTCATTTCTAAACTCATGACTCGATCCAATGTCTTCCGGCAAGATCTGATAAAAGATGCAAACATCCTAGTCCAAATGTAAGCCAATAAATCATGGGTGGCTTAAAACATCCATTCGCATTCTTGAGTTATTAGATGGTCGTAACCTCTACAAGTCTCACGACTCTACACGGTACACCATTTCCAAACGATCCCCCTATTTGAAACTCAAGAATTTTCTGACAATGACTCAAAGGAATACACGGGGAAAATACCCTCTCACAACATCACTACACCGTGACCTAGTGATGTACTATACCCCGAAGATTATTTCCCTGCATCTTCCACCAAGTACCAGCTTAATCCCGATAATGATATGCAACTAACTTCACTTTCTCTGTATAACACGAGATAAGTACTCAAAAGAACATCCTAAGTTATACAACCCAACACGAACAACTCAGGAATCAAAATCCCTATGAAACACCGTAACCTAACCCTCTGCTATCTGCATCAACAATAGCCTACACGTCTTGTCCATTACCCCCACAAGTAATGAGCTGACTAGCATAATTAGTGAAAATCCCTAAGACTGTAGTCTTTGATTTCCACAAGAAATGTGACACTTGACCCCTGCTTTCCGACTCGGTATCAGTCGGCTCTCAAAAGAAATTCACCTTTTCAACACAGGTTCAAGACTCACGGACTTAACAGGTCGTGCACGTGGTCAACTCAAACTACGATTACGAATAGTAACCAACACACTAAATTTTATTTCCTGTTATAACCACTAAATGCATAGCCAACCTAACCGGGAGTATAAACACTAACGACAACTCTGGCTGGTCGCCTTGGTGGGCGACCCCTACTACGAGTCTGCACATGTGTCATAACTCTGTAGACCTTTCTGGCAATCTCCATCGCCAGAGATCTCAATGTCCTCTTGTGTGGCTACCCTGCACCACATCTCGGCACTGGAGCACGCCCACCTCGTTTATATCTACTAAATTATTATCCAAGCATTACTATAAGTAGAAAATTTTAAAAATCACTACTTTCACCTGGTAGCCATTTGGAGATGTCCTGTCGCCACCAAGTCCCCAATCCGATCTTGTCGAAATCTGACTCAAAAATGTTCGAAATGCCAAAACGACGGAAATTCGTAAATCCTAAAATACACAAGTTAACCTGCCAAACATGGCGAACTCCGAAAACCCAAAGACCCTAAGGAACTCGGAACTTAGGCTCTGATACCAAATAAATTATCATGCCCTGAGAGGGGTACTTGTCCGACGAAAATCGGACAGCACCTCCCCTATATTGCGAACAATTGAAATCGGTATACAAGGCCCATACGACCCACTATACATTGTCCAACATGGCCGGAACATACCACACCACAATATATATAATATACGGGTCTTAGGCCAACAACCAAAATAAATAAGGAATCTACAACTTCTAGACTCACCTCTTCTGCCATCTGAGCAGGAATACACAACCACACATAACCATAACCAATCGAACAAAAATCCATAAATACATATCAAGTACCACCAAAACAACCACAAATATAAAATACTACACGTTTAAAACATAGAGTACTAGCGGTAAAAATGCGGAAGCGTGAAATAAAAAAAATACGGAGGCGTCAGATCAGGGGACTGCAACTGGACCCTCCGGAAGGCTTCATCCTGAAATAGAATAGATATCAACAGGGTGAGTAAAACTCAGCAAATATCTAATAGTCATGCATAGTAAATTATAAGTAGCAATAATAATCATGTCAGTATAACCTCCTGATCAATAATAAAAAATGCAAGGAAGAAATGCGGAAAGACTGTACTTACATGAATCTCCTATCCTGACATAGGAGTGTAAACCATACTAGCAGAAGTAAGGTCGTCAAACCAAATACAGGATGTATCCTGTATACATGTCAATCATATGCAACAACCAAGGCAGCAACCAAAACGCATAATAGTAAAAACATATGCACATGATGCAATCATTTGACATAAAATACATCCACACAAGCATATATAGAATCACTAAAACAAACAATATAACACCTCCTGTATGTGCATGACAATCATATGCAACAACCAAAAGTGCAACAAGCAATGCATATAGTAAAACGTATGCACATGATGCAATCACCTGTGTCACCCCTGACGCCAGTCAAGCCACCGACATGTCATGTGTGTAGGCCGAATGGGTAGGGATGTGACAATTGTACACTCTGCCATCACCACACCTATGTAATCGAGTGGACAGGATGCTGGTGGAGTATCACCCTCCTACCCCATGTATGTATATGGGGAACAATCACCGCGTCTCATCTCCTCGTCTCACGACAAAGGAGGGATCCCTGTCTGCTACCATGTTGCAATACAAATCACCTGAGCGACCATCATGGAGCCCTGACAGAGCAACTACACACACACCTGAAATACCACTAACTCATGAGTGGTTGTGTGTAGATAATGTGACTGACGATGGGCTCAACTACCAAGTATTATCACCTCCTACCGAGGAGCCGACGATCGCCAATCATGCAATAATGCAAGATGGTGCATGTCCCTAATGCACGATACACCTATCAATCCATGGCTACCTATGGTATGTACCAATAGGAGCCCATATCAAATAACCTAAGTACATAAGTCTATGTACACATGCAAGTTATATTCGTTATTCATCCAATGTCCAATATGTAAGGTATGTCACTACTCTAGTGCTAAATAAACAAATGACAAGTATCAAAATGATAAAGCATAATATAATAGGCATATGTAAGACTACAATACGTACAAGGAAGTGACATACCAGGGTAGTTAACAAACATAGAAAACTACTACTAGCTATAAAAAACTATGCATCACAAGATGACAATATCTAAAAGAAGATAAGTCAAAGATATCCGCCTGCTATGAAGAATACCAATCGTCCTTAAGCTCGTGGACTTGTCTCGTGACCGCAACCTGCATATAACATAATTACCATCAAATCCAAGCGCACAACAATGTGCTAATTAACTACCATATCATTCTTATATTGACAAAATGATTCACAACCCAACACAACTCTCTAACCTTTTTAACCACCTTCACAATTCCACCACAACCACAATCATCACAGCTCCTTCCCAGCTCACCCGGCCACCCATCAGTCTATAATAGTTTGCTCTGTTCACCGGAACAACCCACAACACCTCACACAATGCACTCACAGCCCCTTCGTGGCCAAGAGCAGCCCTATTCACAGCCAAATCACAGCCTAGAACAGAACTATTCTTCACACCCATTTACAACCCAATTCATAGCGACCATAGCCAAAATCAAACACAACAATTGAAGAAAATAAACAACTGAGATATACCTGCCATAGAAACTCCACCGGCAGCCTCCTTCCCAATTCTCCAATCTATCGGAAAAACACCATTGCCCAATCCATAGAGGGATCTCAGCAAAGAACAACCACCACAACACCTGCACTTAGGGTCCACCATCGATTTTCCTTCACTAATCCGCCCTATTCCTCTTGATCCGGCAGAAAATTGCGGCCTCTGATCAGGACACAGTGCCGACACCGCCGACCCAACCTTCCAGCCGTGCCTACCCTCCCGGTTCCAGCCCGTCCTCGATGGCTATCAAGGAGGCCAACCATCGCTTGCAAAGGAGAGGCCGAGAGAGACAAGAATAGTGAGGTCGCTCGGTGAGGAGGGGAAAAGGTCCGGCGGTGCTTGGGGCAGAAATGGGGAAGCAGATCGGCTGACGCTTGCAGGGGAAGAGAAAGGCCGGCCGAGGAACAGGGACGCGATGCGGGGAAGAAAGTCGCGAGGAGATTGTTGGGCCTGCATCTCCGGCGCTGGAATTGCAGATAGCGCAGGCCTGGCTGGCACCGCTGCCATCAATACCGGAGGAGAAGGATGAGAGGCGGTGGCCTGGCTGCCGGTGCATGCGGCTCAGCGAGAAGCAACGGAGAGGAGGAGCACGGAGAAGAAAGCGACGACGACGAGTGGGGAAAGAATTCGACTACGATGAGGAGTTTGGGGAAATAGGGATAGAAAACCTAGATTTATATCTTAGGTTAATTAAACCTATTAAATAATCTAAATAGGCCATTTAAAAGTCTGTTTTTCTTATCCCCATAAATACCTCGTACAAGCTCCGTTTAATTCCAGAAAAATTCTGAAAAAATTTCTAAAATTCTCCAAAAATCCCAAAATAATTTCTAAGATTATTTTTCTATTTTTTTGTCCATTTAATTTTATATTTTAAATTTCAGTATTTAACACACCTTGTGTTACTTTGGGCTCAAACTCTTTATTTATTTGTCACTCATCCTTCCTAGAGGTTTGCTATATCTTATGAGACTTGCAGGCATGAGCTAAGCAACATTCTAGCAGCCTTGCATTAGAGAAGGTTGCAGCTTCTCTTGAATTACCCTGCAAATATCAAAGCTTTGGTTGTTTGGGTATCTTTCCATACTACTATAAGTTGAAACATGAATCACGTTGACTTGATTATTGTTTATTTATTCAGCAACATTAACTATAGTTTGATTAGGTTTCTACATTTATGGGAAATTATGAGTCACAACTTATAAATTAGCCAAGCCACCTATAAATGGCCATCACTGTTGTTTTTGCAAATCTCCGCATAACAACTATAATTTTTTTCATCATAGGTTCCCCTTCAATCGAATGGAGCTCAATACGGTTATTTCATTTTGCGATATATAAGAGATATAATTGAAGACGCCGCATCCATTGACAAACCTTCTCTACGGTCAATAGTAATATTAGACATTTTTTTAAATTTTCTTATTGATACATATTTGTAAAAATGATTTGTGCAATTAATTATCACATAGTACTAGAGTGTTTACATTTTCATTTATTTATTCACATGCAGTTCGCAAAATCTGTGATAGCTGCAAAAGAAATTGATGAAGTACGTTCGGAGTGGGCTGAATGCATACAATATCACATATCTGATGATTAGGAAATTTAAGTGTAGATACCTCTTTTGGTTAGATGCGGTAATCTATAAGTGTTTTGGTTATTATGCATAATACTTTTGGTGTACTAAGCATATGATGTATAGTTGTTTTGTTACAAGTATTTTTTTATATATATTTTTAAGAGTGATCATTTAAAATGGGATGATGTGAGTTTGTACTTTACATTGCTACAAGTGCGAATGTATTTGTATTTTCTATAATTGTTTTTGATGTTGTTGTATGATTTATATTAAAAACACAACATTATAAATCGATAACAGTTTATTATTCTCTAGAGTAACCGTTGAGAAATAACAACGGTTAAAATAACAATGACAATACAAATGACATCGGTTAACAATCATTGTCTATGTCTCAAAAAATTATAATAAATCCATGCATTGAGAAAAATAGGATGCTCAAACACAATAGTTATAATCCATTGTAATTTTAGTTGAAAGATAACGGTGAAAAACCGTTGTCTATGATCTAAAAAATCCATCGTAAATTGATCTGTTGTCTCTGTTCAATATTTCAAAGGCCTTGCTCATTCTGTCCAATGAGGCATCACATCACTTTATAGAAGCTCCCAATTCAATTTTTTTTTAAGATGGCATTCGACTACTTCTAAAACCGATTTAATTTCATACATTTTTTTTATTAATCATCAAAATAAATTAAAAAATACATTCTAAAATTTATCCTTCTATTTTAAAAAAATTACAAATAAATTAATCGAATAGAAAATATTTAAGACACTATATAAAATGTTTCACTGTTGCACTGTAGTCTCTCCGACTAATTAAAAAAAAATCATATGTTTATATTTAACCTTATTAGTCCTAAAAATATTAGAGTTTTTTTTCTTGTTTGTTCTGATATCCACTTTCAAATTTAATTATTTTTGAAATTCGAATTTTAATGTTCAATTTGTCTTTCGAATGCTTTACCCCTTTATTACACATGTACCCACGAAGACTTTCATTATCCTTCGTTGCTATGATTGAGATAGATGTCTATGCATCCCTATGGAGATAGAATGGTAGTTAAGACATGACGGTCCTTGTAGAAGTGATATAGGTTGATTCTGGAGAAGATCTAATTTTTTTTTCTGGATTTAAATGGCTCTCACGTATTTTGACCACCACGTCAAAGTCCATAGGATCCTCCGTGATTTATTTCTCTCACAATGGTCGTAAAATAGGCCAGTAAGAGCCACTAGATTGACGATTCCAACTTTTTACAGATATAGAGATGGATGTCTACGCATTCGAATAGAAGAGCATTGCATTTTATTTATATCATTAAAAGATTTTTTTTATCTTGCCTATATTTTTCTGCTAAAAATATTCTTGTGTGCTTTGATTAAAAGAGTGCTTCTATTTTTCAATATTCTAATAAGGAGATAAAAGAAGAAAAGAAAATAAAAAGAAAAAAATTAAACAAAAAACTTTTTAGTTTTCTAAATAATTACAAGAGCAAAAAAAAAAAAAGAATGAGAAAGGAAAAAAGTAATAAAGAAAAATAAAAACCGAAAACTTTAATAACAAATAGAAAAAAAAGAACAGAAAAATCGTTTTGGAGGCTTCGTTCAAAGCAATTCTAGAGTATAGCATGGAAGATATTTTGGGTAGAAAAATATGGATGAATATTTTTTTTTAAAAAAAATCCTTTTCGATGATATAAATATATAAAAATGCGAGCTTTTTTATTTTCTACCTTGGGTCTTTTTTAGGTTCTTCAAATTTAGAGAATCATTTTTCAGAATAAGTATAGATTGCAAGTTTTACAATTCTTAGTCTATTTAAACAAAGATTTATCGAATTTTAAGTTTTACAATTTATCCTTTTAAAACAAAGATTTGCATCATCTGCTATATGATACTTGTGAATATCTACTAAACCAGTCCAATATATAAAATCGTGTTGCTAGTCAATTGATGAGTCAGAGCATTACATCCTTAAAAAAATATTGAATTGTCACATTAGCGACGTTCTACTATTGTACCTACATGTGAGGAAGATAATCGATGGGTCGGTGCCATTAGCTGAAAAATATAAGTCATTGATGGCGCATTTGTCAATCCCAAAATCGATCCTTACCTTTCAAATTTTAACACCGCTTCTTAATTTGAAATAGCCCCGGAAACTAAGAGCACCACATCCTAAAGCTGCTCATCCATCTGGTCTTTCTCCTGACAGGGGCTTTTTCGATGCAGGCATGTCCTCAAAACCCATGACAAATCTCATACTTGGCCAATTTCAGAATGTTCTTGCTCATATCATTTTAGAAGCCATCTCTTTATTCTTCGTATGACAAAAGTGTGAAAGTTTGTCTTAGTTGATCGTACTGTTAAGTTATAAAAAACATAGGTTTACCTCTCCTGTAATCCAAAGCTGGAGCACCAGCAATCTTTCACAATATCATTCTTTCAGTTGCTATAAAAGGAGAAACTTGAGTGAGTTATCAACTGCACTAAGGCATACTGAAAGGATTACATGCTACATCACCATTGACAGTTGCCAGAATAAGAGAAACTAAGGCAAGCAATCCACTTCCGTATTCCCTCGATCAACTGCCACAAGTCGAATCCTACCATATGAATCTATTTGTTCGAGTTGTCGAACTGCACGCAAGAGATGTTGCATCATCATATTTTGTTGAGAATATTTGCATACTTGAGATTTTGTTTGTCTGCGCAGGTTATGGGTCCGAACTCACATGGATTTCATTTATATTCCTATCTCTGGTTGGTGCCTCCCCTGCTTTTCAAGCTGTATACTCAAGAAGAGACAAAGAACTGGGGACGAAGGGAAAGTAGCTGGGAAGAGAAGTGAAAAAAAAAATTGTTTAGAAGATAAGAAGAAAAGAGTGAAAGAATTTGAGGGAGGAAAAATTGTACTTTTTTATCTCTGTTATTCTCTTTTTGTTTGTACTTCACCTATAATCGATGACGATAGACAAATTAAAAATAAAAAGATATAGATAATGCATTAATGTGCTTTTTCTCTTTACCATGTCTATATCTCTCTCAACTTTTGACTTATTTGAGGACCACAAAAAAGATATTTGGCTTAGCGGAGGTTGAATGTAAGAGAGAAAAGATGAATAATACTATGTTAGATGTATGTTGGATATAACAAACAAATGAGAAAAGAATGAATTGAATAATTTTGTTTTATTTTCTCAATGACTTCAAAATATGTCCATCGAAATCGTCATAAGTTGTGAGTAAACAACGGAAGAGAACACGAATAAACAATTTACAATATATGCAATATCATTAAATAGCTTATGACTTTCAATTAATTTACCATTCAAAACATTTATGAGGAAGCGATACAAATAAGTAGCTAAGGGATTACAATACACAATTCAAAATATTTATTATAAATATAAAGACAAATAATCTTTTTCCATGAAAAAGTATATTTAGACAAATAAAAGACATAGATGCCAACTAACATTAGAATCCGAGGATAAATTATGTATAGATAAAAGCATGCAGTGCGTCACCAAACATCAATACCATCTAGTGGAAATATGCGCCTTGATCAAACATCAATACCATCAATTCCAATAAGCGACCTTCAAGTAGAAATAAAGAAACAAGTATATTTTATTTGTCATGATATTATAAAATCCACCATTAATTACTTACTAACCTTGATCATAATGGAGGAAACAATTAGCCATGGAAGCTTGATTGATCCTGTCCACCTGTCTCTTCGGAGATTTCTGATAAAATTGATGGTTCCTGTCCATGGAATAAAATAGTTGTACAAGTTTTTTTCCCCAAAGGTATGCAATAAGCTACAATAAAAAAATAGACGATGAGAGGACTTACAAAGGTGATGAAACTTCCAAACTCATTCTTTATTTCGTATTTGTACGAGTCCTTACTGAGCAATAAGCGTGTTTGCCGAGGAATTTAGGCCCAATACTGCGGATTGCTTCTCCTCCTTCAATCTTTAGGAGTTTAAGATTGGGTAGTTGGCCCAATGGAGGCAGCTCCGTACATGATGGAAAATTGCAAAGCCAGAAAATTCTTAGGCAAGCACAAAGTTTCTGTTTTCTTTCATTGTTTCCCTTTCCAATTTAACAATATACAGATCAATTAAGTTGCACAAAGATTGCAACTCGTCCAAGTCACAACCTCCGTCCATCCTGCTCACGGAGTCACAATGGCCGACCAAAAATCCATCAATATCATTGAGATTTTTCAACTTCCCGACTCCCTTTGGAAGATGGGTGAGCGGAGTATCCAAAATTCGAAGACGCCTCAAATTGCTCAACCTTGTGATGCCCTTTGGAAGTTCATGCAGTGATTCACACCCCGAGAGATTCAAAGTTTGCAGGTTTGCAAGACGCTCAATGGATTCAGGAAGCCTTCTAATCTTTGTTCGATCAAGATCCAAGTATTTTAGATGACTCAGTTTCATAAGAGAATCTGGGAGGTTGTCTACTGATGTATCACTCAAATCCAAGACTCTGAGACGCTGTAAGCTTTCAAATGTCTGATTCTCTATTCGCTCGATTTGAAGGCAATTAACGAGGCGTAGGGTTCTCAAACACTTTTGCTCTATTATCACATTGGGAAGAGATAACACATCACTTTGGTTTGAGATGCACAAACGACGAATCTTTGTCGACAAATTTGTACTTGTGCATCGAGCATCATTAATGATAATACCATCCTCTTCCATCGGTTTTTCCCCAAAAGATCGTAAAACATCATGCATAATAAATCTTCGTTCAGCTAAATATCTAAAATCAAATTGCAAAAGGTTTCTTGCAATAAGTTCTCTGTAGTATTCTTCTGCGATATTTTCCATCAAATCATCTGATTGTTCAATCACAAACCCTTCGGCCACCCACAGTCGGATTATGTCACTTCGAAATGATACGGCACGGTAGAAAGCACAACTAAGAAAACATTGTTTGAGGTGACTGGGTAAATCCTCATAGCTCAAGTATAAAGCCTTTGATAGTTCATCTTCCATCTCTTTCATTGACCAAAAATCACTTTCAATAACTTTTTTCCACTCCCTCTTAGTTCTTTCCTTGTGAAATAAAACACCAGCCATCACTTTGACTGCCAGAGGAAGACCATCACATTTTCTGACAATTTCCATACCAACTTCTTTCAATTCAGAAATTATTACATCCTCCTCATCTCCAAAAACAATCTTTCTAATTAATCCCCAACAACTATCTTCGTCCATTTTCTCAGCAGAGCGTACAAAATCAGCTCTCATTTCTGTGGCCACATCTTTCCGTCTAGTGGTAAATAAGATAGCAGTCCTACAAGATCCATTCAATATGAGATTTCTGAGCAAATCTCTCCATACGTTTGCAGTCCATATATCATCCAGCACAAGAAGCAAACTTTCTGAAAGAAGAGGAATAATTCTTCCTTCGATTTCTGCTCTACTTTGAACACCATCATCATTCCCTTCTACACCTCGCAATACCTGTTTGAGTATCTCTATTGGAGAGTAATTCTTGGATACATGTAGCCACTCTTTTTGGAAACTGTTTTTTTACCATTTCATCGTTGAATATTTTTTGTGCTAGAGTGGTCTTGCCAATTCCACCCATCCCAGAAATTCCCAACACAATATACTTTTTTTGGCTTTGTTCTATCTCCGAAATTATCTTTTGGGCCGCCGCATCTATCATTCGTGTCCCTACAATATCAGTCGCCACATGTGTGGGAGAGGTGGGAAATGACGTCCTTAGTGAGTTAATTTGGAAGCCTTTGCTTTCATGAGCTACTAACCTGGGTACCACATTATTATCCTCTTTGATTTCTTCGAGTCAATCATTAACTCTTTTTATTTGATTCCAAATGTTTCTGCGGAACTTAGAACACTGAAAGCAAGATGAAAGCAAGCTGACCGGAGAGCATACCCCCGAAGAAGCAGATGGTCGAGCTTCCAATAATCTTCCACCTTCGACCATGCAAAGATCAATTATGTCTTCTGCATCGTACATTACGTCTTTTAATTCCTTCACCCAATTGTTGATCGCAGCATCTCTATTTCTTCTTTTTTCTGCATCATGAATATAGGGACTGATTCTTGATAATTTTCTATGAAGTCTCTCAATTTCTTCTCTGACCCCTAACACTTTACATATCTCTCCCTCGATAAAATCAGATAATTTGCCAAGGTATCTTGAAACAAAAAACTGTAAGACGATTGCCATTTCTTGAGACGGATGAATCAACTGCTCGAGGCTTGATCAGAATTTATACTGGAATACTTTCTATCTATGCTTGCATTCGGGTGAGAAAAAGAAAGCCTTTATACCAGAAATTAATTGTCAAGGAGTAATAAGAATACTCACTACAAGAAAAACAATAAATAAAAACCGAAATTTCCGTCACTAAATTGATTTAGTGACGGAAATTTACCGTCATTATTATTTTGGTCGTTAATTGATTTAGTGACGGAAATTTATTTTCGTCGCTAATTTAGTGACGGAAATAAACTTCCGTCACTAAATTTAGCGACGGAAGTTTATATCCGTCACTAAATTTAGTGACGGAAATAAATATTCCGTCACTAATTTAGTGATGGATATAAATTTTCGTCACTAAATTTAGTGACGGAAATAAACTTCCGTCTCTAATTTAGTGACGGATATAAATTTCCGTCATTAATTTAGTGACGGATATAAATTTATGTCACTAATTTAGTGACGGATATAAAAATTCCGTCACTAAATTAATGTTATAAATCACGTAAAAAAACTATATTATTGTTCATAAAACTGTTTACATCACAAATTAATATTGAATAAGATATAACAATCATTAATTATACATCATAACATTCACAAAATACCCAAATATTCACAAAATCATTATACATTCACAAACTCATCAAGAATAATAACAAAATATCATTAATTCATAAATATATCATAATTTTGTACATACAAACGTTCATGGTTCCAAAACAAATAAAATTATTTATAGGCAAATATCCCAGATCAATAACAAAATTCAAGATCTACCCACAGTCATATATAAGATCTACCCTTAAGATCGCAGTAGCTCCTGCAAGAATATTAACCTCCACCTACAATGCACATAAAATCACAAGTTATTAAGAATACAAATTAAATCATTTATTGCATTAGACAAAAACAGAAGATAGACCACAAGCACAAATAAATTCATAGTATATAGTAAATTGCATAATGTATAGTAAACTACAGCAATAAATTGAATCAAAAAAATAAAAGGATAGATGCATTCACAAATCACAATCTTACAACGATAATTTAAAAAAATACCTCAAAAAGATGCAATTCTGAGCTACTTATCCACAGTATTGGGATCTTGAGTCTCTTGTGAATCGAAACCATGTGGTGTTTGTGAATAAATTTATTAATAATTATAAAACTCTCCATTACTTATATAACTTTATGTTAAATTCACTAAATTTATTGCATGCTCCACAATAGATCGTGATCCAGCTGTATGCTTTGTGGATCCCGTGCTTGGCCCAACGACCTCAGTATTTCTATTGTTTTTAGTAATCGATGAATTGTGCTTCCAATTTTCTCTAGCCCAAATAATATTCCACGCATTTCAAATCTCATTTGGCACATAAGAGGGCCTTGTTCCCTTCCTTCTCCAGTCGTATAATAAGTTCTTGTATAGTTTTTGACAATATTTGTTCCATATTTCTTTAAATTCCACTTCGTGTCCTGGTTCCCAAATATATTTTTTCTGCAATAATATCAATAGAATAAGTATAAAATAATATTTTAAAGGAATATTAAAGTTCAATTTACTTACCAAAAATTCATGATAATAAAAATCTTTCATATGTTGATCTACAAGCCTCCATGTAGATCCGGAAGCACACTGACGTTCTTTAAATTTTTTTGTGATGTACGCAGCTACGCTATGCCCATTGGAAATAAAACTGCATAAAATAAACATTTAATTTTTGAACTAATAAATAAAAGATTTAATAGATTTAAATTACAATAACATCAATACTTACCAATCTCCAATAACGGTTAATACAATCTGGCTATCGTGTACTAGTATAATATCCTCCATGATTAGATCTACAAAATAACATTACAATACATACTCGTTGAAAAAGATCATTAAATCATATTAATAATTGAGGTTAGAACTAGTGAGATTTACATGTAAAAAGCAAGCATATACATAACTCAATCATTAACATTAAACCATAAAATATAATAATATCACTATCACTTTATCATCTATAGTTTTCAATCCTAAAGTTTAATCATCATTACAATATGAATCATTAACATTAACATTTTCTAAGTCTTCATAGCTAGACTCTAATAGTACATCAAACTCTTTACTACTGGACATCTCTCCATCATCTATTTCCTCACAAGTGACATTTACATCTACAAGTAATTGAGATGTCTGTTGATTTTATGAATCAATAGAATGAATTAATAATTAATTGAATTGATAACTTCTATTTGTCAGAAAGTAGATAACTTCTTGGCATTTAATTGAATTGATAATTTGTTTGAAAAAAAAATTAGAAAAGTCATTAAAAAATTTACAACAAAATTAAAAGCTCAAGGCAAAAATTTCCAAGCCCAAAGTCACAGTAGTGAACACAAATCAGGGATTAGGATCAATCTTTCATCGTTTCTGTTAAGTTAAAAAAAAAAAAATTCTATTTCTCTTCCCACCTCTCTTCATCTCTCCACGCTGCAGCCATCCCTTGACCATCCTCACGTACGCAACCCCATTTTCCCCCACTACATCACTTCCCATTTTATTTCTTCTCCTCTTCTTCTTTCTCTCTTATCCGATTTCTTTCGCAGCCATGCCCTAGCATTTCTTCTCCTTTCGGCCACCACAACAGTCACTTTCTTCCATGGTTATGCTTTCCTAATGTTGCTATAGGAGTCGTCGAAGTGCGGCGAAGCTAAGGTCGCTAACGAAAGAGGGTAAGAATCCCCTTTTCTTTAATTAGCTCTTCACTTTTCATCTTTTATGTTTATTTCTGTCCAGATCAACTAAATCAATAGGATTCTAGTTGTTGCTTTTGTATTGGTTGTGTTCCTTTTTTATTTGTCTTGTTATTTTCTTTTCCTTCAAAGCAAGAAACCCTAACTTTATTTGTTGTTTTTCTTTTGAGTTGGCTAGGTCCACGCCTGCTCTTCCTTCTAAATCCATCAACATTAAGTCAATGTTTTCTCCTTCATTTTTCCTACAGCTTAATAACAACTATCTTTTATCCTTAATTTTCCTTCCTTGATTTCATTCAAAAGTCATGTATTTCTGATCAAAGACACACCGTTGATATTCAAGTAGTAGTAGTAGTAGTAGGTGTCCATTGGGATTTAAAATTGTATCGAGACATGGACTTTGAATTATGGGTAATTAGATATTATTTTGGTTTCGAGTTATTTCATAATTTATTCAGATACTAGTTCGAGCGAGCTTGATTGGCCGAGATTCGACGCTTTTGCTGTAAATAGAGGCGGGTACATTCGATCCTTGGACTCTACATGTTTCTTGTGCATGAATAAATGAGATAATTGATTTATTTATATTTGTATAATTGTTTTCAAAATTATGGATAAAAATGGTATTTAAAAATAGTGAAATGGGTAATAAATAATTAAACTGATGGATGGTAAATAATTGATATTACTTCCTGTTCATATGCGGGTTTTATATGGGGTGAACATGGGATGAGTTGTTTTAAAAATTTAAATGGATATTCTGACCCACTCTTCCGTTGATACTTGTCTGTTTATATTGCTTGACCTTCCTTACTCATGATTATTTCATCTGTTGATACTTGTACCTTTTAATGATACAACATGTAGATATAAATTTTATGTTGGTGATTAAATAACTTGAATTAAGTTGATCATGCAGATTTATCATAAGATGTACACATATAGTTGAACAAGTGTGATAAAAGAATTAAAGTTGAATATTAAAGAAATGAATGAGAAAACTAAAAGTGAAAACTTTGAGCCTGACTTGATACCAGAGTACCTGACCGCCCATATGCTGTTATGGTAGCGTGTTGTCGCCCGTGGTCAGCATTTTATTTGCGCTTCGGCGCCTTGTTGTTATCCCTTGTTGCATTCCACTGGTGATGAGACTTTTAGCCTATACGTCAGATGACGTTATATACACTCTGATGATATTGGCTCCAGTTATTCACTATTTAGTTGATTTATCATATTATTATTGATCTATCAGATTGTAGTTGATTTATCAGATTCACATTATTGATAATGTTATAAAGATGATGTATACATATATATGTATGTATAAGAACTTGGAACAAATTAAAAGACTTAAAACAGAAATGAAAGAATAAATTGAAAATTTACAAGCTCCTTTGGCCTCTTAAACAAGATTAAATTCATGCACATCTTTCCTTATTACCCGCTTAGCAATTTGTGCTAATGTCTGCTTTCTTTGGCCTCCAGTTTTGCAGGCTCGAGCACCCTTTTGATATTTCACTGATTTTGCTGTACATAGAGTCGCTCAGAGATATCGACCTACTGTCTTTCTGGTTTGATTTCTGTTCGATGTATTTTATTTTATTTCATCGATTTTCTATTTAGATGCATTTACAGTTTATGTAGAAAAAAATCCATCTTCATTAATATAGACATTTTATAGAACTTTTAGAGTTACTTGTATTATATGGTCATTAGGTTCCCTTATTTATAAACTGTCACCGAGCGAGGTACCGAACTGACACCCTCGGGGCGTGACAGTTTCTATTTGTTTTATAATCCCAACCAATCATCTAACAATTGATACTCTTTTTATCCTTGAAACTATAATCTTTCCAAATTCCATCGTTATAAATGAATACAAATCGATGAACAATAGCAATAAATTTCACCTTAAACTAACACGATTTAGAGTTTGCCTATTAAATGACCATATGCCCTAGCTATTGCATGATTATCGATCTCTCTGGACTAGTAAGAATTCGCCTCCCTAGTCCACCTGAGGATTGCTTGGGACGAAGGCATCAACTTCTAGGGCAACCATTATTATCGACAAGAGCACATTGGAGTTAAATAGATTTCTAAACTGACATGCATGATAGCTAACATGATGTAGAAGTGGGCCTTGAGCATATAGACAGAGATGCATAGGGAGACCTCATTAGTTATGGTATGGGTGGTCAGTAGAGGAACATAAAGGGTCATAGAAAAAAAGGCTCTCCGATATGGTCATTTAATAGACAAACTCTAAATCGTATAAGGCCCCGAGCAGAACTATTTTAGTGACAGATGATTATTTTTGTAATTATTTTAGCAACGGATTATTATTTCAGTCGCTAAATTAGCGACGAAAATTATTCCGTCGCTAAAATAGCGACGAATAATTATATCGGTCGCTAATTTAGCGACGGATAATTATATCGGTCGTTAATTTAGCGATGAAAATAATTTTCAATCGCTAAATTAGAGACGGAAATAATTTCTGTCACTATTTTAGTGACCGAAAAAAGCTTCCGTCACTAATTAATGACAGATTTAATATTCCGTCATTAATTAGTGACAGATTTAATATTTGGTCATTATATTAGTGACCGAATTAGTATTCGGTCACTAATCTCTTTATTTCTTGTAGTGACTTGTTAAGATATACTAAACATCTTAAATGGCTTTTATGCCAAAGAAATATCAATTAATGACTAATTGATAATGCAATGACTAACTTCCTTTCTTTGATTTATTTTATTAAATAAAATTATTTTTTTATAAATTTAAAATTATATTTTCTTTATAGACATGATTATTTTATTTTATAAATTTATATTCTCTAGTCGGATTATTCTATTTTATAAATTATTTTTGTATAAATTTAAATAAAAATTATATATGTACGAACATGGTCATATATTAAGTTGTAAGATTAAAAATTTATCTACTAGAAATTTTTTTATAACTTTGACCAATCAGCCCATCTATTTTTCTAGATTTTATAAAGGTTTGTTCTTTTAATTTTTACTCAAATTGAATAGACATTTTGAGGAAGAGGATCAATAAAATTGTTGAATGGTATTTAAGTTTGTTCAGATCTTCTTCTAGAATTAGAAGGAAACGAGTGTGCATATCATCTCTACTTTTCTAGCCAAAACTATTTCTCTTAATTATCTGCTCATGTCCAAGTTTATGTATATATATCTGAAATATTGAGAAGTAAACAATAATCCAGCAAAAGAAAGCTAGTGGTAGAGAAAGTAACATACCTCACTGACAGACGGTTGGAGATTTAAGCAAAAATAAAGGATAGAGCTGCAGCCTGCATGGTCTCCTAATTGCTCAACTTATGATGAGTTGATGCATTTTATAAAATGATATGTATATTAGAGATGTAGGTTTTGTTTTAACATCTATATATTTGAGTGTGCATATTTATGAAGAGGTCAGTCAGCGCATTGTCCCAGTGTATTATAATTCTTAACCACTACCTTATCATCTTGTTCAATGCCAATCCCTTTCAAGTCTAGTACCCGTCGTTATAATGTGAAGGGGCCATAAGATTAATTAAATTCTTTTTTAAATTAAATTATGTTATAATTAAAAAATTATTAATATTTTTCATCCATGTATTCTAATTGTATTATAATTCTTAACCACTACCTTATCATCTTATTCAACGCCAATCCCATTCAAGTCTAGTACCCGTCGTTATAATGTGAAGGGGCCATAAGATTAATTAAGTTCTTTTTTAAAATTAAATTATGTTATACAAAAATTTGCATTGCTTAATAACTTGCTCTTCTTAATTCTTCTCCAGCAGAGCACAAGAAAGGAAATAGGAGGCAGACATGCATGCCTGAACCTCGAGGAGCAAGAAGTCTCCATCCATCCGCGTTCATTTCCCTGCTTTTTGAGAGTTCAAAGAGGAACCTGTACCAGTGCTCTATATGTGTAATGTGTAGGAAGAGAGGCCATGCAAAGCAACCTATATATATATATACATGCATGATACGTTGACTCCTCCTCTTCGGTATAAAAAAGTACTCTATAAGTTACTATTCACTCCGTCTTCTGCTTACACACTCCAAAAGATGCACACGAAGATAAGACACTCTTTATTTTATTCAATTTCTTACTCTTCTTTTAAGCCTGTCTTAATTATAATGTGCGAGCAATGCTTGTTGTCATTTTTTTTTTCTCGATATACAATAGAAAACCGAGTATAATACTTATTTGATTGTTTAATCACTGAGGACCTGAAATTCTGTAAGTAAATTTAAGGTATAAAAGATCCTAAATTCATTTGGGATCTTGAGATCAACGACATCTAAAGTTTTCTACCGACTTAGAAATTAAATTTTCACCAAGTTGAATGGTTCAATTTGGGGAGGAGCCCTCCTATGCATAAGATGTACAGAGGATGACACGGTCTATGTCTCAATTGGTAAATCTAGATGTTAAGGATAGAGGGACATTGTCACATATTGTAAGAGTCGATCAACTACAAGAAAAAACCTCATAGACAACGCTTTTTATCCGTTGTCTATGCGATTGTAAACGAGTTGTTAAAACCACTATTGTTAAAAGTCCGACTAATGACAACGGATAAAAAAGCGTTGTCTTTTTAAGAAAAGACAACGCTTTTGCAACAGGAAAAAACGTTGTCTTTTCTCGCAAATACAACGTTTTTGCAACGGAGAATAAGCGTTGTCTTTTCTACAACGCTTTTGCAACGGAGAATAAGCGTTGTCTTTTCTAGCAAAGACAACGCTTTTGCAACGGAAAAAAAGCATTGCAGTGTTTCGCAATGACAATGCTTTTGCAACCCATAAAAAGCGTTGTCTTTGCTAGAAAAGACAATGCTTTTACAACAGATAAAATATACTGTCTTTGTTAAAAATGACAACGCTTTTACAACGAATTAAAACATTGTCTTTTTAGTACATATAGCGAATTTGCAGTGGTTTAAAAGTGTTGTCTTTTAGAATATACAATACTTTTTTCAATGGATAAAAAGCGTTGTCGTATGAAATGAAATATCAATTTTTATCAATAAATAAAAATCATTGTCTTTTATATCTACAAAAATATTGTTTATTATATTACACGAAGAACTACTTAATTAAACACTTATAAATAACACCAATTAAAATATCATTTAAGTATACTAATCAATCTTCTTACAATTGAAACATAAATAGTGCATAATCGACAAATAATAAAAAACGAAAAGTGCGAAGTCATAATACATAAACTTGGGATCCAAGTTAAGTTTACAAAATTAAACAAAAAATCTACATACTATACATGCATATTAGTTCCAACCTATCTTGCTTCTTAGATTGAAACTTTCTGGATTGCATCTTGCCAAAAAATCTCCCTTTGAGTTTCTTTCCACATTTATCTGCGAGGAAAAAAATTATTACATTACAATTAAAATGATCAATACAAATGTTGCACAGATTCTTAACAACAATTTGATAGTATCTCAAGAAAAGAGCCAACATAAAGATAATTGCTGGGGCACAAATTGAAATTTGCATTCTATCAAGCGAAGAATAGCTATGGTTTTGCGAGTGAACAGAAGTTTTTTGCACAGAAAAAATATATAATACAAGCATCAAAATACTAGTTGAATTTTGGACACAGAGTAAAACTTATAAAAATCTATTTCTCTTAAATTTTCTTCAACTTCAGTTCCATCAGTGAAGGCAACATCTACAAAAAAAAAAAAAAAAACTAATCATAGAAGATCACCAAGTACTGCAGAAGAAAAGAAATCCTAGAAAAAACAGTTCCCCATGCATATGGATGGGTAAATATGGTCATCTTACCTACTTTACATATGTATTATAGACTATAAGTTAATTTTCAATCATTCTAATCCTTCTGATGCTTGATTTATACCTGTGACAACATGCATGTACAAGGAGGCATGTATACACGCATGGATACAAACCTATCCATGCAAGTAGTAGTACTGTTGGTCAAAAGATGTTCTTCTTCTCTCTCACAAAATATGAGAAGTAATGTTTCATGAAGATTTAATCTGAATCACTCTTACAAAGGTGAAGGAAAAAAAAGCCGTGAGCTGTAACAATAATAATACGCTACTTTTAGCTATCCATGCATATGGATGATGAACTCGCAACTCAAAGAGGGGACTCAAGTGCAGAAAGCACGATGAAGATAGAAGGCTTCTAGGTTTCTCAAGGTAAATTTTGGTTCAATTGTTTACAAGAAAAAGCATTCAACCAACATGTTACTTGTAGGTTTTTTTCCTGATACGGTGCTGAATCTATGAACAAACTGCATTTGATGAACTTGTTAAATATACGAAGAAAGAAAATGAAGTTATCTGTATATGAATAGCAACAACCTGCAGTCTAATCATCTAACTGCAGAATCTCCATTCGAACACCACAAAATCATTAACCTTGAGAAATCCAAAATGAGTTGGTACTTGGTAGATCAGAGACCCACTTTGAGTACAATAACCTTTTATCATATATAGGTCAATCAACATTAAGAATCTCACAGATCTAATGCATCAACCTTAGAGTCGAATCATCTAACTGCAAAATTGTGAAAGGATGTAACCTGATACAAGTTGCAAAGTATTTTATGCAAAAATCAGCAGGTCGAATTCAACCATTTTCATATTCCTCATCTGAGTAATATCTTTCATGGTATGATTACAGGTAAATCTTGTTGTTCAAATGCTGGAACCTGAGAATACTAAATCAAATAAAATTTGCTTTTTAATCTCGTAGTTCAATACCATACAATATAAACAGTAGAAACCAACAGGACCTTCTATGCCAATTTTTATTATTATTATTAACATTTCTAGAATATTGATCAGATCAATTGGAATTAGACAATCTGGAGCAATGACCTTCTATGCCATATACTTTATAAGACAATTGTCAAAATTGCACAATTCACTTATCATGCAATATAATTCATGTGGAAAATTAATGTAATATGTTAAAAAAATGCAATTAAGAATAATGAAAAACCGAACTAAATGCAATTTATGTATATAATTTTAACGAAATGGAAAAAGATAGCTACAAAACTATGTCATTTAGCATTCCATACCTACTCATAAATATAATCTTGTATACATTCTGCCAATTCGAACTGCACCTCATCAATTTCTTCTCGAGAGTACGACATTTTTGTGAACTGTGAACACACACAAAAAATATCAAGTGTTAATGAAAACAACAATCACATAAATAGTGTATTTCAAATTGTTTATGATAAATAAGATAATCTTACTATTAATCGTAGTGAATCTCTCTCGATAGTTTCGACTTCTTCAATAATTTGTCTCATAAATCTCATCACATAATAAGCACATTGTTTTGCATCTGGCTGTTTAGGAGCCTATGTTAATTATAAATAAATTGGTAATAATATTTATATACATTAAAATATATCTTCAATATAATTAACGCATATTGTACTACTTTCTACACAATATTTTTTCTACTTTTCCTCCCCGTGTTTGAATTAAACAATCTTGAAGCCCTTCATGCCAGAAATTTCTACCAAATTTCTACCAAATAAATGCATCCAAATGCATATTTTCCAGAGGAGGTATGCATCCAAATGCATAGATAAATGCAAATTGCTAGCTACCTGCAATCCTAAAGATATAATCCCAAAAAACTTGTATAAGTCAGACTTACAAAAGCTTTAAATGTGGGTCGATGAGCAGCCATCTCTTATACACAGCAACCTGATCAACTATTTCCAAATTAGTCATGTGCATACCCCACCAGAAAGCATTTTGGAGTAGAAATATGAATCGGTCATACCCAAGGACCAGATATAGGACTTAAATCCATAAGGAATGTCCGCAAGGAGCTTGGACACATATAATTTGGAGTTCCAACAACCTACGTAAAATACCACTCATATATAAGTTCCATCAAAATTTGCAAGCATCATACAACATAAACAATTGTGTCAGTTGGGAGAAAACATATCCACTCGAGGTTCATATAGCAGATATTATCATATGACAAACACACTTCACTCGTGATTGGTATCCCATCAAGAAGCATCAGAATCAATGATGAGAGTGCACTTGTTACATATCATGTATATATTCTGCTAAAAGCAAATACAAACTGGGAAAATGAATTAGTAGCTCTTCACCAGTATAAGGGATCACTTGAGTTTCAAAATCACGAAACATGCATATGATATTGGCTTTAGAACCAAGCTCAAGCATTTCATTCTCCTGAAACAATGTCATTGTGACAAATTTGTTTGAAGAAAAAATATTAGTGTTATTATGTCAATTTCAATGACATCACTGAGCAACTCTACCTCTTGCCAAAACCTGAGTAGCTTGGAACATGAAATAAGAGAAGAAAAGAAAGGACTGGTTATTCTGGAAGCGACTTTACTTTGCTATTTGTCCCTTACATTCAAAGGTAAATTATATTTGGCATAAATTCTGTGAATTAGTTTAATAATGCACCCATGTCACATTTAAAGAGTTACCTATTGAAGTAAAGGACACTCAAGGAATTAAGCACTTACAGAAGAAGCCAAATCATCAGCTTTTAGAGTTTTAGCTAGCCCAAAATCTCCTGAACAGGAAAGAAGGAAAGAAAAAGTTTAGTGCAAATAAAACAATTATCTCAAAGTCTAAGCCAATCCAGCTACTAACCAAGGCGAACATCTTGATCCTTAGTGAGAAATATGTTTGAGCACTGCCACAGAGATGTGAGAAACTTAATGAAAAGAATCAGATAGGAATATAAACAACTGAGTGCCGAATGTCAGCAACCTTGAGGTCTCGATGCAAAACAAAGTTTGAATGCAAGTATTCAACAGCTAACAGGATTTGGACAAACCACTTCAGCAATTTCTGGTAGGAAGATAATTTTATCAGATTTTCACCTTTCCAAGAAATTTTTAGTCAGATAGAGAAAGATCTAAATGAATTTACTTTACCTCCTCTGGAAAATATGTTCCATTTGATAGAGAAATTAAACAATATGTTCCATTTTTTCTACCAGAAATTTTTAGTCGGACAGAAAAAGATCTAGATGAATTCAAGCAGATTCAAATCAGACTCAAAGGAAAGCGGACTCACAGTCACAGGAAGAAGGTACGGATCCTCCAACCAAGCTACAAAGAAAGATATTCAACGTCACTCGTCCCTTCCTTAGTTAGTCTAGCACTTTTTCGTACCTCATTAAGCTACACCGCACCAGCTTCTAAAGCACCAGCTTCTGAATCTCATTTGTGCCTATCTTCTCTTCTCTTATCTTCTTGGAATGCACTGCAGCAGCTCTTTCTAGCTCTTTCGTAGGTCAGTAAGGATGGATCGCCGCCGATGGGATACGGAAAAAAAGAAGTCGCGGATACGGGAAAAGAAGCCGGTTTAGGAGAGATTTTAAGGAAAAATAAAATAAGAAAATAAATAAAATATAAATAATTTTTAAATGAAATAACCATGAAAAAAAACTAACTATAGGGAAAAATGAAAAAAACAATATTAATAAAACAAAGATAATTTTTTATTTCATTCATTGTTTTAATAAAATAAAATTATATTTTCATAATTTATTTAATTTTTTTATATTTAAAAAAATTGATCCATTAAATAAATAATCTATATTTTACAAAGCGTACAGAAATATATATAGAAATTAAATCATACCTCAAAATTTTTAGGTTGTAGAAATTAAAAAAAATCCTCATAGACAATGCTTCTTATAAAGTGTTGTCTTTTACTAATAAAAACATATCAAAGACAACGCTATTTAAAAATTGTTATCTTTGACCCAAATAAGCAACACTAATACACAACGGTTTTATAAAAACTGTTGTCTATACTAATTTAAAAAAAAAAGACAACGTTTTTCACTAAAAGCGTTGTTAAACTACAAACAACAATACTTTTTATAAAAAGTGTTGTCTTTTAAGTATTGTGTATTACTTTTTTTGTTATAGTCACAATTAGTAGTCACAAAGGTGATGTTGGATCTCAATATTCTTGTAACTTTGGCAGCAATGATGTGTTGTTAGATACCGTTCATTGCTTATGTTTCTAAATCAGTTTAAGAGCATTGCCAACGTTACAAGAACCTATAGGGTCAGACACAAAGGGCAATTAGATAGAGATTAGGTTCATATGATGGACCAAGAGGATTAGGTTCATGTGATGAACCAAATTGGATTAAGAATAATCCAAATTAGACTAATTGAGTTGGACTCAATTTGATTCAAGTGTTGAATGAGTCTAATTTAGATTTGATTCATTGAGTCAATTTAAACTAATGAATAGAGATTCATTAAATTAAATTGACTTGAATCAAAGGTTGGATTTGATCAACCATGGGAGATAAGAGGTCAAGTTTGACTTGACTTGAGAGGGAAGATGAAGGGTCAAGTTTGACTTGACCAAATACCACTTCATGGTGACTTGACCAAATACTACTTCATGGTGACTTGGCATAGGGGTCGACCAATGATAATGTTTCACATCATCCTGGACACATCATGGTGTGTCACCTCATGAGGAAGACCAAAAGCTATGACTTTTGGTATTAAATGGATGTATTTAACCTTCCTTAATGTGGTCGGCCATGGTATTAGTGGTGAATTGAATTCATCTTCTTTCTTCCACCTTTCTTCTTCTGTCCCTCACCTCCAGTGCCAAGACCTCCAAGGGTGCTAGGACACTCTAAGTGGTTCTCTCCACCTTTTGTCCATGTGGATACGTGTAGAGGAGTGTACACTTGACACTCTACGAGATCTGACAACCTTTTGGACGAGTGCGATAAGCGAAGGGTGTCGTTACAAGGATAATGTTCTTCCCATATAGATCTAAGGTAGATCTAGTGTAGATAAACATGTACATGAATTAATTTTATTTATCTTCGCACGGATCCCTGGGTGACTTCCGAGGTTTCCGCAATGCAAAAAGCGGTTTTTGTGACTCGGAGAGTCTAACAGTGGTATCAGAGTCACGTGCGAAGCATATACATGTTTGTATTTGTAATTTTTGTATTAGATACGAAAAGTTACAGATCTGTAAGTTTTTGTAATTTTCTTAATTTTATAGATTTTGTGAGTATTTTTCTCGTAGAGTCGAAGCAATAAATGTTTGGACACTTATAGGCTTCAACCACCGAGAAAAACTCTCCGAAACGGCAAGGTCTCATTTTTTGTTTTTGGGGACAGCGACTTAAGGCACTGTAAGATCGGTATGGGACACTCGTGAGATTCATTTTGCGAGAAGGGGCGCTTGTAAAATACGGAAAAAAAAATATGGATTAACCCTTTAATTAATTGGATTTAATTAGTGGGTTAATTGGATTAATTAGGGGATTAATTGGGCTTAATTAGTGGGCTAATTGGGTTGATTAGCTTGTTGGGCTGAGCCCATTGGGCCAAATGGTTGGGCTTGAAAATTTCTGAATCAAATGGGATTGGGTTAGTTAGGGTTCAATTGGAGCTAGCCTAATCACCTCGGAACAACATTTAAAAACCAATCCTGATCTATCCTTTCCCCGATTAGCCGCGATCCCTGATTCTCCTCTTCGTCAAAATGTCGATCGCCGCCCCATCCGCGGAGGCGCCGACAACTTCCCTCTTCCACGGCCACCAAGCTAGCTCGATCGGCCACCTACCGCAGTGGGTCACTTCGCGATGTGAGCGGAGCACTGGCTGTGAGCAGGGTCGCCGCCATCGCCTGTGCCGTCGATCATCCCGGCCGACCACCGCAGGAATACAACGTAGATTGGTATTGCCATTTCCCCTTAGCTTAGTTCTTGATCTTGCTTCGGGTGACTGGTCTTTGATCCTCTGTTCACGATTGTCGCGAGCTCAGCTGTTTTCGACCGTCATCTCGGTCGATTTCTTCCTCCGTCGCTGCCTATGCTCTGCCCTTGACAGCATACCTCTAGTCATTGGAGTCGCCGGCTAGCGACTGAGTTGACCCCACGAGCTCAACGTGGCAAGATCCGTGTCGTCGTCTTGCTCCGCCGATCCAAGCAGCAGCAGGTGCCGATGACCCTGATCCGGTGAGCCACTTCCTTAAGCTTTGCTTGTTTTCTCTGCTTCTCCACTGCCTGTTCGGTGGCGATGTCTTACTTGGATTATCATCTTCTTGCGAGTTGACGATGAGGCCAAGAGGAAGATCTGGCGGCTAAGGTTGGAATGGGAAGGTATGTTGTGTTATAGTTTGATTTGGAGTGTTAGCTAATTGTTCTTTAGGGATTTGGATGATTTCGGTAGTGGTTGATGGAAATTTTGTGATGATTTTGCGATATTGATGAGCTGTGAACTCAGATTTGGTGAAACAGCAATGGAGATTGATTTGTAACTTAGGACCATGGATCCAGAAGCGGTGGAAGCAAGGCTCAGATTGGGTTGTGGATGTAGATCAATCGGCCAAGGATGAATGTAGATTTGGGGATGCATTTGAAGTGAGCTGTTGAATTGTGAAGAGGTTAGATTTGTAAGTATGCAGTTTGAATTAAGTGTGTATAGATCTATTTACCTTAATTGATCTTGAGGATGTCAATGATTTATTCATGTTGTTACTTTGGACTAGGTAAGTTCGATTTGGGATTTGATATCATTCTTGGACTTATGATAGTACGTGTCAATGTTGTATGTTGATTTCAGGACTTGATTAGTGATGGATGCTCGTATGCATGGACAGCTAGCCAGGCTACATAGCAGGTGGGTAATATCTACCTGGTCCGATAGTTTTGATCAAATTCTAGTGCATGATCTTGGATTTATGTTTATACCTGTTTACCTTAAATCCACTCTTATTTAATCATATGCTTGTACTGCCTTGACCTTTGAGATATAAACTCTCGTACTTCATTGATTATCTAGCTCGGATAGGAACTATAAACCCTATTATGTATTAGCTGATGGATGTTCAGTAAGTACAGGTGGTTAGGGTTATCTTTGCGACCTCAGATTGAGTTACTGTGTTACATCACTAGGGTTAGGTGATGAATTGGATTATGGAGTCGATCGTTGTATCGTACACATATTAGTTGTGCATCTATGGTGGATTTAGTTGTCTGTGCATAGATAAATGTGTGTGGTTGTCAGTATGTGGCTACGGACTAGAGGTCCTAGCATGATTGTATATCCATTATGGATCGTATATCTGTGTATGGTTATATGGATGGTCGATAGTAGAGGTCTTAGCGTAGTTGGCTGGGGATGAGTATATGACTCTTTGTACGATAGAGAGAGTCTTGTGGATTGTAGTCCTTGCATAGTTGACTTTTGGTTGACCAGGACTCCCCGTGGGATAGGGAGTGTGGCGATGATACATGTATGGAGCTATGCATCATTACATTGCATGCATGCTGTCGACTGGGTCTCCCTTATGGATGAGACGGGTCGTCAGTCATCCTGCCTCCCCGGCCACTCGGGGTAGTGGTAGCAGGGTTGAGGGCAGAGCATTGAATGTGCCGCCCTACCACTATGGATGGTGGTAGAATGGAGACGCGCACCGCCACCGCAGAGTGGTGTTAGCACTCGCCCACTATAGACGGTGGTTGTGTGACGTGCAATTGTCCTGTGTGCGGCGTTTGTCTACTCATGGGTAGGGACAGCGTGGCTTGCAGCAGGGGCCCCTAGGAGTAGTTAGCTTTTTACGCTTATACGCTACTCAGTCATACTACCCAACTCAGCCACTCGAGAGTAGTGGTAGCTGGAGTCGGGCTAGTTGTCATTTGTCGTGCCACCCTGGCCACTCTGGGGTCGTGGTTGGACGGGTCCGCAGACAGTGACCATGCATATGCATTGCTGATATATATGTATGCATGTATTTGATATATGTTTTACATATGCCTGTGAGATGCTGCATTTGATTGAGCTATGATTGCTGCATATGGTTGTTCATCATGACACATATCATCTGCATTTTATATACTGCTATGTGTTGAGCATGATACATGCGTTGATTCAGACTGTTATATGCATTTGATTAGCATCATGTCATTGTGTGGTACGGATCGGGTTGTTATTACAGGTGATCATATACTGTTCATATGTTGGAGTATTGGTCAGGTATGGGATTGACTTGGTACGTTATATGAGTTATATTATTGTAAATGCTCGTGATGATCTAGCATCCGTGTTACTGCATCGCCGTGCACGCTGGTACATTACTTCATATTCAGTTGATCAGTTTAGTATATATACACTGAGGATGACTTTACTGTAGTTACTTGTTATTAGAGTTGGATAGGACTGTATGCCTATTGGACTCATGCTGTATACTTGTAGATTTTCACATGTATACTTGTAGATTTCTTTACCCTATATGTTCATGCACTTTCTATATATTACCCCTGAGTTTATACTCACCATCCCCGACGGGTTTCTTGTCGCCTGTGATAATGTAGAAAATTCCTTGGACGTTTGGAGCTCCGCCAGCTGATCCCATCTCATACCGGACGGATGAATATGTTTTCCGTATTGTTGTATTACTATGGATTGTTGTTTTGGGGTCTTTACCCTGTATGGTTTCCGTAGTTGTGATATACGGATGTGTTGTATGTATTTGGTCTTTGATTCGATTTCTGTTATGATTCTTGTCGTGTCAAGTCACTCCAGAGTGCACAGTTGAGTCTTGTATTTTGTTTTATCTGTATTATGTTTCTGCTGTGTTTGATATATTGATATCTTTATGTTATATTGTTGTTGTGGGCCTACGGACCTTGTATTAACCCGATATGTTGCCACGTATAGGGGAGATGCCGTCAGTTTGCTTTTCAGCATGGCATACTCTCGGGGCGTGACAGCGCTGCCCCTAACCCCGCAAGGGGCATTGTCCCGCAATCGTGCCCGAAAATCGCTTAGCGAGACCGCTGCGGAGTTGTGACTCATAAAATTGAAAAAAAGGTAGGAAAATTATAGAAATTTATATAAAATACATAATTTAGAATTATGTATGATACTGTTGTTGGATCGAAGCGGATCGCTAGAGGGGGGGTGAATAGCGATAAAAACTTTTTTCTCTTCGTTCGTTAAAAAAAACCGAGTAGATAATTAATTTGCAGCGGAAAAGATAAGCAATATAAAGAGAAGACAAATGTTTTACTTGGTTCGTAGCCTTCGGCTACTACTCCAAGGCCCTAGTGGTCCTTGACCACGTACGGAGGGTAAAAGCACTAAAGGAACTCCTCCTCGTTAGAGGTAGGAGTTAATCGATACAAGAAGGAACAAAAACTTGAGGTAGAGGGACACTCCCCCTCTCCTCGTATACGATAAAAGCTCCGGAAAAGTAGATGAACAACTGATAAAAACTAATACCGACGTACAAAAATAATAAAGAAAGTTAAACCTAGACGTCGGAAAGGAAGGACTTCGTTGTCGAAGAGTTGTAGCTTATGAGGCTTTTTGGAAGTTTAGAATTGTTGTGAAAACCCTAGGTTAGGACCTCCTTTTATAGCCTTTGAGCCCTTTTCGAGAGGAACCCTAGCCAATCATATTTGAGCACCACTCCCCTTGAAATTTGGTGATAAACTTTGACTCCTCGAGGTTGATCTGACCAATGATCGATGATGGCCATCACCACCGATCGGCAAGATCGATCGAGTGCTAGTCATAGTCACCCGACTAATGGACGGCAATCGAGTCCTTCAGGTTGGCAATGACCGACGGGCCGCAAGGCAATGTTAGCTTAAAGAAAACATTATTTCGACGGTCGTCGACCGTCCGATCTCGACCTAGACCACCTATGAGATGTCTTGGGTCGGATCTACGCTAAGTCTTTCCGTAACGAGGATACGACCTTACTTACACTCGCACACACGAGCTTACCTCGATACTTACGTGTTGCTTTGCTGGCCTTCCACTCAATTCCTTCGCCTCCGGTCACTTGAGTGTCGTCCACCACCGCGGCTTCCTCCGGTGTCGCTAGCCTTCAACTCCATTATAGCAATTTTCTCGCACACTCGATTCGTGAGATAACTACATGAGCTTAACTTTGTATCGTTTGCTATAATCAAAACTCATGTTCGAATTAGGTGCCTACTTAACCAACAATCTCACCATTTTTGATTTATGGCAAAACCACATACAAAGTTAAGTGCATTAAGAAAAGATATGCATGAATGAGCAGGAGTGTTAAGAGCATGAATGAACAGAGTATAAAACTCTTTTCAAGTGCTCTCCTTGAGGAATCCTCCCCCTTGACCGAGGGTGAGTACTTGAGAAAGAGTTTTAACTCTCCCCCTTGACGTTTGCTACTAAAAAAGAATTAAGTAATCGAAATTACTTAATATTGGCCATAGTATTTAAAATAAATAAGTTTAAGTTAAGAATTCTTTGGCCGTTGAATAAGTTTTAACTTTTGGTTTAAATATGAAGTAAGAGTTAAGTTGTCAAAAAAAATTTGACCCCTTAACTTTGACCTTTAACTGCCTTTTTCTCCCCCTTTTGCCGTATATCGAAAAGAGTAAGGGGTGTGTGGAAAACAAAATAAGTGTTAAATTTAAAGTCCAAGCATGTTCCCCATTTTTTATTTAAAAAAAAAACATACTGAAAATAAGCTCATCTATAAAATGTTCGACTCATATTTGGCTTGATTGATATGAAAGATCAACCAGTCCTGGTCAGAGTCGGTTAGAGTGTATGATTATACTCCATGGTTCATGGCGATGCACTAGATCTACATCTGGAACCAAGAGTAAGGTCCTAACATCTCACGCCCATCTACGTGGCTAAGTACACAAACACATTAGTCCTATGTGTTGTAAGATGTATTGGCTCCTTAAATCTATAGGTGCATGATATCTAAGGTATGTCCTATGCTAGTTCCATAAAAATGAAAATTTAAGAAATAGTAGTAAGAAAATATAATTTGCAAGTTCCTATTCTACTACGCACATGCCCAATTTTCATCTTAATAGACTAAATTCGGCTTCGGGTAGGGGTTTAGTAAATAGGTCTGCTAAGTTAGACTTCGATTCGACGTATTCGAGTTGTATTGCTCCGTTGGCCACATGTTCTCGAATGAAATGGTGTTTGACCTCTATATGTTTGGTCCTAGAGTGACATATCGGATTCTTAGTAAGATTAATTAAACTAATGTTGTCTACGTGAAGTTTAGTATTCGTAAAGTCTAACTTAAAGTCGCGGAGAGTGTGCTTCATCCAAAGAAGTTGAGTGACACACTCACCCATCGCCTGGTGGTAGATAAAGCGACACAGTGTTGCTTCCTCTGCACTAACTTATTAGACTCGAGAGAAGTTGACAACAACCACTCGTGCTCTTTCTATCGAGCTTACTATCGCATAGTCCGAATCGGAGTAGCCGATTAGTTCGAACTCCGTAGATCTAGGGTACCAAATACCAACGTTAAGTGTACCCTTAAGATATCTAAGGATATGCTTAACTAGGGTTAGGTGAGACACCTTAGCATAGGTTTGAAACTCACAGCATATACTTATCGCGAATAGGATGTCGGGTCGGCTCATAGCTTAAGTATAGGAGACTTCCTATCGCTCCCTATAGTACTTTAAGTCAATGGACTTACTTTCTAGGTCTTCTCCTATGTTAACATTAATCGCCATCGGGGTGTTTATTATCTTAGCGCCTCTTGCATTCCAAATCTTTAATTAACTCCTTAGTGTATTTTTGTTGATATAGGTATATACCATCCTTAGTTTGTTTAATTTGTAGACCTAAAAGAAACTTAACTCGCCTACCAAGTTCATTTCAACTCACTTTCCATGAGTGAAACGAACTCGCTTAGTAAGTGAGTTAGAGGTTCCAAAAATTATATCGCCTACGTAAATTTGAGCTATGAATATTTCTTTACCTAAGGTTTTACGAAGAGAGTTGGGTCAATCTAAGCCTTGGTTAAACCTTTTGACTTAAGATGGATTGAAAGTCTCTCGTACATCAAGCTCGAGGAGCTTGTTTAAGTCCATAGAGAGCTTTCTTAAGTTTTAGAACATGGTCGGGTTTATCTAAATTTTCAATCCGGGGTTGGCTAACATAAACTTCTTCTTTAATGTATCCATTTAGGAATGCCGACTTAACATCCATTTGAAACAAATCCTCGATGTGCGGCATAACCTAGCAACATTCGAATGGATTCGAGTCTAGCTACTGGGGCATAGGTTTCGTTGTAATCTAAGCCTTCGACTTGACTAAACCCTTTGGCGACTAACCTAGCCTTGTTTCTAACTACTTCACCTTTATCATCAAGCTTATTTCGAAACACCCACCTTGTTCCAATTATCGTTTTGTCTTTAGGTGGTGGTACTAGTTCCCACACTTCATTCCTAGTGAATTGAGCTAGCTCTTCTTGCATTGCAATAATCCAATCGGGATCAAGAAGAGCTTGTTCAATTTATTTGGGTTCTATCTTTGAAATTAAGGAAATTTGACTAAGGTTCCTATAGGATGCTCTAGTTCGAACTCCTAGATTAGGATCTCCTATCACTTGATCGATAGGGTGGTTAGTCTGAATCCTAGATTGGGTTGGGTTTGTGTCACCTAATGCTTGATCAATTGAGTGACTTGGTTGAACACTAGTTTGACTCGGATCACTTGTCACTTGGTCGACAAGAGAAGTTGATTGATGTGGATTAGACTCGATCTCAGGGTCGGAGACAAGTTTGGTATCAGTGGGCTCAACACTTGGGGTCATTAAGGGTTTTGTAGGTTCGGGTACTTCATCGAACACTACATTAATAGTCTCTTCGACTTTAAGGGTATCGTGGTTATATACCCTATAGGCCCTACTCGTGGTTGAGTATCCTAAGAAGATTCCGGTGGAGGTTTTGGATTTGAATTTCCCAAGGTGGTTTTTAGTGTTTAAGATATGTACCTTACATCCAAATACCCTAAAGTACTTGATGTTGGGTACTTTATTGTGATAAATCTCGTACGAGGTCTTAAGGTGTCTCTTTACCATAAGGATCCTATTCTGGACATAGCAAGCCATGCTAACGACTTCTGCCCAAAACCTATCAGGTAGGTCGTATTCATTCAACATGGTCCTAGCGGCTTCTTGTAGAGTTCGGTTTTTCCGCTCCACTAGGCCATTTTGTTGAGGGGCCCTAGGGCAAGAGAATTCATGGTGGTATCCGTTTAGGTTACAGAAGTCGGTGAACCTTTGATTTTCGAATTCACCACCATGATTGCTTCTAAGTCTTTTAACCTTAAGGTTTTTTTGATTCTCGATTAATTTGAATAGATTGATTAATTGATCTAGGGTATCATTTTTATGTTTGATGAACCTAACCCAGGTAAACCTGGAGTAGTCGTCAATTATGACTAAGCAATATTGACTTTTATTGAGTGACTTGGCTCCATGTGAATCGAATAGATCCATATGCAGGAGCTCAAGTACACTTGAGGTTCGTTCTTGGTTAGTTAACTTGTGTTGTGTCCTAGGTTGTTTTCCTTGTTGACAAGCATTACAGATTTTATTAACAAAATTGTTGAGGTTGGGTAAGCCTCTGACTAAGCCACTCTGACTCATCTTGTGGACGAGTCTTGGGTGCGAGTGACCGAGTCGTCGGTGCCACAACCATGATTCCTCTTCCTGTGTCATAAGACATTTGGCTGAGGATTTGATTAAGTTAATTGTATAAATGTTATTTGTCCTAGTTCCTCCGAGTATTGTTTTAGCTGTTTTATTTGTTTTAATTACACATTCATTTTCTAAAAATACGACCTTATAGTTATTGTCACATAATTGGCTTACGCTAAGCAGGTTATATTCAAAATTCTCTACAAGTAATACATTTTTAATAACAAAATTCGAGTTAAGCTCGATATCACCTGATCCGATGATTTTGAGCTTGCCGTTATTCCCAAAGGCTACCGATCCTTGTCGTTTGAATCGAAGCTTCGTGAATTTGAGTTGATCCCCGGTCATGTGTCGGGAGCAACCGCTGTCCAACATCCATTGATCCTACACACAAGGTGGTTGGATTGGATGTTAGATTTTTTTAAAAAAAAAAAAAATTGGTTGTAAGTTGTTAAACCTAAGTCATCTCACCTGTGTCTATATGATCAAGCATGTTATACTTATGTGTTTTTTGTGAGATGACTTCCAATTAAGTTGATTAAGTGGATTTAGGTTCAAGTAATTTTATGTTAGATTTGGATTTGACCTAGGCTTGTCAAGTTTACCTTTTCAAGATCATGGCTTCCAGGTCGTGGCGAGGCGCAGAG
Organism: Wurfbainia villosa; assembly: GCA_025175895.1. Taxonomy (NCBI): domain Eukaryota; kingdom Viridiplantae; phylum Streptophyta; class Magnoliopsida; order Zingiberales; family Zingiberaceae; genus Wurfbainia; species Wurfbainia villosa. The sequence goes on along the minus strand of CM045998.1, from coordinate 816,586 downwards.
ACCTTCTTTTATCGGATCATCGACCACTTCCTTAGACAAAGCTATTTTCAAGAAAATGATAACTTGACTCACCTAAGACTATTTCCTAGTCTAACTGGTTATTTTTGAAAAGAGGCTCCCCGAGGCTCAATCTTTTCGAAGAATTTTAGTTGGTTATGTTTTTGAAAAGAGGCTCCCCGAGGCTCAATCTTTTCGAAGAATTTTAGTTGGTTATGTTCGTGTTCTAAGTGAATTCACAAGTTTTAAAGCACAAACTTTCTAAGTTAAAGCATGCAATTTCTAAGTTAAAGCACAAACTTTCTAAGTTAAAACATGCAATTTCTAAGTTAAAGCACAGACTTTCTAAGTTAAAGCATGCAATTTCTAAGTTAAAGCACAAACATGTTTTGTACTGGCTCCACCTAGACCGTTGAATCGGTTCGGTCTATCCACATAGTGGATTTGGTCCTTGGGAATCCAGTACGGGTTGGATCCTAGAGTTGAAATCAAAAGGTTCTTAGGGACCCATGCTTGGACATGTTTCCTATGTCGACTTACAATCGACATATACGACCTATTAGTCGTGTTTGAGTTAAACCCTAGTCCAGCCTTGTTGTACACGGCCCTTTGAGATCCAAGTAGGAGGTCAAGTCCTTTGGATCCCGAAGTGAACCTTTCCAACATGTTCCTAAGATCTTCGACTTGACTTTTCAAGAGTGAGTTCTCAACTTCGAGTTTTTCAACCCGAGTTGAGTCCTTCTCTTGAACTCGACTAGTCGAAGAGGTTAAGGAGACCTTGTGTTTGAGGAGTTTGACCTCCTCAACCAGGGTCTCGACCTTGGACTCGGATTTAACTAATTTCCTAGACAAAAACCTAATCGTATTTTGTAAAGTATTAAATAAAGTTTGACTTACTTTAAGGGTATCTTTTGAACCGGATGCGTATCCGTGGCTTGACTTGAAGGTAGCTTCATAGTCCAAGTCATCCTCAGGTTCTGACTCAAGTTCAGGTTCGGTCTCAATTGATTTCGCCATGAAGACGTGGTCTTCGTCTTCTTCGGATGACGCTTCTTCCCATGTCGCGTTGAGGGCCTTCTTGTGCTTAGGTGCTTTGTGGTTGAGCTTGGGGCACTCAGACTTGATATGTCCAAACCTGTTACACTCATAACACCTAATATTAGAACTTTTAGGCTTACCTTGGTTGGGTCGAGTTGTGGTTCGCTTTCGTCCCTTGGCTATCCTTCGAGCTAGGTTCATTAGCTCGGCAGTCAATTCCAGGTCAACTTCTTCTTCGGACTCGTCTTCCTCCTCGGTTGGTGGTGGCTTGCTTGCGATTTTCTTTTTCTTTAAACCTGCAAACAAGGATATACCCCTCTCGGGTTCCGAGTTGGACTGCTCATGTAATTCAAAATCTGAGAATAATTTATCTAACCTAATTTTAGAAAGATCTTTGGAGACCTTGTAGGCATCGACCATGGATGCCCACAAGGTAGTCCTTGGAAAAGAGTTTAGAACATACCTTATAAGGTCGCGGTTTTCGACCTTTTGCTCGATTGCGTGTAGGTTGTTGACTATGTCTTGGACACGGGCGTGGAGTTGCGTCGCGGACTCGTGTTCCTGCATTTTTAGTGTGTACAATTTATTGAACAACAAATCACGTTTGCAAACCTTAGCTTGATCCGATCCTTCGTGTAACTCGATTAGTTTTGTCAAAAGATCCTTTGCGCTTATGAAGGGGCCGACGCGATTTAGCTCCTCCTTGGATAGGCCGCATTGGAGGATTTGTGTTGCCTTGGCGTCGGCTTCGACTTGTCATTTTGTCGCAATGGTCCATTGATCATAATCCAAGGAGTCACCCACTTCATTAGTCGGAAGTGTGAAACCCGTTTGGATTATGATCCACATCTCGATTTGGGTTTTGAGAAAGCATTCCATCCGACCCTTCCAATAACGGAAGTCATCTCCGTTGTAAAACGGAGGTCGGACGGTGCTAAAACCCTCGAGATGGGCCATTAGAACAAAAGACCGAAGGAGACGAAGACGAAGAAACTAGCAACGACAAAAACAAAAAAAAAAGTACCAAGACTCGCGTCTTGGATTAGTAGTGTGGGAGAAAACTTAACAAAGCGAAATAAATAGAAATAAACAGAATTAAAAGAACAATAAATTTGTAAAAATGGCTAGATTGGTGGTTTCACCAAATCTTAGCAACCCCCGGCTCTGATACCAATTGTTGGATCGAAGCGGATCGCTAGAGGGGGGGTGAATAGCGATAAAAACTTTTTTCTCTTCGTTCGTTAAAAAAAACCGAGTAGATAATTAATTTGCAACGGAAAAGATAAGCAATATAAAGAGAAGACAAATGTTTTACTTGGTTTGTTGCCTTCGGCTACTACTCTAAGGCCCTAGTGGTCCTTGACCACGTACGGAGGGCAAAAGCACTAAAGGAACTCCTCCTCGTTAGAGGTAGGAGTTAATCGATACAAGAAGGAACAAAAACTTGAGGTAGAGGGACACTCCCCCTCTCCTCGTATATGATAAAAGCTCCGGAAAAGTAGATGAACAACTGATAAAAACTAATACCGACATACAAAAATAATAAAGAAAGTTAAACCTAGACGTCGGAAAGGAAGGACTTCGTTGTCGGAGAGTTGTAGCTTTGCGGAGGCTTTTTTGGAAGCTTAGAATTATTGTGAAAACCCTAGGTTAGGACCTCCTTTTATAGCCTTTGAGCCCCTTTTCGAGAGGAACCCTAGCCAATCATATTTGAGCATCACTCCCCTTGAAATTTGGTGATAAACCTTAACTCCTCGAGGGAATGACTGATGGCCATCACCCGATCGGCAAAGATCACGAGTGCTAGCCGTAGTCACCACCGATGATGGACGATAATGAGTCCTTCAGTTGGCAATGATCGATCGGCCGCAAGGCAATGTTAGCTTAAAGAAAACATTATTTCGACGGTCGTCGACCGTCCGATCTCGACCTAGACCACCTATGAGATGTCTTGGGTCAGATCTACGCTTAAGTCTTTCCCCGTAACGAGGATACGACCTTACTTACACTCGCACACACGAGCTTACCTCGATACTTACGTGTTGCTTTTGCTTCCAGCCTTCCACTCAATTCCTTCGGCTCCCTCCAAAGTCACTTGAGTGTCGCCCAATCACCGCGGCTTCCTCCGGGTGTCGCTAGCCTTCAGCTCCAGCTATAGCAATTTTCTGCACACTCGATTCAGCTCGTGAGATAACAACATGAGCTTAACTTTGTATCGTTTGCTATAATCAAAACTCAGGTTCGACTTAGGTGCTTACTGCACCAACAACTGTGATGGTCATGACCCAAAAACTTCAATGTGATTGGATAAAATTGTGTTGTAATTCATAATACGGCTTGCGCGCCCATCTATTTTGGTGTGGATGGTAAGCAGGTCTATATTTCTTGGTTTCAATAGGACTTCTTACGAGCGTTGTTTCCATATACTATTATCTAAAAGTAATCAAGTTATTAATGACCGGACGAAATCAAGAAATAACCCCTTACGTACGAAATTATAAAATATCTCCTTTAAAATCAAACAATTCCATCGAATTGAGTATGACTGTATGTGTGATAGCATCTATATACCAGGAATATCAATGAAACCAATTCTTGCAATTGCTCAGGATACCCTCTTTTAGCTTCTAGGTCTATTTCTTAGTTCAAGATCCCTCTTACTAACTGGAATAAAAGAATTAGTAGATCTGTTCCGCCCAAAATGGGAATGGGATGGGGTTATGAACTTATAATCATGGAATCGACTCGATCATCAGATTATAAGTTCATTCCATACCGGACCAGACCGGAATAGGGTTATGTACATTCTTATTATGAGGATGGGTAATTCGAGCGTATGTAAATAGATACTATGTACCATATTCACTTCTTTTGAGGGCTTCTATTGAATCGAGAAATAAGTTTGATTGTACATCTTTTTGATATATATATAAAGTATACTTCGGATAATTCAAATCGAAGCAATTTGATATATATATAAGGTATACTCCTTCCGACCTGCCCTGGGCAAAGGAGTACCATGATCTCACCTTGGCAATATCGTACAAGATCGTCGGCGACTAGTTCGCTACAGAGCTGGATGGGCCGAAGCCGCCGTCAAGAGTTTGACGGACGTGATCTCAACAAACAACGACAACGACAAGATGGAGGTGTTACGGAAATCCGTAGAAGACACCAAGAAAGCGACGAGCACTTTGACGGAGGGTCTGGACGAGTTATCTCATGCCGTTAACGAGCTTTTCCACTCGGCGTTGGGTTTGAGGAACGCGGCGTTGCAAGGATTCTGCGTCGGCTCTTGCAAATAGTCATTTGTCCGAAGACACAAAATATCAAAAATCATAAAGAAAAATAATTTTAGTTTAGTTTTAATTACGAAAATTTGTGTGTCCTTTTTTTTTTCTTTTTAGTTGGTAGTTGTAATAGATGGGCAGATATATTTGTATATAAGTTCACATGTCTGGAGCTACATACAGAAATTATTATGCAAATATTTTTGCCTGTTAATCCTATCATGTACCTTGTTCCTTCAATCTTCTGTTGGTTAATTTATTCATCCGCAATGTTTGGCGCGACGGCGTTACACTAATTCACGGGCGGTAATTTTTGACTTCTGCTGCTATTAAATTGGCAACAAAAGACAAGTTGGAATTTAATTGAAAAAATCTCGAGTTGAGTTCTTGTTAACTCGAATCGTTCGTTGGTCAATGGTATTAGGCCTGGCATCCACGACAAGCCGTCTCGCATTGAATTATCCGGGTAAACATGTTTTTTTTAGTAGCATCGTATATTTGAGTCTATTTATTTTAAAAATGATAGATCGATCTCACATATTTTTGTTAGTTCACAATTTCCCCAAAAGTCTCCCCAATTAGAGCAAATCCAAAAATACTAATAACTCAACACTCTAACTCAGCTCCTGTAATCATTTCGTTCTTATAAAATTATTCAATATTGAAATCGTACTCTATTTATAAAGACAATTAAAATCGTCTATATAGTTTTTTTTTTAATTCACCGTTAAACATATTCTAATAAAGAATCGAATTGTGATTCCCTGATAGATATATCGGTTAAACATATCCCAGGAGGGCAAACGATGCTTTTTCTTATTCATATTTCGCCTCATTCAATATTAACTTCTATTTCTTATTCGTCAATCGTAAAATAAATCCGAAATATAATTTATACACGCTGCTAACTTTCAAATTTATTCAATTTCGAAATTCAAACTTTGACTCTAATTTATCTTTTGATTGTTTTACCACTTATTAGATCCGTGAAGACTTTCATTACGCTTCGTTGCTCTGACCGAGATAATTAAAAGAGTTTTGTTTTTTTTATCTTACCCATATTTTTCTACTAAAAATATTCTTGTGTGCTTTTGATTAAAACAGTGCTTCTATTTTTTTTAATATGTTAATTAGCAGATAAAAGAAAAAAAATAAACAAAATCCCTTAATAAAAAACCTTTTTATTTTTAGTTTTCTAAATAATTACAAGAGAAAAAAAAAAGAATGAAAAGGGAAAAAAGTGATAAAGAAAAATATAAACAGAAAACTTTAATAACAAATGGGGAAAAAAAGTAAATTTGTAGAATTCGATCAAAACAATATTCCAAGAGGGCAATACCAAAGTATAGCGTCGAAGATATTTTAGGTAGAAAAAATATGGATAAATAATTTTAAAAATAAATATCCTTTTCGATGACATAAATAAAAATGTGCACTTTTTTTTTAAATCTTTTTCAGGTTCTTCAAATTTAAAGAATCAATTTTTTAGAATAAATATCGATTGCAAGTTTTACAACTTATTCTATTTAAACAAAGATTTAGTGAATTTTAAGTTCTACAAAGTAGTCTTTTTAAACAAATTAAATTTGCATCATCTGCTATACGATACTTGCGAATATCTACTAAAACAGTCCAACATATACAAAATCGAGTGTTGTTGGTGGATTGTTTCTACGGGCATGGTCTGGTGGTTAAGGCATGACAATGCTTGTAGAAGTGGTATTCATCGATTTCGAATGAGGTCTAAAGTTATTTTTTGAATTCAAATGATCCTCACTTGTTTTGATCATCACATGAAGACTCGTAGAATTCTTCATGATTTATCTCTCTCATAATGACCGTAGAATAAATCGATGAAAATTGTTAGATTGATGATTCCAATTTTTTGCCACGTGTCACTGATGGACTGTTGAGTCAGAGCACCATATCCTAAAAGCTGCTCGTCCATTAACAGATAGAGGTTTCTTCGCTGTAGGTATGCCCTCAAAATCATTACAATCCTTGCTCGTATCATTTCAGAAGTCATCTGTTAATCTGAAATGTTTTTCTTGGTATAATTAATGAAGATGTGAAAAAGTTTGTCTTAGTTGATCTTGCTGTTCAGGTTATAAAAACATATATAGGTTTCGCTCTTCTGGAATCACAAGTTGGAGCACCAGCAAATCTTTACCAATATCGTTCTTTCAGTTGCTAGAAAAGGAGAAACTTGAACGAGTTATCAACTGCACTGAAGCGTACTTGAACTTGAAGGATTACATGCTACAAAACCATTAATTGACAGTTGCTAGAAGAAGATTCAGTATTCCCTCGATCAACTGCCGCATGTCGAATCCTACCCGATGAGTCTATTCGTTCGAGTTGTCGGACTGCAAGAGATGCTGTTGCATCATCACATTTGGTTGAGAATATTTGCAACATTTTTTTTTTTTGATAACCTAAGTATGTAGATCTTTGGCCCGATCATTTCAGAGATGTATAGGTCCTATCCTATGAGTATAATCTATCTTGATAAATCAAGAGAGTATGATGCACTACAAGAAAAACTTGAATTTGAGACCATACATAAAATATCCCTGCAAAGGAGAGTAAATAAAATATCCATGTTTTTTATTTTTGTTGCATATTTTTTTCCATTCCTTTTCTCGTTATTAGCACCATACATTTGTTGGATTTGCAGGACCAACAGTTCAATTCCCTGCTCCACCGCACTTTGCAGTTCCTGCCCAATCACCACAGTTTGTTCGACGTAGCAGTCTTGATCAAACAACAGTTTGAATTTAGTCACTTTATATCATCTTGAGGTATACGTTACAAATCTTCCTTAAAATTATTTGGTGTTATTTTGGACTGACCAAGCTATCTGCATATTTCTTATAGATACTCTCAGTCTCATATTGCAGCAAGATTAAGAACAACAGTACTGCCATGCTAATAGCATGCATTCTTTCCTTGCAAGCTATCATCTTTGCATTCTAGAGGTAAATCCACCTAATATATGTCGAGAAGTCTCTTATCTGTTTTTCTCTTGATTAGCAATTTATTACATGGATGTGCCCAAGTCACTTATTCTTTTACTTTCATATAATTATTTTGTGTTTATGTTTAGTTCTTTTTTCCATTTCTTGGTTGAATTACTAGAGCAAAAAAATTTACCATGTCAGATCTACACGTATGAGAGTTCATGTTGATCCGGTAGAGGGGCACTCTGTTCTAGCATGCCCATATTTCTTGGCAACGCGAACACCAACCTCCACATGCTTCGCGGGCTCAACGTGGAGAAGTGCTACGCGGTGCATCCCAACAAGAGCTGCCAGGACCCCAACGACGACGTCTTGGCCGCGTCCATGAACAATGTCAGCTTCGTGAGGTTGAACTTCATGAGGTCATGAAGCAATGGAGTGAAGAAGATGTTTTTGAGGCTGAAAGAGTTTTATAATTAATAATGTAGCTGTAATTCTTCATTTTATATATTTATCTTGTCATTGTGTACAATTGAAAATTAATAAAATTACTGTGTATTGATATTTATATTGTATTTATGGTTGATTGGATGTTAGAAGTAAATATTGCAGTTGATATTAATTAGATTTATAATATATAGGTTAATCACATATGGATAAAATTTGTATTAACTTTGTTATATAAGATTAGAGATTGAATTGAATTCGGTCTCTAAATTCAATTCATTCTCTATATTTAGAGACCGAATGAAAAAATCGGTCTATAAATTAGAGACCGATCAGAAAATCAGTCTCTAATTTAGAGATCGACTGGAAAATCGGTCTCTAAGTTAGAGACCGATTGGAAAATCGGTCTCTAATTTTAGAGATCGATTTTCTGATCAATCTCTAATTTTAGAGACCGATCGAAAAATTGGTCTCTAACATTAGAGACCACAAATTTAGGGACCGAAAGTTTCGATTTTTAAAACGGTTTCTAATGTATTTAGAGACCGATTTTCGTTCTCGGTCTCTAAAATGAGATATTCTTGTAGTGATGAAAGATTCAGTCCAAATTTCTTGGGACTCACATTTGGAAGTTTGAAATTAAAAAAAATATATCCAAGAAATGGATCAAACCATGACAATATAATTATCCAAAAAGTTGGGAATCTGCCCAACTAGCAGCCCCCTGCCACCCGTCCCAGGGCTGCGGCGAAAGGGAGGTAAATCGCGGGGGGGACTATGTCCCTTGACACGGTGGCAAGGCAGTGGGGGGGCCATCTGAGTCCAGGGGGATTTTAGACCCCCTCCGGAATCGACCTCACTCCGTATCCAAAGCAACCACACTATCTTACCACCGCGCCATCCCCGTGGGGACCATGACAATATAATTATCACTCTTACTTCTGAAGGCCAATCTCATATTTGCCCCTATTTTTCAAGATGTCTACTCCGGGAGAGAGAGAGAGAGCGATGACGAGAGGAAGGGAAAATAGCCGGAAAAGAAGTGAAAAAAAAAAATTTAGATGATTAGAAGAAAAGAGCGAAAGAATTTGAGGAGAGAGGAAAAATTATATATATATATATTTTATCTCTATCATTCCTTTTTTTTTTTTTTTTTTTTTTTTGAATTTCACCTATATAATCGATGATGTATTATTATGGCCTTCACGAAACTAAGAGAATTAGGTTTGAAAAATGGTATTGTGGATAAATATTCTAGTGCTTAATTTTTTTTTAATGTACATGAGTTGTGTTATGAAATTAACCGATATGCAAATAAAAAGAAAGATGAAAAATACTATGTTAGACGTATGTTGGATATAAGAAATAAATGAAAAAAAAGAATGAATTGGATTAATTTTATTATTTTTATCTCGATAAATTAACTTCAAAATGTGTCCGTTGAAATCCTCATAATGTACGACATTTTTTATTTTATTGTATTTATTTATTTTGAGTAAACAAAGGAAGAGAATGTAGTATGTTATGTGCTAATGAATTCATATAAATGTTCTCATTGTCAAATTTGACAAAGGCTTAACTAAATGCAAGACGGAAAATAATCAGTCGATTGTATTCACAAACTATAATGATTCATCGTGAATCCAAAAGCAATGAGATTCAAACATCCATGTTATAAATATATGGAAAAGGAAGTGTGTATCGTTTTAAAGAAATAAAATGAAGGGTAATATTTCAATATAGATAAAGAGCACAAATAGTAATTTATAATATGCAATATCATTAAGTAACTTACGACTTGCAATATATCAATCAAAGCATTTTTGAGAATGCGCACACAAATAAATAGCTTATGGGTTACAATACACAATCCAAAACATTTTTTCTAAATTAATACAGAGACAGCTAATCTTTTTTTCTACAAAAGAGTAGTTTTAGACGAATAAAAGATAGAGATGCAGGCCTACAAGCACTAGAATCCGAGGATAAATCATATATGGATAGAAGCAGTGTGTCACCAAACACCAATACGATCCAATGGAAATATGTGCCTTGGTCAAATTATACCAATTCCAACAAGCGACCTTCAACAATAGAAATAAAGAAACAAGGTGATAATATTATAAAATCCACCATTAATTAGTTACCAATCTTGATCACAACGGAGGAAACAATTAGACCTGGCAGTTTGTTTGATCCTGTCCTACTCTTCGGAGACATCGAGTAAAATTGATTGATCCTGGCCATAGAATAAAAGAGTTGTACTAAAGTTTTTTTTAAGATACGTAATAAGCAATGGTAAGAAAATAGATGATCAAAGGACTTACAAGGGCGGGTGATGAAACTTCCAAACTCATCCTTTATTTCGTATTTGTACGAGTCCTTACTGAGCAATAATCGTGCTTGCCGATCAATGCTATTAATAGTGACATTCGGAATTTGTTGAATGATATGCCAATTTTGCTTCCCTTTGCTGCAACTATCTAGTAGAAGTGAATCGCATTCCATGTGAAATTTCTGCAAACTATGCAAAGTGGAATTTATCAAGCTTGACATCCACTGCGGAAGCTGTTTTGTTTCAGAGGGGAAAATAACTCGGAAGCACTGCAACATGCCAACCTTCTCCACATATTCCAAATTTGGACAGAGATTAATTTGCAACAAACTAGTTGAGGGAAGGATGCTATTTTTCAGTTTTGAGCAGCGGATGATGTGACATCTTTTCAGATTAGGAAACAAATTGAGGTTCCTTGAATGAACATCCTCGTTAGGTTCCACAACATCCTGTGCCTCACGCAATACCCAAGCTTCCCAATTCGGCATACTTTGGAATTCTAGATACTCGAGTTTTGGGAATGCAGGCATTCTGCAACCGAGGAATTCAGGCCCAATATTTTTGATTGCTTCTCCTCCTACAATGTATAGGTGTTTAAGATTGGGTAGTTGGCCCAATGGAGGCAACACCGTACATGATGGAAATTTGACCAAATACAAAAATGTTAGATCAGCCAAAGAGTCAAGTGCAAAAGTCGACACCATCCACTCTGGAAACTGTCGGCCAGGAAAATTGATAGCCCGAAAAACTTCTAGAGTTGCTGGAGGACTGAGTTGGTTGCATATACTCTCCGCCTTAGTGATTTGCTCCTCATTGTTTTCATTATTATTCATTGTCCATCCGAGTTTCAATCTCCTGAGAAATGTTTTGTTCGCAAGCACAAAGTTTCTGTTTCCAGTCGTTGTTGCCCTTTCCAATTTATCAATAAATAGATCAATTAGGCTGCACGAGTACTGCAACTCGTCCACGTCACAACCTTCATCCATCCTGCTCATGGAGTCGTAATGGCCGACCAAAAATCCATCCAGACGGTTGAGATTTTTCAACTTCCCAACTCCCTTTGGAACATGGGTGAGCGGAGTATTCGAAATCTTAAGCAACCTCAAATTGTTCAAGCTTGTGATGCCCTTTGGAAGTTCATGCAGCGATTGACACCCCGAGAGATTCAAAGTTTGCAGATTTACAAGACACTCGATGGATTCAGGAAGCCTTCTAATCTTCGTTCGATCAAGATCCAAATATTTTAGATGAATCAACTTCATAATAGAATCTGGTAGGCTGTCTATGGATGTACCACACAAATCCAATACTCTGAGACGCTTTAAGCTTTCAAATGCATGATTTTCTATTCGCTCGATTTGAAAGCACCGAAGGAGACGTAGGACTCTCAAACACTTCTGCTCTATTATCACAAGGGGAAGAGATAACATATCACCTTGGTCTGAGATGGACAAACGACGAATCTTTGTGGAAGAATTTGTGCTTCTGCATTGACCATCATTAATGATAATCCCTTCCTCTTCCATCAGTTTTTCCCCAAAAGATCGTAAAACATCATGCATAACAAATTTCACACAATCTGATAAACTAAAATCAATTTGCAAAAGGTTTCTTGCAATAAGTTCTTCGTAGTAGTCTTCTGCGATATTTTCCATCAAATTATCTGGCTGTTCAATCACAAACCCTTCGGCCACCCACAGTCGGATAATGTCCCTTCGAGATGATATGCCACGGTAGAAAGCACAACTAAGAAAACATTGCTTGAGTTGACTCGGTAAATCCTCATAGCTCAAGTATAAAGCATTGGAGAGTTCATGATCGATCTCTTTCATAGACCATAAATCACTTTCAACCACTTTTTTCCACTCCCTTTTGGTCCTTTTCTTGTGAAATAAAACACCAGCCATCACTTTAATTGCCAGAGGCAGACCATTACATTTTCTGACAATTTCCATACCAACTTCTTTCAATTCAGAAATTATTACATCCTCCTCATCTTCAAAAACAATCTTTCTAATTAATTCCCAACCACTGTCTTCGTCCATTTTCTCAACAGGGTGGACAAAATCAGCTCTCATTTCTCTTGCCACATTTTCATGCCTAGTGGTAAATAAGATAGCAGTCCTACAAGAACCATTCAAAATGATATTTCTGAGCAAATCTTTCCATACACTTGCGCTCCATATATCGTCCAGCACAAGAAGCAAACTTTCTGAAAGAAGAGGAACAATTCTGCCTTCGACTTCTGCTCTACTTTGAACACCATCATCATTCCCTCCTACACCTCTCATTACCTGTTTGAGTATCTCAACCTGAGAGTAATCCTTGGATACATGCAACCACACTCTTGTTGGAAACTGTTTTTTCATCATTTCATCGTTGAATATTTTTTGTGCTAGAGTGGTCTTGCCTATTCCGCCCATCCCAGAAATTCCAAACACACTGCACTTTTTTTTGCTTTGCTCTATCTCCGAAATTAACTTTTGGGCAGCAACTTCAATTTGTGTCCCTACAATATCAGTTGCCACATGCGTGGAAGAGGTAGGAGATGACGTCCTTACTGAGTTATTTTGGAAGCCTTCAGTTATGTGCTCGAATAATCTTGGTACAACACTACTGTCCTCTTTTATTTCATCAAGTCTATGGTTAACTCTTTTTATTTGATTCCAAATGTCTCTGCTTAACTTAGAAGACTGAATGTAAGATGAAAGCAAACTGATCCGAGAGCGTAGCCCTGATGAAGCAGATGGTTGAGCTTCCAATAACCTTCCACCTTCGACAATGCAAAGATCAATTATGTCTTCTGCATCATACATGATGTCTTTTAATTCTTTCACCCAATTGTCGATCGCACGATCTCTCTGTCTTCTTTTCTCTGCATCTTGAATATAGAGACTGATTCTTGATAATTTTCTATGAAGCCGCTCAATTTCTTCTCTAACCCCTAGCACTTTACATATCTCTCCCTTGATAAAATCAGATAATTTGTCAAGGTATCTTGAAACAACAAACTCTAGGACCACTGCCATTTCTTGAGACGAACGAATGAACTGCAACTGCTCAAGACCAGATCAAAATGTGTATTGGAATTCTTACTGCCTATGCTTGCATTCTTATCAACTTCGATCTGTTTGTCCTTCAGAAAAAGAGAGCTTTTATATCATAGATGAGTTATGAAGAAGTAACAAGAATACCTTGTTAAGATATATATTAAACATCTTAAATGGCTTTTATGCGAAAAAAATATCTGAAGAAGAATTTATGGGGGGAAAAATTAATCATGTTGGATATATCATTTTCATGAGAATGACTTAATTATAAGATTATACAAAGGATGTAGAGGAAAAATTTTCAAACCTTAGAAATATTATTGGCATTCAACAAGAGTTGGGATATAGTGGCTGGCCAAACTTGCACAACAATAATTAATTAATCAAATATTATTGATCGAATAAATGACTAATTGACAATGCAATAAGTATACTAATTATTTTCGATTTTATAGTTTCTTTAATAAATCTAAATGAGCAAAAATCAACTTTCAAAGATCTATCTTTTTTATAAAAAAAAAATCTCAAAAGGGAGTGAAAAATATAAGATTTTTTTTTCTAACGTACATTTATTTAATTATACATGGGATACAATTATAAATTATTCATGAAATTTAAATTTATTTAAAATATGCTTAATTTTATTTTATAAATTCAAAATTTTATAAATGGAGATTATCAAATTATTTTTCTATGAATTTATTTATTTTTACTTTTATTAGTTGCAATTATTTCTTTATTGTGTTAAATATTTCTATAAAATTATAAATAGTTTTCTTATGAATTTATGGATGTGATATTTTTATATTATTAACTTTTTCAAAAAATTATTCTTTATAAATTTAAACAAAAATAATGCTTTTATGAATACGATTAAAAATATTTTAAATAATGATTTTTTTGAATTATATTTGTTGATTTTTTTAACCAAAACATCACATCTCTTTTTCTTTTTTTCTTTTATCTTTTTACAATTAAGGGTATATTTTGATTTTTTTTTCCTAAATTAAAATTTTCTATTTTATTTAGTCTTATCCAATAATTAAAATTTAATCGATGTAAGATATATCTTTTTCATCTGAAAATTTTGAAGACAAACACATTTTATTAATGCATCAAGCAGTTATGTATGGTTCTATAATTCTCTAATAAATCTATAAAAAAAAGTAAGAAAATTTTTTTAACTAACTTCCTTTTTTTGATTTATTTTATTAAATAAAAATTATTTTTTATAAATTTAAAATAATTTTTTTATAGACATGATTATTTTATTTTATAAATTTAAATCTTTCCTTCTATCGATGCAATACAAAAATATATCAAAATAGTGATAAAATTTAGCAACGAAAATAATTTATTTCAAATTTGTAATAAAATTTATGATGAATTGTGAATTTGTCACAAATTAATAACGAAATTTTCAACAAATTTTTTTTTATTGTAAACTTAAAAATATTTGTAACAAATTAAATTTCGTTCCAAAATTTTGTAACAAATTTTTAATTTATTGCAAAATTTGCAACGAAATTGAGATTCAATGCAAACTCTACGACGAATTCTATTTTCGTTGTAAATGTTGCAACGAATCTAGAATTTGTTATAAATATTCCGATAAATTTGGTGATGAAATATTTTCATCAGACATTTTTAATTTGGCGGGATTTAAGAAATTTGCGACGAATTTAATATTCGTCGCTAATTTGACAACGACTTTAATTTTCGTCGCTAATTTAGTAACGAATTTAATTTTCATCGCGCACTACAAAAATAATTAATATAGCGACGAAATTTGACAATGAAAATTATTTGTTATAAATTTGCAATAAAATTTACGATGAATTACAAATTTCGTTACAAATTAGTAACAAAATTTTCAAAAAAAAATTTTTTGTTGCAAACTTATTTACATTTGTAACAAATTAAATTTCGTCACAAATATCATCGTAGTTTTACAACGAATTTGATTTTTTGTCACACCCAGATTTGCGACAAAAAATTAAATTTGTTGCAAAATTTTGCAACGAATTTATATTTCATTGTAAAATTTCTGACAAATTTGGTGACGAAAGATTTTCATTGGACATTTTCTATTATTTAGCAAAAAAACAATGGCGGAAGAACTTTGTGACGAATTTAATATTCATCGCTAATTTGACAACGAATTTAATTTTCGTCGTCAATTTTGCGATGAAAAATAAAATTCGTTGCAGAATATTACGACGAAATATGAATTCATCGTTGAATTTGCAACGATTTAATAATTAGTTGTAAATTTTTACGATGAATATAAAATTCATTTCAAAATTGGCAATGAATATTTAATTTATCGCCAAATTCTTAATTATCAATTATCTCCACCCCTTTCCTTTTGTCACGCTCCGATCAAACCACTCTCTCGGTACGCATCTCTCCCTCTCCTCTTCCCCGCTCATCCACTGCCGCCCGAAGTAGATCCGACGTCCGCGCGTGATTGGCAAGTGCCGTGCGAGCTCGCGGCAAGCCTGCCGCTGCAAGCTCGCCGCTTCCTGTCGCACGAGCTCGCGGCGGCCTGTCGCGAGGTCGCGGTGGTGCGTGCTCACGGCCGGGTGAGCTTGCTACAGGCGTCCGATTCCTCTGGCAATCCACGGGACCTCCGGGAGCGGTCAGGCCCGATCTCATCGTCCTGGCGAGGGCATCCGTCAGCAAAGCAGATAGAGAAAGTTCAACCAGAGAGAGAAGAGGAGGAGGTCAGGATGGGTGCCTCTTAAAGCCGACTCCTTTGAAAAATTGGAAAAAGGTAATGCAGAGATTATAACGATTTACCCATCTGCGTTTTTTTTTTTGGGACATTAAAGTGGAAAATTTTAATTTATATTTGCATCATCAGAGATTATTTATGGTGCACCCATAACCCCATCATCTATATTTGCATCATCTGAGAATATCAATGCCATATTTTTAATTTTTGAGTTTTCATCCTTTTAGTCCTCCTCCTAAGGGAAGAACACTCCGGAATACTTTCCATCCTTCACAACATGATTGAAAAATTAGACCTCGTTCATTTTTAATACTTGCCATCCTTTTTTATATCTTTTGTTCATCCTAGTTTCCATTGTCACTAGAAAGGCAGGTCTTAGACTGGAAAAATAAGGAATATCTATCGGTGAAACCAACGATCAGGGCTCAGGCTTGATGTTGCCTTTGAGTAAATAAAGAAATTATAAATTATCAGTAGGACTTGCCCACTATCTAACTAGCTGTGCCTGTACATACTTTGCAGAGATTGAGTTTTGGACAAAAAGAAGAGCTGCAGCAGCAGTGAGATCAAAATGGAAGGAGCCTTGCACTAGGGGGAATTAATTGGGTTCTTTCACGCTGCTAGTAACTTCGTTGTTCTCTCCGAATAAAGGTGCACTCCATGAGTTTGCTTCAGTATAAACAGTAGTTTAGATTTTTTAACTTCAGATAAAAAAAAAAAAGAGAGTAGATACCCTTGTGTTTAACTTTCTGAAGATGTTGCTACCCAGCTTGCATCCTGCATGCCTTGAAAATTGTACAGATGATTAGCCGCACCTCTCGAAAGAACTCTAATTAGACCGCTGATCATGTGAGCCGAATAGCATGGCCGAGAGGTCCCAACCTATGGCCGGCTTCCCCACTTTGGTTTGGTAGCACTTGGTGAATAACATTAAAGGTAATTCAAGGATTTCACAGACAACGCATCAAAGGCTAAGTTATTGAAATATTCCTTCTGTTATTCTTGTTTAGCATATACTGTGAAGCACAGAAGGAAAATTTTGTTTATGGTTATTTTCTGATAAATTTGATCTCGTCTGAAAATTTTCTCCTTTTGCATTTGAAGATTGGGCAAGGTACTTATAGCAGTGTCTTTAGAGCTCGTGATCTAGACACCGGAAAGATGGTTGCCTTCAAGAAGGTGCGCATTGAAAATTTTGAGCCAGAGAGTGTTAGGTTTATGGCAAAAGAGATAAAAAAAAATATGGAACCGTCATATTAGTGGTCTCTCACCGCTGCCCCTATGTGTGGAAGGGATAGGTGTCAGATGGCTAACGCAGAAATACGGAGTCATCGATAATTTGATCGTCACCTCTAAGAATCGATCCCTTGTCCTTTCAAATCTTAACACAGCTGCGCTACCATCTGAATTTGCCCTGAGAGCTTATGGCAAAAGAGATAAAGATATTACGCATGCTTGATCATCCAAATATTATGAAGTTGGATGGTTTGATTGCCTCTCGATTATCACGTGCTCTGTATCTTGTATTTGAATATATGGAACATGATCTCGC
This sequence comes from Wurfbainia villosa, assembly GCA_025175895.1. Taxonomy (NCBI): domain Eukaryota; kingdom Viridiplantae; phylum Streptophyta; class Magnoliopsida; order Zingiberales; family Zingiberaceae; genus Wurfbainia; species Wurfbainia villosa. The sequence goes on along the minus strand of CM045998.1, from coordinate 799,180 downwards.
AGGACTTTCCACTTCTCCTGATATTGTATTATCCGAATCACAGGTTTGATTATATTATTCAAATATTTCAAGGAATTCTTTATCATCATTTCGTATTGGTAATATGTTTATATATATAACCTTTTATAAGGGAATTCTTTTTCTGTTGCTCTCTGTGAATTGCAGATCCAGTTGCTACATGAAACAGTTGTTGTCTGGGCTTGAGTATTGTCATTCACGCAATGTTATACATAGGGACATAGGAGCTAACCTTCTAGTTAACAACGAGGGGATTCTCAAAATTGCAGATTTTGGCCTTGCAAATTTCTGTGGCCCTGGACATAAGCAACCCTTAACTAGTAGGTATATTGTATATTCTAAAATTTATAGTATTATTATTTTATAATATATATAATTAATATTTGATTTTATGTATTTCTTTTCTGGAGAATTTATTGTTGTTTTTTTTCTTTTACATTACTTTTTTAGGTTTCAAATTTTACGATACAATAAGAACCTATATTGATCTATATATTTGCAGGATGTCACCAGTCTTTGAGAAGATGACCGACAGTTTCTTATAACTTACATTATTTTATTCGCTCGATTTGCATCGCTATCTATAGGTGGTATCTTAACTTCTCCGGTCGGACTCTCGCCTTTGATTTTACTCTGACTTAGATTCGAAATCATGTCTAGTAACATGACATGAAGAGGAACCTGCTAAAATTGTTCTAACTTCTTGTGTCGTCCAGGACACAATAGTCACTTCAGAACGACCCAAGAAGTTAGAACAATTTTGGGAGATTCTCTTCATGTCATGTTACTAGACATGATTTTGAGTCTAAGTCAAAGGAAAGTCGCAGACAAGAGTTCATGTCACGACCCAAAAACATCCATCCCTATATGAGAGATAGCTTCTCTGTTCGGATAATATTCATCTCTGCACCAAAAACTACAAAGAATACCCAAGAAGGGTACACAAGGTTGTACGAATATAAATATACAATACTTTATTAAATGATGTAGAATAATGTAACTACATGTTGGTCCCAAAATACTAACTTGATTACATCATGACATGACTAACACACTGACTCATGCAAAATAAAAAAAAAATTAAAATATCAAAATGCATAAATAATAGATAATACTAAAAGGAAAATAAATTGAATGGACTCTGTAGAAGATGTCTCCAAGCTATCTCCGAGCAATCTCTGAGCCACTCATCATAACACTGACCGAACCTTGACAATCGCCTCAAGTACTCTGTGAATCTGGAGGTTAAAGGAACGGAGAGTGAGCACAATGTGCACAATGGAGTAAGGAAAGACGTGCATGAATATATATAATTCAAGAGATTAACAACAAAAGAAAGCATTTATTTTTTTAGATTTTATAAACCATTGATTATTACTCCGTTCTCGTTAATTTAACTCTTATTCACTCTTTAATGAATTTCATCGATTTTCTCAATTTCTCATTTCAACATTAAACACATATTGCTCTTACATAAATATATGACTCAAAAATAAGCATTTAATAGGTGAATGACCTACAATCCACCCTTTTAGAATATGTCATACATGTCAAGCGAACGTCCTATAATCCACTTGATATAAAACATATCCGATATAAATATAAGATAAGAGTGAGCGACCCGCAACCCACCCAGTAAAGATGCATCGTATATGCATAGGATGAACGACCTGCAATCCATCTAATACGAAGTACATCTAATGTATGCACATATACATACATAGATATGAGGTGAACGACCTGCAATCCACCCAAAATGCCTAATATAAAAATAGGATGAACGACCTACAATCCATCTCGTGAGGTGCCACACACATAAATAGGGTGAATGGCCCCCAATCCACCCAGTGAGATAAGTTATTTATTTTTAATGCACGAAGCAAAATCTCTATATTTATAGAGCATTACTTAGTTATCTAAATTTTAATAATCTCATCTTCATAAAATCATTTTCGCTATGGATTTTCTTCAAATTTCTTATAAAGTTTTGAGTTCTTCTTAAGAGAATTATTCTAAGTTTCTATACTTCACTTTTAAATTTCAAAATTTAACCATTGTATCATGTATAATTTTTCCCAAGGTACACCAATAACCAAGAATATACAAGGTCAAGCCAATATAAAAGAACGTGATCAAACCACAGAGATATAAAAGAGTATGTAAATAAATATTCATTTAAAGAACAATATAAACCGTAAATAATTTATTCTATTCATTAAATCCGTAAAAGTTGCGGGGGCATTTATAAGTCCAAAAGACATCACTAGAAATTCATAATGATCATAACGAGTTCTGAAAGTTTTCTTCTAAATATCTAATTCCTTGACTTTGAGTTGATGGTAACCTGATCTCAAATCAATCTTAGAGTAAATGCAAGTAATCTTCAATTGATCAAAGAGGTCATCAATATGTGGAATCGAATATTTATTCTTCACTATCATTGCATTCAATTGTCGACAGTCAATATACAATCTTATCGTACTATCCTTTTTCTTAACAAAGAGAACTAGGACACCCCAAGAGAACACACTTGGTCATATAAAGCCCTTGTCAAGTAGCTCTTGCATTTGAACTTTTAGTTCTTTTAACTCCTTTGTTGCCATGCGATATGGTGCCTTAGATGCCCCCAGGGCAACGGTGCGATGATAACTCACGAGGCTCCCCTCTGCACTTCCAGGGGTCGATTCTGCCCTGGCTGCGCGCGCTGCGCGGGTGGAGGTGCACGATGCCCCCCTGGCCCAGCGTGGTTGGCCCATCTGGTGTAGCATGGGTTCAAACGTGCTCTGGCCATCCGTCACCTTGATTTACCCTCGTTTATCGGTGGAGACTCTAGTCGAAGGCCATGGGGAAGGGCCGGTCAGCCATCAGGACTAGTAGGGAAGAGAAATCGTACCTGATACCTGATGTAAATAAAAAAAAATGGTTCCTTAGATAATTGACCCATCATCTCGTCGTGCATCCTCATTGGCCATCGCATAAACTCATCCGGTAGTAGGCTCCTAAGATGAAGCTCCTTGAAACTTATGAGAGTCAAACCAGACATCCAAATCTGGATATAAGGTGTAAGCCGTTGGATAAAATATTTATGACAGTTTGCATCAATTGCTATTAATGGTGCACAAAATTCTGCTAACTTGTCAAACTCAGCACAATAATCCAACACGTTGCGATTTGCTTGGCGGATACTTAAGAATTCATGATGTCTTCCATCTCTAAGGGCTTCAAAATAATATTTACTTTCAAAGATTTCTTTGAATTTCTTCCACGAGATAGACCTAGTTCAAAAATTTGCTGCTAAACACGCCACTAAAATATTGCTGTCCCTGGAAGAAGTAGGTGGCTAATTGTACCTTCTCCGTGTCCCTATAGGCTATGTATTCAAAGGTGTTCTTTAAATCTTCTATTCGGTCATGAGCTTCCCATGGACCAGTGTGGTACCATGGAAAGAAACACATCGCTCCTTCACTGACTTTGCAAGATATAGAATTCTAGCCTTATCCATTGGAATATTTTTTGTGGGTGCGCTAGATTCATCTCTTGAGTCTTTTGTTGAACCAGTCCTTAACTCATTTTATTGTTCGATTGATTATTCTGATTCTTGAGCTACTTGTTGATTAAAAATGTCCTCTGGCATGGGAGGATGTGATGAACGTCACTTAAGCTCTTCAATAGAACACACATATTTACGACTGTGACCATGACTTGTAGCAATTCACCCTTGCACCATGGTCAGCAATAAACCCAGAGGGTGAGGCAAAGTTATACATAATCTTATAAAAAGATAAACTCATAACTTCTATTTTGCTCAGAGACACTCGACTACATTTGGAGACAACTCTATAGTTCATATATAACATCAAAACACACAAATCATGAACTCTCAGACTCAAATCGCCAACCTGGGCTTTGATACCAATAAATATTGTCACGACCTAGAAACATTCATCCCTATATGAGGTATAGCTTCTCTACTTGGATAATATCCATCTCTACACCAAAAACCACAAAGAATACCCAAGAAGGGTACACAAGGTTGTACAAACATAAATATGCAACACTTTATTAAATGATGTAGAATAATATAACTACATGTTGGTCCCAAAATACTAACTTGACTACATCATGACATGACTAACACAATGACTCATGCAAAATAAAAAAAATATTAAAATATCAAAATGCATAAATAATAGATAATACTAAAAAGAAAATAAACTGAATGGACTCTGTAGAAGATGTCTCCAAGCTATCTCCGAGCAATCTTTGAGCCACTCATCATAACACTGACCGAACCTTGACAATCACCTTAAGTCTATGAATCTGGAGGTTAAAGGAATGGAGAGTGAGCACAATGTGCACAGTGGAGTAAGGAAAGACGTGCATGAATATATATAATTCAAGAGATCAACAACAAAAGAAAGCATTTATATTTTTAGATTTTATACACCATTGATTATTACTCCGTTCTCGTTAATTTAACTCTTATTCACTCTTTAATGAATTTCAACATTTTTCTCAATTTTTCATTTCAACATTAAACACATATTGCTCTTACATAAATATATGACTCAAATATAAGCATTTAATAGGTGAACGACCTGCAATCCACCCTTCTAGAATATGTCATACATGTCAAGCAAACGACCTGTAATCCACTTGATATAAAACATATCCTATATAAATATAAGATAAAAGTGAGTGACCTGCAACCCACTCAGTAAAGATGCATCGTATATGCATAGGATGACCGACTTGTAATCCATCCAATATGAAGTACATCTAATGTATGCACATATACATACATAGATATAAGGTGAACGACTTGCAATCCACCCGAAATGCCTCACATAAAAATAGGATGAACGATCTGTAATCCATACCGTGAGGTGCCTCACACACAAATAGGGTGAATGACCCACAATCCACCTAGTGAGGTAAGTTATTTATTTTTAATGCATGAAGCAAAATCTCTATATTTATAGAGCATTCCTTAGTTATCTAAATTTTAATAATCTCATCTTCATAAAATCATTTCCGCTATGGATTCCCTTCAAATTTCTCATAAAGTTTTGAGTTCTTCTTAAGAGAATTATTCTAAGTTTCTATACTTCACTTTTAAATTTCAAAATTTGACCACTGTATCATGTATAATTTTCCCAAGGTACACCAATACCCAAGAATATACAAGGTCAAACCAATATAAAAGAACGTGATCAAACCACAGAGATATAAAAGAGTATGTAAATAAATCTTCATTTAAAGAACAATATAAACCGTAAACAATTTATTCCTAATATTATTCTAATTAAAACCTAATTGTATATATTCAATGTAGCCGATAATTATTTCCTTATATTATATACTCAAGTAATCTACAAACACATTTATACAATTAAACGAAATTCTTAATCTACTTTTATCTCAAGATTAGGAAATCATAAATTATTTTTTATTTTCATCACGGTAAAATTAATCATGCACAAGATCATTAAAAAGAAATCAAGTAGGAAGAACTTCACCTCAAACAGATTTTTTTCCCAAGGAGTAACGATGGTACGCCGATGACAACGTTAGTAGCCGCGACGAGGAATGTCGGTAGTGGCCAACAAGGATCATGGTGTCGGCAACGGTGGCAATAGGGATGAGGTTAGGAACGACCACGGTGATGAGATTTATATAGAGATTGATTAGAGAAATTTTAGGGTTAAATAGAATCGAAAAAATCGGAAAAGAAAAATAAATAAATAAATAAAAACAAAAACAAAGAAGAGTTCGGTAGTGAAAGAGGCAACAAAAAAAGGAATCTATACTTGGGTTTTTTTTTATATATTTTTTTGTACTTTTGCAAAAAAGGTCCAATAAGTTTTGAAATTTATAAATAGGCCCTTTGAGTTTTTTTTTTCAACGATATAACAGTTCAATCGGAGAAGTTAAGATACCACATATAGATAGCGATGCAAATCGAGCGACGAAAAAAATTGTAAGTTATATGACATCAGAGAATTTTTTTGATATATTAGTAGATTATTTCGACGTCTAGTACTTCAGATAAAATATGGTAAGTTTTTTTATATTATTCATTATACATCCGATGAAGATGCGATTCTTTTTTTACTTTATTATTCTAATAATTATGATTAATAGTTTCGCCGTGGCGGTTATAGATGGAATAGTGATGGAAGAATACTCTCTTCCTCTGCTTCGACCCCTATATCGCCTGATTCACTTGCAGGACGTGTCTTCGGCCCCTTCTCCAGCTGTAGGATCCCCTTCTCCAGTTGCAGGATCTTCTAGTTCTACAACTGCAAGATCTCCTTCTCTAGTTGCAGGATCTTCGATTCTCCAGCTGCAGGATCTCCTTCTCTAGTTGCAAGATCAATTGTTGAGAGGAAAGATACACGAGATGAAAGATACGCGAGAGTTGATGATGATAGTTATGTTTCAATTTTATACCTAAATGTTTCTCGACTTGTTACATTCGATATTTTTGTATTATAAGTTTCATACGATGAATGGTTTATTATTTGTATTGATGAATCATTTTGAATGATTAGATGTGTTTATTAAGTTTGATATGTGAATTTTTATATATTGTTAGATGTGTTTGGAGTAAAATTTGTGAAAACAGTAAATTATATAATAGTGTTTTTGTCATAATATTTTAAATTTGCGATGAAAATAAGATTCATCACAAATTTAGCGATGGAAAAAAATTTTCGTCACTAATTTGGTGACGAAAATATAATTTTGTTGCAAAATCTGCGACATCAGTCGACTGACAACGACCACTCTCAGTCGACTGATAGTTCACGACCACTATCAGTAGACTGATATACTATATCACGTTACAGAACCTTTGGTAGCCGACTGGGCAGTCGACTGTTCACTGTCCAGTCGACTGATCAAAACGATTAGTCTACTTCTATTACTATAGCACCTTACAAAACCTTTGGTAGTCGACTGACCAGTCGAACTGGTTAGATGACAGTCGACTAATGGTATTCTTCAGTCGACTGGCCTAAAATATTTTGCAACGAATTTTTTTTCATCGCAGATTTGGTGACGAAAAAAATATTTGTCGCCAAATTTATTTTTATTCATGAAAATATGTTTATTAGACTTTTGCGATGAATAGTTATTTTCGTCGCCAAAATTGGTGACGAATAATTATTTTCATCGCCAAATTTTTGCGACGAACTATTTCTTCATCGCAAATTTAGCAACGAACTATTTTTTCATCGCCAAATTTAGAGACAAATTTTGCAATGAAAATTTTATTCGTTGTAATTTTTGTGATGAATTTTTTTTGTTGCAAAATTTAACAGTGAATTATTTACAATGAAAAAAAAATCGTTGTAAAAAAAATTTGCAACTAATTTTTATTCAAAATTCATTGTAAAATTTATCGCCAAATCCAATAATTTTTGTAGTGGCCAATTTTGCGACAAAAAATAAAATTCATTGTAGAATTTTGCGACGAAATATGAATTCGTCGCAGAATTTGCAACGATTTAATAATTCGTTGCAAATTTTGTAATAAATTTAGCGACGAAAATATTTCATTGAATTTTTTAATTGGCAATGAATATTGTATTCGTTGCCAATTCGGCAATGAATATTGTATTCGTCACCAATTCTATGATGAATACAACATTCATCACTGAATTGGCGATGAATATTGCATCGAATTATAAATCGTTGTCGATTTCCCCTAATTACCCCATCTCCCTTTTCCTTTCCCCTTCTCAGGTGGTCCTAGCTCCGCCCGATCAATCCTTCGATACACACTTCTCCATCTCTCCTCTTCCACCGCCACCTCTCCTCTTCCACCGCTGGAGCACCGATCGACGTCATGCGGCAGCTGCTGCGAGCTCGCTATCGTGTGAGATTGCGACAGTTGCTCGTGACGGGTCACGATCTCGTGCAACAGTTGTGATAAAGTTCGAGAACATCTTTGTAGATTTGGTTTTACTCCAAATTATTATAATTGGACATGTCACGGTGAACCATTCATATTCGATGAAGAGGTTGGTACAAAGGACAGTTAGTGGAGATCAAAGATATTATGATAAATTCAATCCATATCAGAGGATGATAGTTGATGCAGTTGGTCATAATTTGAATACCGAATCGAACATTGCAAGTTCTAATTATTCTCAAACATTTAAACACATGTATACTAGTTATTCATCACCGTTGAGGAGGTAGAAGTAACAGATGTTCATGAAAATATATACAATGAACCACATCTCAAATTTTAAGAAGTGTTGAGAGCTGCAAATGAATCCGTGTGGTCTGGTTGTGATAGTCACACTAAATTATCTCTAATTGCAAGATTGTTGAATGTTAAAGCTGAGCATAATGTGCCCAAAAATTGTTTTATTGATTTCGTTCAAGTTATTGAAGAATTATTACCGTGTAATCACATAATGCCCAATGATTTTTATAGTATGAAAAGACTTGTGAAGGATTTAGGTCTACCGGTGCAAAGAATTGATGTTTGCAGAGATAGTTGTATGTTATATTGGGGAGATAATGTAGATGCAAAGATTTGTAAATTCTATAATCAATGTAGGTACAAGAGTACCACGAGATTGAATCGTAATAAGCAATGTAAATCATATAAACAAATGTTCTATTTGCCTCTAACTTCTAGATTGAAAAGGCTTTATTCATTAAAGGTCACTGTTGAACACATAACTTAGGCATGCAAATCATGAAACAAGGGAAGGGCTAATGTGTCATCCATTAGATGCAGAGGCATGGAAAAATTTTGATAGAACATATACTGAGTTTGCGAATGAGACTCGAAACATCAGGTTGGGTCTATGTGCTGATGGATTTTCTTCATTTGGCAAATCAGGAAGAACTTATTCTTGCTGGCCAATTATCTTAACTCTGTATAATCTTCCACCTGATATGCGTATGAAAATACCGTATATGTTTTTAACATTGATTGTTCCTGACCCTCATAATCTCAAGAAGTTAATAGATATTTACATGCAACCACTGATTGCCAAGCTGAAACAACTATGAGATGAGGGTGTTTTTACATATGATGTTCTTACTAATCAGATGTTCACAATGAGAGCTGTGTTTCTTTGGACCGTAAATGATTTTCCTGCTTATGGTATGTTATTGGGATGGAGTACCGCTGGGATTTTAGGATGTCCAATATGTATGGAGAGATCAAAGTCATTCAGATTGAAACATGGAAAGAAGCCGAGTTATTTTAATTGTCATAGATAATTTTTACCACCAAATCATAAATTCAGAAGAAATAAAGAAGAAGTCACTAAGAATAAAATTGAAAGAACACCTCCACCATTGAGATTAACTAGTCAATTCTTATGGCATAGAGTGCTTAACTTTCCATCTGTTATTGAAGAACTAAATGTTACAACATGACATGCATAAATGGACTAAACGGAGTATATTTTGGGATTTACTGTATTGACAGAGTAATTTGATTCATCACAATCTTGATGTAATGCATATTGAGAAGAATATTTTTGATAATCTGATAAATACGGTGATGGATATTACTAGAAAAATAAAAGACAATCTGAATGCAAGAAAAGATATGCGTCTTATCTGTAAATGACCCGCCCTTGATGTTGATGAAAATAGTAGGGGACCAAACCAAAAGTAGTTTATACATTGAATAAGGATCAGAGACGAATTGTTTGTGAATGGTTGAAATCATTGAGATTTTCTGATGGTTATCTCTAATCTTTGCAGATGCGTCGATTTGAAGGAATGTAAATTGATTGGTTTGAAAATTCAAGACTGTCATATATTCATGGAAAGACTAATTCCTATTGCTTTTAAAGAAATGTTACCAAATTTTGTGTGGGGTGCAATTACGGAATTAAGCATTTTCCTTCATGATATTTGCTCGATAGTATTGAGTCATTCACACATAGAGACATTAGAGAGAGACATTCCAATTATTTTGTGTAGCTTAGAAAGAATATTTCCACTGACATTTTTTGATTCCATGGAACATATTTTGGTTCACTTTCCATATGAGGCCAAAGTTGGAAGTCCTGTTCAATTTCAATGGATGTATCCATTTACTAATTCTTGATAATCACGCTCACATTGAGCAAGAATTAGTAAAGCATCTGTCATGGGGTCCAAACTCAATGGTGAAAACTTGACCGACATATTTTATAAACGGATATAATTTTCATACTCAAGACTATGAAATGGGCAAAGCTATAATGAATAGTGGGGTATGTGTTTAGTCATCTAATGATGGAGGTGCAAGGAATGATTTTTATGATTTGTTAGATGAAATTTTAGAGGTAGAGTACTTAGGCTTAGATTTGCGAGTTGTTTTATTTATGTGTCGTTGGTTTGACCCTATCAAAGGCATGAGGGTGCATCCATAGTTTAATTTGGTTGAAATAAATTATACGAGAGGTATGAACCATTTGTGTTAGCACAAGTGATTCAAGTATTTTATGCTTCATATCCTAGTCTGAGACGAGACAAAAGTGATTGGTGGGTTGTTTGTAAAAAAAAGTACGCAAAAAAATTGAGGAACATTGGGAAGACATAGCATATCAACAAGATGAAGTTGTCAATACATTTCATATCAAAGAATATAATATTTAACGTTACGAGATCTCAGCGACGTAGTAAAAGAAGTTGATGCAAGTGAAATGAATGAGGATGAAGATGAGGAATTTAATTTAGAGGATAACGATGACGATGACGACGATGACGACGATGATGATGAGGATGATGAGATCGAAGAGGCGTATGACCAGGATGAAAATCACAATGAGAACTTTGATTATAATTATGGGTAACTTTTATTCAGTATCAATTATGTTTCTATTTACTATCTAATTCTAAATTTCATATATTTGATATATTAATGAACAGTCTTTTTTTATAGGTTATCTAGTTGCTTCAAATATGATAATTTTTTCGTATTGTTCATATTATAAATTTGATATGCAAATGTAATTATTTTTTACTTTCATATTCTTCTAATAATTATGATTGTTAGTTTCGATGTGGCGGTCATAGACGGAGTAACGATAGAAGATCACAATCTTCCTCTACTTCAGCCCCTGTACAGTCTAATGCTCTTACAGGAAATGTGCCCTCAACCTCTTCTCCAGTTGCAGGATCTTCTGGTTCTCAACAGATCCCTGCTAATATATCTTCCACAGCACAATAATCACTGGTTGAGAGGGAAGATATGCGAGAGTTGATATCTCTGTACGAAGATTCGTAAGAATTCAAGTTTTAATTTATCTATGTTTTTAATAAGATATGTATTTTTATAAATATCTAACATGGGTTGTTTTTATTTTATGATTGATTTACAAATTCTGTATATGTTATTCACAAGGTGAATAAAATAGTCAATAACCATTGGGGCGGAGCTTCTATGACGTATACGAGCACGCCGGAAGAAATAAAAAGTTTGTGGTGGAATGAGTTCAAGATAAATTATTTAAATCATTTTGTATATAAAATTGCAGTTAATATAATCAATTCATTTTTTCTCTACTACAGCGGATATTTACTTGGGAGGAGAGTGAAACACAAGAGATCAGGAGGATTTTCAAGAAAAAGTGTAGCGACCATATCAGAGACATACTCAATCATGAGAAAACTAGAAGTAAAAAGTCACACTGTATAACCGAGGAGAATTGAAATAAGATTGCTACATATTGGGGATCTGAGTATAACAAACAAAGGAGTGAGCAAAATAAGAAAAATCAACATTGTAATTCCGGCACTATGTTTGCCACGTATACGGGAGGCTCAATCAATATCGATGAACATAGACATCGATTGGTGAGTTTTTTCAAATCTTAATTTTGTAATCTAATACTCACTAATTTATAAATTATAACGATGTTTGTTTAGGCCTAGGAGACGGGGACTGAGCCATTATTCATAGACATTTTCACCCATACATTCCAAAAGAAAGATAAGACGTGGAGTGAGAAGAGAGCTAGAATAATGAAGGTTTGTAATTTTAAAAGTTTTATGGTCTTTTGTTATTATTTAACTTGTTTTTTCAAAACAGGAGAAATACGATGAACTTGCACAGATAAATTCAGGTGCAAGTGATGATGCAGTCGAATTTGAGCCTTCTATTAACAATATCAATTTATGACTCGAAGCAATTAGAGGGGCGAAAAGTGGAAGAATAATTGGACTTGATTCTTTGAGCCAAACCTATAAAGTCCCTGGAGCTTCTTCTTCATCCGCATCGGCAGTAAGAGCAGAACGAAATCAATTGACCGAAGAGGTTAGTCATTTGAAGGGGTTACTAGCGCAAAAGGAAAATGAATCGACACAAAGAGATTATGAAGTAAATGAACAGATGAACGAATTTCGGAGGCAACAGATGTTAATTATGCAGCATCTTCAATTAACGTCTAGTCAAGTCAACTTCCTCTTTCTCGATCTGGTCTTCCTGTTGATCCCTGTAATAATGATAATAATGATGTATTTTTTGATGATGATGGAGACGATAGTGGTTACGTTTGAATTTGTTGTATTTAAATGTTTCTTAAGACTTATCGCATTCGATATCCATGTATTGTAAGTTACGTTTATGTTTTTTATGTATATATTGATTTGCTATTGAATTATTTTCATTTATTAGATGATTATGAAGTTTGATACGTGAATTAGTTTATATTGTTATATGTGTTTATTGTAAAACAACAAAAAATAGTAGAATTTATCAAAAAAAAAATTATTTTCCCAGATTAGCAACGAAAATAAATTTTGTAGTAGATTTGCGATGAACAATTATTTTTCATCGCAGAATTGGCAACGAAAAAATATTTTCATTGCAAAAAAAGAAGCAACAATCGACTGCCTCATGCGACCAATTGACTAGTATACTTTCAGTCGACTAGGCAGTCGACTAAAAATCATTCTATGATGGGCTTCTCCACTACCAGTCGACTGACGCCCACCATTAGTTGATTGATAGATGCATAATTGCAACGAAAAATTTTTTTCGTCGCACAAATTGTGTCGAAATTTTTTTTATCATAAATTACCAACTTTCAGTCGACTGATTTCCTATAACACCTTACAGAAACATTTTTAGTCGACCGCCTGATCGATATTGTCCAATGATCGATCAACAAGATCCGGCGAACGCTTTACTATACCACCATGTAAACTTTGTTAGTCAACCGACTAGTCGATCGGGTCGATCGTCAATGATCGACCTTGAATATTTTTTACGTATTGCTAAATTTTATTCGTAGTAAATGTTACAGCACGAGAAGATTCTGAGTTTTAAATCGAATATATATAGTAAAAATAAATTTATTAGTCTTTGGCGATGAACTATATTTTCGTCGCAGATTTGGCGACGAAAATAATTATTTGTCGCCAAATTTGGCGACGAAAAATTATTTTCGTCGCCAAAGTTTGTGACGAGTTATTTTTGTTGCTATTTTTATCGCTAAGTAGCAAATAATTTTGCAACTAAAATTTTATTCGTTGCAATTTTTACAATGAATTTTTTTTTCATTACAAAATTTTATGGCGAATTATTTACAACGAAAAAAATCTCGTTGCAAAAAATTTTTGCAACGATTTTTTTTTTCAAAATTCGTTATAAAATTCGTCGCCAAATGCATGCTTTTTGTAGTGATGAGATATTCTCTAGTTAGATTATTCTATTTTATAAATTTTTTTATATAAATTTAAATAAAAATTATATATGTATGAACATGGTCATATATTAATTTGTAAAATCAAAAGTCTATCTACTAGAATTTTTTGACAACTTGGACCAATCAGCCAATCTACTTTTTTAGATTTTACAAAGGTATGTTCTTTTAATTTATACCCAAATTGAATTGATAGATCAGACATTTTGAGGAAGAGGATCAATAAAATAGTTGAATGATATTTGAGTTCGTTCAGATCTTCTTCTAGAATTATGAATATCTAATAAACTGAACGAGAAGTAAGCAATAATCTAGCAAAAGAAAGAGGAAGAGGAAGTAGCATACCTCGCTCGCTGACTGAAGATCGAAGATTTAAGCAAAAAAAAAAAAAGAAAAAGAAAAAAGAGCTACTGCCTGCATGGTCTCCTAATTGCTCAACTCATCAGTTGATATGTATTTCAAAATGATATGCATATTAGAGATGTAGGTTTTGTTTTAATATCTATTTGAGGATTTTTGCTGGGAGACTGTGTATATCTATAACTTATGAGAGGTCAGTCAGCGCATTCTGTCTGTGTATTCTAATTCTTAACCATCTTATTCAGCGCCAATCCACTAAGTCCACTCACCGTCGCTGTAATGTGAAGGGACCATAACATTAATGACGTTCCTTTTAAAAATTAAATTATGTAATGAAAATTATTAATATTTTTCATCCATGTATTTTAATTTATGCAACCACAACAATCCAAGCTTATCTTATTAGATAGAGTCGACTATATAAACCCTTCTATATCATTAGACTTTATCCCCTACTATATCATCATATATATTTAAATAAAATTTATCTTATTTTATTATTGTTAATCCAATTTTTTTTTATCTTTTTCTTCCTCGTTTGATGTGTATATTTGTCATTGTTTCATATCGTTTCACTGAAGCATTTATCTTATTTATTGATCTTCTAAGTACATATTTTTATTACTTTAAACGTATCTCTCAGAGCTTTACTTCAATAGATGCAATTCCAACTTTCTCTCTAATGCTCTCATTTCTTATTCTGTCCATTCTCGTATCTTCACACATCCACTTTAATATTCTCATTTTTGCAACTCTCATCTTTTGCTCATGTGCTCGAGTCGTAGCCCAACATTCAGCATCATATAACATAACATATCTAACCGTCATTTTGTAAAACTTCCCTTTAAATTTTAGAGATAATTTACGATCAAATAAAACACTCAACGTTTTCCTCTATTTCAATCATTCTGCTTGTATTCTATATAAGACATCTCTCACAATCCCTCTATGTAAAATACGAAAAAAAAAAAAAAAAGATTAACCCGTTAATTAATTAGGATTAATTAAAGGATTAATTAGGCTTAATTAGTGGGTTAATGGGTTAATTATTTAGTCAATAAATTGGGCTTGATTTGAAATCGGGCTTAATAAATCGGGCTTCAATAAATCGGGCTTGAATTGGAGTTGATTGATCAACTTCGATTAGATTTGATTTGGGTCAAGTGGTCAACTACCGGGCCAATCTAACCGATTGGGTTTAGAGTTGGTCAAGTTAACTGATCGTTCAAACGGAATTAAAAGATGCCGAACGAATGGGATCGCCATTTCATTCGCGATTTTTGCCGACTTCTTCCTTCTCCGCGATCGCCGTCTTCCCCTCCGCGATTCTGTTTCTTCCGTCAATCTCTCCTAGTGCGCCGGCGTTCCGGTGAGGGCAGTCGACGACGCCACCACCTTGGTTGATCTCCGGTGGAGGATTTGGGACTCACCGGGATCTCTACAGATTTGGTGGGACGGGCAGGTTGCCGCCACATGTGAGCTACCCTAAAAAGGTAAGGATCGATTGTTTCTTTCCCTTTCGAGTGGGGATCTGGGTTATCGGATTTTTAGCTGGGATCTTTGGTGTGTGGGCAGTGATCGGAGCTCGCTTGGCACGGCCGCTTGAATCGCACCGCGAGCAATCGATCGGGAAAGTTTTGTCCGGTGGAGATTAGAGCCGGTAAGAATCAATCTAACCTACTCTTGACGCCCGTGATGGATTTTTCGATTGAAGTTGTGGTATCCGCTGATACGGTGTTGGTGTTTTGTTATTGCTAGCTTCTCGCGAGTCACGATGAGTTTCGAGTTCGAGTCATACCGATTCGGGCAGATCATCATCGTTGCCGGAATTAGTGTGGTGATTTGAAAATAAATCAGTGAATGGAAGAGTATCGTGGATTCGGGTATCAATCTGGGTTGTATGGAGGTTTTCGATTAGAATCGGTGTGATTCGATCCGTAAGATCGATCCGAGTTGATTTAAGTTCTGTGATTTCGTGTGTTGTGTCGTGTGTGTGGAAGAGAAGTTGCAGTAGCTACCGACGAGATGGTTCGGGTGTATGGATCAATAAAGGAAAAGTAGGAAATAATCTCTGCTTTCCTTTGATTATTTTGTGTAGGAAATCGTTAGATTGTGGTGTTTGTATCAGCAGTTGGCTTAATTGGTCAGATACCTCTTTGGGTGTTGTTTCTTTTGAAATCGGTTTGGTGGTTGTAGATGATTAAAGAGTTGTTGATGGTTATAGTTTTGCTACTGATTTCGGGGGATAAACAAAGGGACCGAGTTGTAATTGGGCTCTTTCGACCGCTTCGAGGCAAGAATCGCGCGGGTAGTTTCGATTGTTTTCTTTTACTTTCCTCGTGTATCGATTTGGGATGAGTGGGATTCTTACTGTAGACGAGGAAAGAATGCAATTATAGAACGAATTGGTATTTTGTTCAGATAATTATTAGAGACTTGTACTTAACCCTAATTTGTTATTATTGTACAAAGTGCTGGGATACGGCTGTGCCCACGATCGTGAGGATTATTCGAGCTTCAGATCGTGGGTAATATCTACCGGTCCGGTAGTTTTGATCAATTCCAGTGCATGATCTTGGATATATATGTTTATACCTGTTTACCTTAAATCCACTCATGTTAATCATATGCTTGTACTGCCTTGACCTTTGAGATATAAACTCTGGTACTTCATGGATTATCTAGCTCGGATAGGAACTATAAACCCTATTATGTATTAGCTGATAGATGTTCAGTAAGTACATGTAGTTAGGGTTATCTTTGTGACTTCAGATTGGTTTACTGTATTACATCACTAGGGTTAGGTGATGGTTTGGAGTATGGAGTCGATTGTTATATCATATCCGTATTAGTGGTGCATTTATGATGGATCTAGTTGTCTGTGCATAGATAATTGTATGGTTGCCCGTATGTGACCAGGGACTAGAAGTCCTAGTGTGATGGTATATCCATTAGGGATTGTATGCCTGCGTATGGTTATATGGATGGTCGATTGTATATCGCTACTGACTAGAGGTCTTAGCGTGGTTGTCTGTCAGATGAGTATGACTCTTTATGCGATAGAGAGAGTCTTATGGATTGTAGTCCTTGCATAGTTGACTTTTAGTTGACCAGGACTCCCAGTGGGATAGGGAGTGTCGCGAGGATACATGTATGGAGCTATGCATCATTACATTTGCATGCATGCCGCCGACCGGTCTCCCTTGTGGATCGAGACAAGTCGTCACCATCCCGCCTCCCGCCACTCGGGGTAGTGGTAGCAGGTTGAGGGCGAGCATCGATGTGCCGCTCGACCACTAGGGATGGTGGTAGTCGGAGATGCGACCGCCACCGTGCAGAGTGGTGTTAGCACTCGCCCACTATAGACGGTGGTTGTGTGAGGTCGTTGTCCTGTCGCAGCGGCGCTTGTCTACTCATGGGTAGGGACACGTGGCTTGCAGTGAGGGCCCCTAGGAGTAGTTAGCTTTTTACGCTTATACACTACTCGGTCATACTACTCCAACCCGGCCACTCGAGAGTGGTGGCACCGAGTCGGGCTAGTTGTCATTCGTCGTGCCACCGCCACTCTGGGTCGTGGTTGACGGTCCGCATGACGATGACCACGTATGCATTCTTGATATATATGTATGCATGTATTTGATATATGTTTACATATGCCCGTGAGATCTTGCATTTGATTGAGCTATGATTGTTGCACATGCTTCAGACATCATGATACATGCCATTTGCATTTTATTTATCGCTATGTGTTGAGCATGATACATGCGTTGATTGATCATTATATGCATTTGATTAGCATCATGTCATTATGTAGTACGACCGTTATTATACAGGTGATCATATACTGTTCATATGTCTGAGTATTGGTCAGGTATAGGATTGACCTGGTACATTATATGAGTTATGTTATGGTATATCTGTCAGGATGATATAGCTTATGGTGTTGCGAATCAAATGCGTTGGTACATTACTTTATGTTCAGTTGAGCAGTTTAGTATATACATTGCGTATGACTTTACTGTAGTTACTTGTTATTAGAGTTGGATAGGACTGTATGTCTATTGGACTCATGTTGTATACCTGTAGAATCCTCACATGTATACTTGTAGATTTCTTTACCCTATATGTTCATGCACTTTCTATATATTACCCCTGAGTTTATACTCACCACCCTGACCTCGGGTTTTCGTCGCCTGCATAACAGTAGAAGATTTCTTGACGCTCGTAGCTCCCATGATCCCATCTCACACCGGACGAATGGACATGTTTTCCGTATTGTTGTATTTCTACAGATTGTCGTTTTGTGGTTTTAACCTGTATTATTTCCGTATCTGTGATATACGGACGTGTTGTATGTATTTGGCTTTCGATGTGACTTCTATTATGTTTCTTGTTGTGTCAAGTCACTCCGGAGTGCACAGTTGAGTCATTGTATCTTGTTGATCTGTTTGTATTGTTTCCGCTGTGTTTATTATGTTTGATATGATGATATCTGCGTATATCATATTGTTGTTGTGGGCCTACGGGCCTTGTATTAACCCGATATGTTGCCACGTACAGGGGAGATGCCGTCCGTTTGTTTTTCGACACGGCATACTCTCGGGGCGTGACACTCTATCACCTTGCAAAAATGATCCTAAATATTTAAAACTCTTAGTTTCAAACAACTCGTCATCTCCTATCTTAACATTTATCTCATTACATCTAATATTGCTAAACTTAAATTCCATATATTCTGTTTTTACTCTACTAGCTAAGTCTAAAATATTTCACTTCTAGTGTTTTCCACCAAGATTCTATTTTAGTATTTACTTCTTCACGTATCTTATCTATCAAAATAATATCATCTGCAAACAACATGCACCACGGTACTGTGTCTTGAATGTGTTCAGTGAGTTCGTCTATGATTATTGTAAAAAGATCGGAACTTAGAGTTGATCCTTGATGTAACCCTATCTTTATTGGAAATGCTTCAGTTCATCAGCTTGAAGTCTTCACTCTAGTCGTTACTTGTTCATACATATTCTTAACTAACGTCTCATTTCTAGAATTTTTTATATAATTTCTCTTAGACTCTATTATAAGTTTTTTTAAACTCAATGAAAACCATATATAGATCCTGCTTTTGCTCTCGATATTTTTCAATTAATTATCTGAGAAGATGTATAGTTTCTATTGTCGACCTTCCTAATATGAATTCAAATTGATTTTCTATTGTCAATCTTCTTGGTATTTTAATTTAGGACTGTTAAAATTTAATTTTTATTAATCATATTTTAAATTGGAGATGGAATAATGAGGTAGTGTCTAACAACGAATTCTCATCTATACAATTTATTGAATTGACAGGGGATTTTGTTGATTGTCTCCTCGCGCAGATATAAAATTTGGCATCTTATATATTACTTAAAGCTCGAGAGGCCCGCAATTATTTAGAATCTGAGGCTCGGATGGGTGGCTTGGTTATTTTGATGCATTAAAACGACGCCCTTGTTTATAAAACAAGATCTTACACACAGAGATCACGAATCTTTTCCCAAGTAGCAAATAGTTGACCTCTTCAATTCTGAGGTGGACCTTCTTGGCTTCGACTACGTTTGCCTTCGAGACATGTGTCCAGAAGAACCAACCAAAAATTTGCATTGCTTAATAACTTGCTATTCTTCTCCTCCAGCAGAGCACAAGAAAGGAAATAGGAGGCAGACATGCCTGAACCTCGAGGAGCAAGAAGTCTCCATCCGCGTTCATTTCCCTGCTTTTTGAGAGTTCAAAAAGGAACCTGTACCAGTGCTCTCTATATGTGTAATGTGCAGGAAAAGAGGCCAAGCAAAGCAACCTATCTACATGCATGATACGTTGACTCCTCCTCTTCGGTATAAAAAAGTACTCTAAAACTTACTATTCACTCCGTCTTCTCCTTAGACTCCAAAAGATGCACACGAAGATAAGACACTCTTTATTTTATTCCATTTCTTATTCTTCTTTTAAGCCTGTATTAATTATAATGTGCGAGTAATGTTAGTTGTCATTTTTTTTTCTCGATATACAATAGAAAACCGAGTATAATACTTATTTGATTGTTTAATCACTGAGGACCTGCAATTCTGTAAGTAGATATAAGGTATAAAAGATCCTAAATTCATTTGGGATCTTGAGAACGACATCTAAAGTTTTCTACCGACTCAGAAATTAAATTTTCACTAAGTTGAATGGTTCAATGTGGGGAGGAGCCCTCCTATGCATAAGATTTACTGATAACTGTCTCAAATTCAACATCAAACTTTTCATTGGAAAATTCGTTCCTAGCTACTCGCCAAAGAGAAGCCAACCTAAACACGCAGTGTAGAAACTTTGTGGAATAAAGTTGGCACAAATCGAGGCATTCATTGTGATGACTAAAACTTGACAGCCACCTCGACCAAACTTTCTCATGGTTGATAGGGATGCGATAGATCAGTGTGGAATTATTGATTCAATGTCAGTTACCTCCACGCGTTGCTGTGCAGTCCTCGGTCGGTACAATGTGAATATAAAATAATTATATATTTATAAAGAAAATATGAAAAGTAAGATTAATCCGACTATTTAAGAAGTTAAATTATATCATATAAAATTATTCTTCATAGTTTTAAAAATAAAGTATTTTCATAAATAAGTCAATTTAGTCATATTTTAAATTGAATCAGTCCATGTGCAATTATTTGTGGCAAAAGACGATAACTCGTGTCAGGATTTTTCATCATTGGTCCTTCGATTATGATAAAAGGAAATAAATCACGGATGAATAAAGCCCCTGATCTGGTTAGAAACGATGGAGATTTTGTTGAGACAAGGAGGATCTTAATCTCCTTCAAAATCGAATCATACTTCACTTGTAACAAATCTAGACCGTTCTAGCAATGAAGTCGTCTCAAGAGAATAATGTGTGGGCAGTTCCACGAATTGCACAGAGGCAGTTCGTGGAACCGCCTCAAGCACACACTGCTTGAAGCCGTGCGTGCATTTCCTTCCCTTTAAAAGGGAAGAAGTGCGTCTAAGGGATGGTGGCTGGTGGCTTTCGAGAGATAGCAAGAGGAGGCAGAGCAAGAGGGCTCTGAGAGACTGAGAAGAGGGAGAGAGAGGTTGCTCTGCCGGAGAAGACGCAAGGATGCCAAGAGGCTGCCAAAGCGAGTAGAGATCGTAGGAAACGTCCAAGGCGAGGTGAATTTGGTTCGTGAACGAGGAGAAGCTTTCCACACTATGATCACTTCTCAGACGGTGAGATTCCGACGACGAAATTGTAATTTCCGGCGAATTCATCAAACCCACTGTAAGTGTTTAATTATTGTTGTTTTAATAGCTTATAATTTGTATAAAATGCCTAAACGATGCTTTACGCCCAACATTGGTATCAGAGCAGTGTTTAGCATCATTTAGAATAGGTTTAAACAGTGACAATCGGGTTATGGCCCGTCGGAGAAGATGAACAGTGCCCTAGCAGTCGACTGGGGGAAACCGGCTGTCGACTGGTGTAAGCAACAGTAATTTTTCCCGAAAAACCGAGGATCAGTTGGACTGACCCAAAGGTCAGTCGATTGGCATCAGTCGACTGACCCAAAAATACAGTCGACTGCTATATATAAATAAAAAAAAAGTTTTTTTTATTAATCTGTTTTGTACGGATTAAATTTTTTTTGTTATAATTTTTTTTAATTTGTTACGTGCAAATTATTGAAAAAAAAAACTCATAAATAAATAAATTTTTTTTCTGTTATGTACAGATTATAAAATTTATTTTTGAATAACTCAAAGATAGAACTAGTTTATGACTGTCTATGGGTCAAAATTGATTGATCAATGGGTCAATTATATGTAGCCTAAAATTCAAGAAGTTTAGTTCTTCTTGATAATTGTGTATTTGTTCTGTGCCTTGATTAATTGAAATATAAGATTTGTACCGCTTTGCTTTTTATCGGTTATATCGACATGATTTATTTCAATTTTACAGATGGCGCAGATGTATAACACTATGATCCGGCGCGATGTGTTGCGCAATCGGTATAGAGAGGCTATCGAAGATTTGGACTATGACCCTTTCCATGGAGTCCTTGGACACATTGGGAAGCTGGACAGACTGTTCTGGAAGCTCGAGTTGCAGGAGTTTCCAGTCTTGGATAACTACAGGATTTGGGCGTTGATTCGTTCATTGCCCGATAACCTGGCGGACGTGGCACGACAGTATTGGGGGTTATATGAAGGACGAATTTCATATACCCAATTGTGCACAGAGCTTCTTCACTATGTTGAGTGTGAAGAAGATCCTGAAGAAGACCCTGTGGAGGATTTTGGTTCTCGATTAGTGAGGTCTTTAAAGGACTCTGTATCAGAGCATCATGTGTTGCCTGTGAGTATCCCACCAGAGAGTACTGTAGTTGAGTCCAGACGGATGGGACATGTCATGATTCTTGCGCTAGGGAACATTGTCCTAGTGGGGAGCGCTTATCTAGTCTATTAGGAGTTGTTTTAGTTTATGAGTAGGAAGAATGTAATCTGTTACATTCTTAGTAGAGTTTGTTATTTGTTGACACTGTACGACATGTTTATTTTAATGATGTATTCATTTAAAATGATTAGTTCATTTCATGCTGTTGACTCTACATGATGCATGATTATTGTATATACCGTTGATTAGTTCATATGAGTATATAATAATATGTTCATTTAATGTGTTATATCATGCTGTAATAATGATTAATATCATTAAGTGGGATGTATGTAATGAAATATATCAATATAAGTCAGATTGACACATACAAATGATGAGTGATAACGCAGTTGTCACTTGATTTTGTAAACCAGATCAGATTTATCTTGAGTTTATTTTTGAGATTACATACATAAAAACATACACTGAGTAACTAAATAATGTGTTTATTTATGTTAGGTTATGACAACTAAAAACATCATAGCTGAACTGAACAAAGGTGAAAAACTGAATGGGGATAACTATAAAATATGACACCTCAAGATTCAGTATGTTCTTGAGGAACAGGAAGTCCTAGAGGCTGTTAATCAGGTTATGATGGAACCTGTTGAGAGTAACGCAGCACAGTACAGACGTGACCTTGATGCCTATAAGGTATGGAAAAGGAAGGATTCCACTGCTAAGGGCATATTGATAAGTTCAATGGTGGATGACCTAGTGTTAGAGTATGAGCCATATCCTTCAGCTCATGCAGTCTGGGTAGCCCTTAGAGAGAGATACAGTGGAATAAGTCTGAGTAAGCTTCGGCAGCTGACGATCAGGTTCGACAGCTACAAGAAGCGCCCGAATGCAACGATGGTTCAACATCTCAGGGAGATGTCAAATATGATTCGGGAGCTGAAAACTGCCGGTCATGAGTTGACCGATGAACAACAGGTTCAGGCGGTTATTCGTTCTCTTCCCGATTCTTGGGAGACCATGAAGCAGACCTTAACTCACAGTGAGAGTATTAAGACTTTCGCTGATGTCTCACGCCATGTTGAGCTGGAGGCTGAGAGAGTAGAATCCGCGAGGATTTCTGGCCAAGCCTATTTGGCTGCCGGCTCTGCTGGATCATCTGGATCCAAGAAAAAATGGTACAAGAAGGGAAAGGGAAAGAATAAGGAGGTTGCTACTGCTGCTGGGAAGGATCAAATCAAGAAGAAGAAGACAGGGAAGAAACCTAAAAGCAAGTTATCTTGCTTTAATTGTGTCAAGAAGGGCCACTTTGCTCGGGAGTGTACTGAGCCTAAGAAGGTAACTTCTACTCTGTTTTCTGAGCATTTTGTTGCTAGTACTGTGTTGATGGCTGATTCTTATCCTTTGTGGATTATAGATTCGGGAGCAACCAACCATATAGCTCGAGAGCGGGTTACATATGTAGAGTACCGTCGGGTACCTACTGGCAACAAATGGATCTATGTGGGAAACAATGCAAGAGTCGAAGTCAAGGGAATCGACACTTGCAAACTTAACCTTCGTGGTGGAAGTACTTTGTTTCTACATGATGTCTTGTATGCTCCAGAGATTTGAAGGAATATTGTATCTGTTATTTGTCTTCTTGATTTGGGGTACTCTGTAAATTTTTTCAGTTGTTGTGTTGAACTTAAGATTGACTCTGTGTCAATCGGATATGGTTTTTTATCTAATGATTTTATGGTACTAGATGTGGTGCATGATGTGAATTGTGCGATTCATAGTTATTTTTCAAACATTGCTCTTACTAGTAATGCGGACATATCTGATGAGGTTTGACATGCTAGATTAGGACATATAGGACAAGATCGCATGAATCGATTAGCTAAAGAGGGTTTATTGGGCTCTCGTGCTAAGATTAGCTTGTCTATATGTGAGCATTGTCTTGCTGGAAAAGCAACTAGGAAACCATTTGGAAAGGCTATTAGAGCAGACTTGCCATTGCAATTGATTCATTTGGATATTTGTGGTCCGATGAGTGTGAAGGCTAGGCAAGGAGCTTCCTATTTCATTACATTTATTGATAATTTCGCTAGGTATGGTCATGTGTATTTGATTTCCCAAAAATCTGAAGCGTTGGATTGTTTCATTCGTTATTTGAACCAAGTTGAGAATCAAACAGAACGTAAGGTTAAGGCCTTACGCACTGACCGTGGGGGTGAATATCTGTCTGATTTGTTCAAGACAACATGTAATGATAAGGGGATTATTAGACAAATTAACGATCCTGTGAACTCCACAAAGAAATGGGGTTCTTTGAAGAAGAAATAGGACTCTTCTTGAAATGGTTAGGTCTATGATGACGCATGCTAATTTGCCGGCCTCTATCGGGAGATGCATTACTAACGCGCCTATATATATAATAAAGTGCCTTCAAAGTCGGGTTCCATCAACCCCATGACGCGTTGGGCGTAAAACCAGATTTGAGCAATCTGAGACCCTGGGGGTCAGCTGCCTACGTTCATGTTAGTTCTCACAAATATGGAAAACTCAGACCTAGAGGTAAGAAATGTATCTTTATAAGATATTCTGAGACCTCAAAAGGTTATGTTTTTATAGGTGAGCAACAAGATGGAACAATCTCTGAGATTGAGTCTAGAGATGCCACTTTTCTAGAAACTGAGTTCCCAACTAAGGGTGAAGTTGATAAGACAATTCCTCTTTTTGAGGAGGATGAGTCGTTATCAACAAGACAGGTGTCTAGTGGGATACCTGAACCTAGTCAACCGAATGGGAGTAATGTGCCTGATCACGGGGTGACTTCTCAACAGCCCAACTTACGAAAAAGTGTTCGTAAGATCATACATAAGAGGTTTGATATTGAGAATGAGACAATGATGACACTCCCAGTTGACGAAGATGAACCTCAATCAGTTGAGGAAGCGTTGGGATGTAGAGTTAGAGATAAGTGGAAAAGTGCAATGGAAGAAGAGATGGAGTCAATGATTCGGAATCAAGTTTGGGAGTTAGTCGATCTTCCTCTGGCCGGGAATAAGTGGATTCTCAAAATAAAGAGGAAGTCTGATGGATCGATTAACCGATACAAGGCTCGTTTGGTTGCAAAAGGATTTACCCAAAGAGAGGGTATTGAGTTTGAAGAGACATTTTCTCCCGTAGTGAAGTTTGTGTCAATCCGAGTTATTTTGGCCTTTGTGGCGCATTATGACTTGGAATTACATCAGATGGATGTCAAAACTGCTTTCCTTAACGGTGAGCTTGACGAGGAAATCTATATGGTTCAAATGTTGCTTTAGGCCAAGAGGATAAAGTATGTAGATTGAAGAAATCTATATATGGGTTGAAGCAAGCGTCAAGACAATGGAACATAAGATTTAACAAAGTGGTTTTATCTTATGGTTTCGAAATGATCAATGAGGATCATTACGTTTTCCTAAAGAAGGAAAAAAGAAAAGTATGTCATTTTATCATTATATGTTAATGATATGCTAATAGCAGGAAATGACATAGGTTTTATTGTAGAAGTCAAAAAGTGGTTGTCTTCTCAATTTGACACAATAGATATTAGAGAAGCTGAATACATCTTAGGGGTTAAGATCATCCGGGATCGATCTAAGAGACTTTTGGGTTTGTCACAAGAGTCTTACATAACTAAGATGTTACAACATTTCAGCATGTCTGATTGCAATGGTGAACAGACACCTATTGTGAAAGGTACTGTTCTGAGCAAAAGTATGAATCCCAAGACTCCAAATGAAATAGCCGAGATGAATAAAAAACCATATGCCAGTGTCATAGGTAGTTTAATGTATACTATGTTGTGTACTCGTCCCGATATCAACTATGCAGTGGGCTTAGTCAGTCGATTCCAGTCAAACCCAGGATCGAGACACTGGAAAGCAGTAAAAAGGATATTCAGATATCTGAAGGCGATGACAGATTATTGTCTCTGTTATCAAGGATCAAATATGAGCCTAAAGGGCTATTCTGATGCAGATTGGGCAGGGGACCTGGATGATAGAAAATCAACATCAGGCTATGCATTCTTGTTGAATGGTGGCGCCATCTCATGGAACAGCAAGAAACAGGCCTGTGTGGCCTTATCTACAATGGAAGCTGAATATGTGGCATGTTCAGCAGCTGTGCAAGAAACAGTCTGGTTGAGGAGGTTCCTAAAGCATTTGAAGATGGCTGAGGACAGTGGGAGTCCAGTGACCGTCTATTGTGACAGTCAAGCTGCGATAGCTTTTTCTAAGGATCCCAAATATCACAGCAAGGGCAAGCATATAGCTATAAAGTACAACTTTATAAGGGATATTGTTGCTAAAAAGAAGGTGATTCTTGAGTATATCCCTACACGAGCTATGCTTGCAGATCCTTTTACTAAGCCAATGACTAGAGAGTCATTTAATGAGCATGTAAAGTCCATAGGACTTTGTAGAATGTAACAGTTTTGTAATGACAATTGAATATTATGATTTGATTGTTTGAAATGTCAGCCATAATCTATTCAGTGTATGTTATGTTACATTCTAGTAATAAGATCTCGATAAGCATGTTGGCAGGTAGTGATTGGTCCTCTCACATGGACAATCATCTCTATTTGTTGTGTATGAATAGAGGTAAGACTGATGCTTATAGGTCAGCCTATGTGGTTGTTAGCTTTGGAAGCTGTAAAATTTGTAACATTCCTATAAGTTAGGGTCGTCTTGATATTTGTATCAAGATAAGATCATTTTGTGGTAAATGATCGAAGTAAATGAACCCACCATTTACTATACCTGTTTTGAGCCAGATTAGAATTCATATGTTGAATTCTGGATTCATGTGTTGAATTCTGGATTAGACATTGGGAATGTCTAGATCGAAATCTGTACGATGTTAATTTGAGGGAAACATGTGCTCTTTATTGATAAAGAGGACAACGTCGAAATATGTGATTCATACCACATGTGCTAAGACGATAATAAGGGTAGTAGGAGAATGGATCCCTGTTTCTCTACTATGTGAGCCCTTTGAGATTATGTGTTAATCTCAGTTTTTGCCCTTTGTGACTATTTAGGTGTCTACTTGAAGTTTTGATCAAGGTCTGCTACTTTAGCATGTAAACCTATTGACTATGGATGATTTGGTCTATGGAACATGTCTAGGAAAACGACTGATTCAAATGAATAGATTCACACTAAAAAGGAAGATTAAATAGATTTACATCTTATGAGAATTATTCACTGGTCGATCCATTTCTGTTGTGTATGGAAATGATTGTGAATAATTATAATATGGAACATGCTCTTGACATGATGGTCAATATAAGGGATTAAAGATGTTCATATTGCTGTAAATGAGATTATTTAATCTGGGTAAAAAGCAAGACATGAATGTTTCCAGGTAAACGGTTAGGTACCACCAGGAATATGATTTTGTGTCACTTGGAGAACGACTATGTGTCACCTGGAAAGTGGCTATGTGCCATTAAATAATGGTTTTGTACCACCTAGAGAATGACTGTGTGTCATTAGGAGAATGATTATGTATCATTCGGAGAGCGGCTAAGTTAGGCGTAACAGCTTCTCTTAGCATTGATCGCTCTATGAGCAGCTATGTAAAGTGTAACAACTTTCTTAGCATTTGAATGCTCAATGTGCTTGCTGTCGCACGATCCATTTTCTGAAGTATGAATTGGATGTTTCATTTAGTCTTTGTGACTATTAATCTTTGTTTTATTAGTCTTTTGAGACAATAGATGTTGCTTCGATTTAGTCTGTGACTGAATACTTCTCCGAAATGATCTATGTGATCATTTAGTCTATGTGACTTAAACACCTCTTCTAAAATGGTCTGTGTGATAATTTAGTCTATGTGACTAAACACCTATTCTAAAATGGTTTGTGTGATCATTTTATCTATGTGACATACCTTGGACGAGTGGGAGATGTGGGCAGTTCCACGAACTGCACAGAGGCAGTTCGTGGAACCGCCTCAAGCGCACACTGCTTGAAGCCGTGCGTGCATTTCCTTCCCTTTAAAAGGGAAGAAGTGCGTCCAAGGGATGGTGGCTGGTGGCTTTCGAGAGAGAGCAAGAGGAGGCAGAGCAAGAGGGCTCTGAGAGACTGAGAAGAGGGAGAGAGAGGCTGCTCTGCCGGAGAAGACGCAAGGACGCCAAGAGGCTGCCAAAGCGAGTAGAGATCGTAGGAAACGTCCAAAGCGAGGTGAATTTGGTTCGTGAACGAGGAGAAGCTTTCCACACTGTGATCACTTCTCAGACGGTGAGATTCCGACGACAAAATTGTAATTTCCGGCGAATTCGTCAAACCCACTGTAAGTGTTTAATTAATGTTGTTTTAATCGCTTATAATTTGTATAAAATGCCTAAACGATGCTTTACGCCCAACATAATGGATGTGCAATTATTGATTCAATGTCAACTACCTTTATGCATTTGCAAAGATTGGAACCGTCAATCTAACGACTTTCATCGATCTATCTCCCGACCATTACGAGGAGGTAAATCACAGAGGGTCCTATAGACCTTAGTGTGGTGGCTAAGACACGTAAGAGTTATCTTAATTCAGAAAAAGATTTTGGATCTCCTCCGAAATTGATTCATGCAACTTTTACAAATATCTCTGTACCTTAATCACCACACCATCATCCCGTGGGACAATGTCAATCACCTTTATGTGTTGTCGTCTAGTCTCCCATCGGTACACTGTGAATAAGAGGTCCGCGAGCAGCAGGCACCTTTAGCTCTTCTGGGAAGAGTAAATATGAGTCTGCTGTGAATTTGCCGTTAGTTTTTTCAGAAACATATATATATTTAAGATTAGTAGGGTCCTCGAGCTGTGATGATAAATAAAGCTGAACGGTGAGAGACAACAATGAAGTGTAAATTATTCAAAAAAAATATCCATATTTATTCAAAAGACTTAGAAAATCAAAATTGAACCAAAATGTCATAAACCCTTTAATTTTGCAGAAACAATCTCACTGAAATTAGACATTAGAGAAGTGAATTTTAAAAGGGGACATCATCCGCTCAAATCAAAGTTAAGGGTCCATTAAATTCAATCCGTATTCATTTTCTCTAAAGCCACCAATTCATTCAAATTAATGATCAAAAAAACATTGCAACTACGAACCCTATTTTAGCTTTTGAGATGAGCCATCGGCAATTCAGCGGCAAGAAGGGATTTGCAAAAAGGAGAAATAACACGGATTCATGTTTCTTTTGCTTGAGGACGAAATCACGAATTTAAGATGTATATTAGAAATCAAATAGATACAATATGATTTACATATGGATCTAGTCTTATCAAAATTTACGATGAATAAAATATATAAAATGAACGATGACTTAAACGAAAAAAGAAATCTGAGTGCAGTGGAACGACCATCGATCTCTCATCGTCAATAGATCCGGAGTTCCTGCGAAAAAAAGAAAGGGGCAGATCTTCCGTAGAGTAATGGGGTTATGGCATCGTAAAAACCCTCATCGTCGATAGGATATAAGGAGGTTGTCAGTGTACCCAACTCTACAAGGACCACACCCTATATATAGAGATCAAGCCGAATCTGTTATCGGTCCATCATCAATAACAGATCAGGGTCCTAACAGGTTATACATATTAAACTCACATCTCATGAACCAAAATCCGCAAACTATCAAGTAGACCACTTAATCAGGTTCGAACTAATACAACACAATCGGATGATTACGATAATAACATGTAAGTTCACCATCAACAATCTCCCACTTGGGCTACATGTGATTCTGTATGTAACACATGACGGAAATTCTTTAGTTAAATTCATTATGCCATATTGAAGAAAAGAAAAACAATATAGTTCATCAACTTCATTAGTATATGAGTAAAGCGATTGTAACTACTCTATATATAATCGATAGCAAGACCCGTTAGTAATCACAATACTAATATCAATAATGGCATAGATCAGATGTGAATGTGCATTATGAGAATTAAGTGAAATGTGATATGCACATGTCAATTTCCAACTGATCCTCCTTATGATCCACACTAAGGTCTCGATCACATTTGCAAACAACGTATGCTAACCCACATTAGCAAATCACGACCACAATCTTATGACTCAAAATAGAGTTCTATATCACATTTACAAACATCATATCCAAATCATATTAGTAAATCGTGATGTCTTTATATAGATCAGTATCTAAGATAAAATATATATGTATCTTCTTATCTTAGTGTGCACAATAAATTAAAATATATATGTGTTCTAATTATAGAGCATCTTGAATAATAAAGTAATACAGACTCTCACCAAATGAGTATTTCATCCATATGAAGAATCTTCATTCTCAATCTATATTGATATTGGATATAAAACTTGTCCGAATATGCTCTATCATTACTTGACCACTTTGAACTCTTTTTTTAATCGTTTGACACTTTATGTCGATGCACAATGAAGTCGATATATCATGGTTATTCTTGGTCTAAAGTTTCACAATTTTATTATTACAGTTGATCTCAAATAGCCATCAAGGTCCGACTCTTTAATCTTATGATAAATTCCGTAATCATATTTCATAATTAGATGTTCCGTAGTAGTTTACTAATTCATCCTTTCATTATTGAGGTCGTTATCAACATTTGTTTGACGTTTTTTTAAATGATAGCTCTTCCTAACAACATAAAGATATATCATACTATAAATCTCCTACCATCTAGACATCTATCAAAATGTGAAGTCTTAATATCTGATTATCTCTAGGCGATCAGATTTTCGCTATGTGAATATTTAAATAATTTATTATAAATACGGCATGACTCTCTTTATAGTGCATTTATTTATGTATCTACTTAATATTCCTATTTTGTACACTATAATCCAATGTGTACATATCTATGAATATATGAGGCTTATAATAGCCAAAGCATAAGGAAAACTCCCACTAAGTTTGAGATATTTTACTGATCAATGAATTTTTCTCTAAAATCGAATAAGGTAATCACCTAATCAAAATTTAAGTTACCAATGACGGAATGCCAAATTTAAACTATAAATGGGCTTATTTAGTTTGTTTACTAGCTTTAAATCATCAGAACTAAAATTCTTTAATTGCACTATATACATTGATTCCTTAATATTACCATTAAAGAAAACAATCTTAATGTTCATCTAGCTAGTACAACTCTAAGTCATAATGAGCTATAAGTGTCATGATTATTCTTATGGAGTCTTTCATAGACATAGGCAATATAAAGTCTTCTTGTAATCAACATTCACTTTCTGAGTGAATCCCTTGATTATAAGGCGTATCTTATACATTTCTACATTGCCCAGTGAATTCCATTTGATTTTAAATATCCATTTACAATCGACATATTCCACTCCTTCAGGCAATTCTACTAGCTCCATACGCTATTGTCCACCATGGACTTCATCTCAACTTTCATAGGTTCAATCCACTTTTCAAGGTTGGAACATTATTTGATTTTCTAAAAAGATAAAGAGTCATTTTCTAGCCTAATACCAAACTCATGTTTCTAGAGATAAACATAATCACGTGTGTCACGCCCCGAGGGAGTCCCCGCCAGATAAAAATCCGGCAGCATCTCTCCTATACGGGTGACAATATGAATCTCACATACAAGGCCAACACGGCCACTATACATCGGTCAACACGACCGGATCAAAACTACACACGCAGGTCATAAATAGGCCTCAGGCCAACAATCAAAGTAAATAATAAAAGTCTATCACATCTAGACTTACCCCTTCTGTCGTCTGGGTAGGAATACACAACCAAATCCAATCGAATAAAAATCCGAATAGAAGTCCATAAGGACATACCAAATATCGCCAAAACATCCACGAGTACATAAATCAATCGCCAATCCTAAACATATCTTCTAGTCAATACCAAAACCATAAATCTAATAACAAGAAAACTATCACGACGAGGGGGGTTTGGCAGCTAGACTCTCCTGACAGCTTCATCCTGAAATAGATATAAAACAACGGGGTAAGTTCAATGAACTCAGCGGATAATAGTCGATATGCATAGTAAGAAATAACTAACAATAATAATCATGCTCGTACAGTCTCATATATAGGATATGCAAGAAAGAAATACGAAAAGACTGTACTAACCTGAATCTCCTATCCTGATATAGGAGCATGTGTCATACTAGTAGAAATAAAATCGTTAGACCAAATACAAAAATGTATCCTGTATGCATGGCAATCATATGCAACATCCAAGGCAGCAATCAAAATGCAGCAAACACAATACAAATGTCAACCATGCAAAATGCATGCGATGCAAATGACATGGTCACCCCTGACGCCAGTCAGCCGCCTCACATGCGATGGTGAAGCCGAGTGGGTAGGGCTATGACAACTGTGCACTCTGCCATCATTGCTCCTGAGTGACCGAGTGGACAGGATGTTGTCAGAGTACACCTATCCTCCTGCCCCAAACAGAGTGGGGGAGCAAAGCTCTCATCTCCCGATGTCGTAGACCAGAGGAGGGATCCTCGCCGCTACACACGCCTCATCGCTACCCACGAGCGACCAATGAGCTCGACAGAGCTATCAGACACACCCTCCCGATGTACCACTAACCCATGTAACTGGCTACGAGCTCAACTATAAAGGAACCTCGTCCAGCCATCATGCAATCATGCAAGATGGTGCATGACACTAAAACATGCAACACCAACTAAAATATATCTCCGAATAATATGCACAACAAATAGGTACATATCAATGACCTAAGTAAAATAGGGAAGGTATAACTAAAAGCTAATCCAATGCATGTATCAAGTAGGCACAATAACATACAAGGCAATTAAACATAAAAATTATTTCAAGCTATAACCACTAAGCATATCAATATGATATTATCTAAAAGATAAGTCAAAATACCCACATGATTAAATGCTCGAAATACTGTAAATCTTCATGCCCGTGGACTTGCCTCGTGATCGAAACCTACACAAAACAGACATTTTGATTAAGTGCAAGCATACAATAAACGATCGAATCGAATCCTACATCAACTTCATATCCGATAAACTAGATTGATTTAGTTATAATATTAACCTAATCAATCCTCCATATCAATCCCTATTGACCATTCACAGAATACACAACCCCTTCAAGCATACCTCAATGAAACATCCCCTTCACCAAAACGACCACATTATCGTATACAAAACCTGATAAAAACACGTAGCTCAACCCAAATCTTACCTCAAACTCGATCCAAATTGGTACCCACAGTCCATTTACAGCCATTAACAGCCAACACAACCCATTCTATTCACCGGAACATCCCACTCGTGTCTTCTCCTTTCACTCACAGCCTCGTAGACCTCCAATTTACAGTCGACATCAACACATCCACCAATTCCCAAACAAAACCTCACAATCAAGACCCAACCTCCAAACCCCTGGCCGTGCATAGTCGGCGTAGCCGGGCACAGCCGACACCTCACACTCACAGCCCAAAACTCCACACAAAACACTGTCCAACTTGCTCCACCGAAGGGAAAAAACCCACCCCCAGATCCAAACCCATCGACAATCCTCAAGATCAAACAACAAAAATTGAACAAAATTTAGCAATCAAGATATACCTGCCTGGGACTCCACCGACAGCAGTTCCTCCCCTAATCCACTCTGCTCAACGGAAACAACTTCCCCTTTAGCCGCTGCCAGCCACCCAAAACCCCAACTCACAGTGTTAGGGATTACAATGAAAATGGATTTCATCCAAAAATTAAAGCAGAGGATAAACGACTCACCCACTCCGATAGAAATTACAACCCTAGATCAGAATAGCGTGCAACCGCTGCCGATGTCGGTGGTAGAGGAGTCGGGCGGAGGCTGGTCGTGGATGGGGCGACGAGCGCACGGAAACTGAAACTGCTGGTTGCGTGCGCGCGATGCATAGGGCGACGACTGGGCAGAAGATAGAGGGGCGACGAGCGGATCGGGAGGCAAACGACGCGTGCAATGGCCTGGCCGTCGGCGTGTGCGGCTCGGGCGAGCAGCGGCGAAGAGGGGGAAGCTCGCGGTGGCCTTGGCACCGGGAAAGACGAAAGGTTGCCGGCACTTGCGGAGGGACGACCGACCGCAGGGACTCGGGCGGCTACGGACGCGAGGAAGAGAAGCCGACGATCCTATGGCTGCAGACGCGAGGAAGAGAAGTCGTTGGTCCTGTGGCTGCGGACGCGAGGAAGAAGAGGCTCGCGCGAGAAGGAGAGGCGCAGCGATGGGGTGAGGCGCACCGTCAGAAGATGAGGAACGGTCGGCGCTCGAGCGTCGACGACGGAGAGGAGAAGGCGACGGCGCGTGAGAAACCGAGAGGAAGGAATCGTGGCATGTTAGAAAGGAATCGGGGATTTAAGAAATAGATAAACCTAGATTTATAACCTAGGTTAAATTTATCCTATTTACGCATCTAAACAGGCCCTTTTAAAAGCCTATTTTTCTTATCCTCGTAATTATCTCGTACAGGCTCCTTTTAAATCCAGAAAAATTCCGAAAAAATTCCTAAAATTTTCTCCAAAAATCTCGAAATAATCCCCATGATTATTTTTCCTAAATTTTGGCCATTAAATTTTATATTTTAAATTTTCCGTATTTAACAACGTGAAACTGTGGATCTCCTTTATTTAGTGGATCACTGCAGAGACACTTACTTGAGAAACCTACTCAACCATACGGGGATATGCTTCAACCTGAGCAGATAATTCCTCTCCTTGTATAGGGAAGGACACATGGATATCATGAAGTACTACTTCTACTGGATGTGTAACACCAAAAACATAGGGTATGGGGATCAAACCACTACTTGACATTCTCCATCTTGAACAAAGACCTATTTTGAGGGGTCATAAAATTTAAAGCTCCTTCCTTGACCTTTAAGAATACCCTACAAAATGGCAGCTAATCTTCTTTGAGTCCAATTTTTTTTCATTAGACCTATAAGGTCTAGCCTAAGCTAGACAACCCTAAACGTGTAAACATCTAATATCATATAAGAATTTACTTACTATCTTACTCGATACTCTATTGAGTAAATAAACAATAGTCTTAGTGCTTCACCTCATAAAGAAGTAAATTACATCATACTTCTTACTATGTTCTTTATAATATAATTCTTTCACTCAGCTACACTATTCTAATAAACAGTATCAAACATGTTATATTGAGTCATAATCTCATATTTAGAACGGTAATTGGTAAAAAATCTTGGATGTTGTTCACTAGATCCATTATAATGACCATAATATTTACCTTTACGATCGGATCTAACAACTTTGATCTTATTGCCTAGTTGATTTTTAAACTTTAGCTTTGAAAATCTTGAACATATCTAAGGACTCCGATTTCTCATGCAAAAAGTACAAGTAAGTATATCGAAAGTAGTCATCAATAAAACTGATAAAATATGTTTGTCCATTCTATGTCTTAGAAAATGGTCCACATGTATCTATATGTATCAGTTTCAAAGTGCTACTATATCGATTTGCACCTTTGTTTCTTTTGTTAGTTATTTTTCTTTTAATACACTATATATAGACATCAAAGTCTGACATATTAAGGGAATGAAGAATTTCTTATTACATTAATCTTTCTAAGCATTGTATGAATATGCATCCTAGATGCCTATACCACAACATGAACGAATTCTCGTAAGTCAAATTATGCTTTATACCTATACTATACATTACCAAACATTGCAGTTTTTAGTACCTTTACTCGTACTAATGAACCTTTTATATTTTAGTGGTTTCTAAAACTAAACCTAATGGATGTTGTTGTTATAGGTAGATACTTTATGTGCACTTAATAAGAAAGAGAGTATAAGAACATAATCTCATGTTATTGCCAATAACATAAAGAGAATATAATGAATAATGCGTATAATATATATGCATATATGAATATATATGGACAAAATGAGATATCAAGTACAATATCACATTTAGTCTTTGGACTACAAAGTGATTTGTTAGTGACACTCTCTAAATTATAGCTCATGATAACCCTCGTTGGCCACATCATATGCCTTCCTTTGTGCCGACACATGATGTGCATAAAATAAAATTATCCTTTATATGAGATACATCTGTTTGAGTCTATGGTTTACGAACTTTTTAATCTACCACACAAAATATCTTCTTTTGAGCTGACACCTTATGCACATAATCAACTGAATTTATCGATAGAATCTATTCTTTATATATAAAGCATTCCGGAAATATATATGACCTAAACATAATTTTCTTTTGGGCCAATTATATTTAGCATAAACATACATCTATCCACAGTATGCCCTATATCTTCCTAATAATTCTCACTTTGATGATAATATTAGCTTGAAATAGAATTATATGTATAGATAGATACTTTAGAAAACTTAGTAAATTCAACTGTACTGTTGCAACCTAATGATGTAGAAAATGATCTTAACACCGAATTAAAAAACTTTGAAGCCTTCAAAAAGGCCTTAAACGATATTTTTTAGGTCTGAGACAGGGTGTTACGAGGGATGTACCCTCATTATAACAAACGTATAGAGCTATGAATGAGCTTCGAAATGCAACCTGGAAGTCTCAAAACTTATCCCAAACGAAAAATTATGGTCTCTGAAAGTTTCCTATATCAAATGTACTAAATTTCATCCACAACAACACCAGTCAACTGATAGTAATAATAATCGACTGATATACATTAGTCCAGAGCTGACCCAAGTTATTCTAAGGTCCTGGACAAGATCTTGATAATTGGGCCATATTCATGGTTAATTTTGACATAAATATTTGTTTAGGCCCTATATAAAGACTCTAATAATATTAAAATTTGTTGGGCCCTAGGCAGTCGCCCCAATAGGCCTGGCTCAGGGTCGGCTCTGCATCAGTCAACTATCTCAGTAGATTGAAATACCTTATGTAGACAATTTTATAAGCATCAGTCGATTGGTGCTTGATAGCAGTATACTGACATAGTCAGTCAAGTGTTCCAGTTGACTTGCAACTCTTCTGTGCACGAGCTCGGGCCCATCAGTCGACTAATCCACCAATCGATTGTCGCAGTCAACTCAAAAGTCTTTTGTGTCCAAGTTTAAGCACATCAGTCCACTGACCTCAATTGTCGATCATTGGTGTGTCGATCGAAATCCATAGTCAACTTAGAAATATTCTCATTCGACTTTGTTTGATCGATTAGTCAATAGTCAACTTAGAAATATTTTGTTTGACTTTTTAGATGCAACAGTCGATTGATGCAATGCATCAGTCGACTGATAGACAATTCATGACAATTTTACCAGGTCACCACGAATGGCGACGGTTACACTCCCATTCTACTTGTTCTTCACAGAAAAACCTCAAAACTTAGATCTAGTACCTAGTACCTAAAACTAAATTGTCTACTTATGTTTTCGTCAAACAATCATTGTTTGCGATAAAAAATCCATGTCTCGTGCAAAATCGATGAAAAACGACGAAAATAACAACCTAATGCTATAAAAATCGATAAAACGAGATATCAATGGATGAAAATCATAAATCTAAGACTTGTATATACTAGAAATCAAATAGATACAACATGATTCGCATACGGATCTAGTCTTATCGAAATTTATAATGAATAAAATACATAAAATGAACGACGACATAAACAAAAAAAAAGAACCAAAGTACAACGGAGCAACCGTCGATTGCACGTCGTCAATAGATCCAGAGTTCTTGTGAAAAAAAGGAAGGGGCAGGTCTTCCATAGGGTATGGGGGTGATGACATAATAAAAATTCTGCTTGTCGATAGCATACAAGGAGGTTGTCAGAGGACTCAATCCTACAAGGATCACATTCTATATATAGAGATCGAGCTAGATCCGTTATTGACTCATCATCAATAACTAATTTGAGCTCTAACGGATTATACATTTTAAATCTACATCTCATGAACTGAAATCCACAAACCATCAAATATACTACTTAATCAGATTCGAATCAATACGATATAATCTAACAGTTACGATAATAACATATTAGTCCACCATTAACATGAACAAGTATAGAATTGTTGGTTGGATTTATTTGGATTTTTTTTATTCTTGTCTTCAATTAGTGTCTTTTGTAAGGAACAAAATATTGTTATCTAATTATTTTTTTTTTATAATCTCTCATATTTTTGTTTGGATCTTCTCATAGCTTTGTTATGGTTAAAGCTCTTTGTATTTCCGTTTTAACTGTTTCTCAATTTGCTGTCAACCAAACTTTAGCAAAATTTCTCTTGTTTAAGAGTTAAAAAAAAAATAGATCATACTTTTCAGGCTTGGTTTACTCCTGACGAGAGGGGGAAAAATAGGTGAGAAGGGAAGGGGAAAAAAACTGTTTAGAAAGGAAAAAGGGGAAAGGATTGGAGGAAAGAAGGAAAATTATCAACTTCTCATTTTCTCTATAATCCTTCCTCTTCTCCAACTTCACCTACATCAAATAATGCATTATAGTATATTAAAATTTTTCTCCAATAAAATAATAAAATTTTCAAAATTCATCATCAAATATGTCCTCACAGAGAGTCGAATAATAATTCATGTGAAATATCTTTCAAAGAATGCTTTTCTTGTTCATATTTCGCCCGATTCAATATTAACGTTTCTTTTTTATTCGTCCACCGGAAAATAAATCCAAAATATAATTTATACACGCTACCAACTTTCAAATTTATTCACTTTTGAAATTCAAACTTTGACTCTCTAATTTATCTTTTGATTGTTTTACCCTTTATTAGACCCATAGAGATAGCATGGTGATTAAGACACGACGAAATTTATGAATAAAATAAAGATTGATTCTGAAAAAGTTCTAAAGTTTTTTTTTCTGAATTTAGATGATTTCTTTGTATCTTAGTCATTACGTCAAAATTCATAATTTTTTCCGTAATTTATTTTCCTCATAATGACCATAAAATAGGTTGGTATGAACCATTAAATTGATGGATTCTAACTTTTAATTCGGTGAAAGTTTTCATTACGCTTCGTTGCTCTGACAGAGATAATTAAAAGAGTTTTGTTTTGTCTTATCTATATTTTTCTGCTAAAGAATTAAAAATTCTTGTGTGCTTTGATTAAAACAGTGCTTCAATTTTTTTAATATGTTAATTAGCAGATAAAAGAAGAAAAGGAAAAAATTAAACAAAAAATCTTAATAAAAAGCTTTTTTATTCTTAATTTTTAGTTTTCTAAATAATTACAAGAGAAAAAAAGAATGAAAAAGGAAAAAAGTAATAAAGAAAAATATAAACAGAAAACTTTAATAATAAATGGAAAAAATATAAAATAATTTTGGAGACTTCGATAGAAACAATATTCCAAGGGGGCAATACCAAAGTAGAGCGTGGAAGATATTTTAGAAAAGGTCCGAGTATAATGTAGCGAAAAAGATGTCTATATTAAAGTTCATGTATTTCTGAGTCAATCTTTAGTTACGATATATCTGTGGATTTTTCTCCAAATAAGGATCGATTCTTTGTAATGTTGGGTACGCTAAGACAATCTCATTTGTATGTTTGATTTATCTCCTCCACTGATAGAGATAATCGAAGGGGATCATTAATGTAATCGTTCCATATTTTTTGAAACATATTTTAGGTGTCCCCACGGAACAATCCGTTGGTTAGAACGGCGTAAATATTATTATAGATGAGTAGTGGTCGATTCTCAGTGTGAAATTTAAAATTTTTATTCGGATTTAAAAATCCTCTGTCATTTCTAACCAATAGGTGAAGAGACATAGCCTTTATGATTTATTTTTTTTCAACATCACCGAGGGATCACGATGAGGAGCGGAGAAAAAATATGGATAAATATTTTTAAAAAAATCCTTTTCGATGACATAAATAAAAATGTGCACTTTTTTTTTTTAATTTTCTACCATAGATCTTTTTTAGGTTCTTCAAATTTAAAGAATCATTTTGTTTATAATAAATATCGATCGCAAGTTTTACGGAGGCTTCTTCGATGCAGGCATGTCCTCAAAACCCATGACAATCCACGTACTCAGCCAACTTCAGAATGTTCTTGCTCATATCTTCGATGCAGGCTTGCCCCTGCTGGAATCACAAGCTGGAGCACTAGCAATCTTTCACAATATCATTCTTTAAGTTGCTATAAAAGGAGAAACTTGAGTGAGTTATCAACTGCACTGAAGCATACTGAAAGGATTACATGCTACATCACCATTGACGGTTGCCAGAATAAGAGAAACCAAGGCAAGCAATCCACTTCAGTATTCCCTCGATCAACTGCCACAAGTCGAATTCTACCAGATGAATCTATTTGTTCGAGTTGTCGAACTGCACGCAAGAGATGTTGCATCATCACATTTTGTTGAGAATATTTGCATATTTGAGATTTTGTTTGTCTGCGCAGGTTGTGGATCCGATCTCACATGGATTTCATTTATATTCCTGTCTCTGGTTGGTGCCTCTCCTGGTTTTCAGGTTGTATGCTCCGGAAGAGAGAAAGAACTGAAGGGAGGAAGGGAAAGTAGCTGGGAAGAGAAGTGAAAAAAATGTTTAGAAGATAAGAAGAAAAGAGTGAAAGAATGTGAGGAGGGAGGAAAAGTTATCATTTTTTGTCTCTGTCATTCTCTTTCTGTTTGAACTTCACCTATAATCGACGACGATAGACAAATTAAAAAGAAAAAGATATAGATAATGCATTAATGTGCTTTTTCACTTTACCATGTCTTATGTCTATATCTCTCTCAACTTTTGACCTATTCGAGGACCATTATACCACATAAAAGATATTTTGCTCAGTAGAGGTTGACTGTGAGAGAAAGATGAAAAATACTATGTTAGATGTATGTTGGATATAACAAACAAATGAGAAAAGAATGAATTAAATTATTTTATTTTATTTTTCTCAATAACTTCAAAATGTGTCCATCGAAATCCTCATAAGTTGTGAGTAAACAACGGAAGAGAGTACAAATAAACAATTTACATTATATGCAATATCATTAAATAGTTTATGACTTTCAATG
This sequence comes from Wurfbainia villosa, assembly GCA_025175895.1. Classification (NCBI taxonomy): domain Eukaryota; kingdom Viridiplantae; phylum Streptophyta; class Magnoliopsida; order Zingiberales; family Zingiberaceae; genus Wurfbainia; species Wurfbainia villosa. Next base: position 757,633 of record CM045998.1, on the reverse strand, counting down.
TACCATTCAAAACATTGATGAGGAAGCAGACACAAATAAAAATTTCGTTTGGTATCGATCTGCCTGTAATGTAATCCGGATTACATTCTGAGATTCCTTTTTGTTATATCTTAGAAATTTGTAATGTAATGTAATCTGGATTCTGAAAGACTAAAGTTTTGTAATCACGGATTACTGAATCCTGACAATCATGTAATCCATTACATTCTGAACTTTTGATTTGCATCACGATAAATTAAATTTGCATGCATGCAAATGTGATTTATTGCATGCATGCAAATGTGATTTATTACATGCAAATGGGATTTAGGCTGTGTTTGGCGATCGACGGCGATCGGTCGGTCGGTCGGTTGGTCGGTCGGTCGGTCGGTCGATCGGCATCGATCAGCGGCCAGCCGGATCGCATGACGGTCGGCCGACGACGGCCGGCCCGGCACGGCCGACGGCCGGACCGATCGGCCAACGGCCGATCGACGGCGGCGCCGAGCCGATCGGCAGCCGGCCGCCGGCGATGCCGGCTGTCGGCCGACAGCCGGCGATGGCCGGCCGTTAGCGTCAGCGGTGGCCGACGGCGATCATCGGCGGCGATCGGCGGCCGTGGGTGATCGGCCGACGAGCCGGCGCCGCCGTCGTCGGCGATCGATGGTGACCGACAATATCGTCGTACCAATCGATCGTCGGTTGGCTGCCGTCATCGTCGTCGTTGACTACGTCATCGTCGTCGATCCATTCCTATCGTCTTTGTAATGGACACCAAACAAAAGAATGTAATGACCTTTGTAATCCAAGATTACATATAATTTATATCCAAACATAGTAATGTAATCAAGATTACATTGTATTACATTACAACTTGGATTACATTACGTCCTACCAAACGCAGCCTAAGTAGCTTACGGATTACAATACACAATTCAAAATATTTATTCTAAATATAAAGACAAATATTCTTTTTCCATGAAAAAGTAGATTTAGACAAATAAAAGGCAGCGATGCCGACCAACATTAGAATCCGAGGATAAATTATGTATAGATAAAAGCATGCAGTGCGTCACCAAACATCATTACCATCTAGTGGAAATATGCGCCTTGATCAAATTATACCAATTCCAATAAGCGACCTTCAAGTAGAAATAAAGAAACAAGTATATTTTATTTGTCATGATATTATAAAATCCACCATTAATTACTTACTAACCTTGATCATAATGGAGGAAACAATTAGCCATGGAAGCTTGATTGATCCTGTCCTTCGGTCTCTTCGGAGATTTCTGATAAAATTGATTGATCCTGTCCATGGAATAAAATAGTTGTACAAATTTTTTTTCCCCAACAATATTGAAAGGTATGCAATAAGCTATAGTAAAAAAAAATAGACGATGAGAGGACTTACAAAGGTGATGAAACGTCCAAACTCATTCTTTATTTCGTATTTGTACGAGTCCTTACTGTGCAATAAGCGTTTTTGCCGATCAATGCTATTAATAGTAACTTTTGGAATTTGTTGAATGATGTGCCAATTTTGCTTCCCCTTACTGCAACTATCTAGTAGAAGTGAATTGCATTCCATGTAAAATAGCTGCAAACTATGCGAAGTGGCATTAATCAAGCTTGACACCCACTGTGGAAGCTGTTGCATATAGATGGGGAAGATAACATCCAATTCCTGCAACATGCCAACCTTCTCCACATATTCCAATTTTGGACAGTCATTAATTTTCAAATAGCTAGTTGAGGGAAGGATGCTATTTTTCAGCTTTGGGCAGTTGATGATGCAACATCGTTTCAGATTAGGAAACAAATTGAGGTTGCTTGCATGAACATCCTCGTTAGGTACCACAACATCCTCTGCATCACGCAATACCCACGCTTCCCAATTCAGCATGCTATTAAATATTAGATGAGTAAGTTTTGGGAATGCAGGCGTTCTACGGCCGAGGAATTTAGGACCAATACTGCGGATTGCTTCTCCTCCTTTAATCTTTAGGACTTTAAGATTGGGTAGTTGGCCCAATGGAGGCAGCACCGTACATGATGGAAAATTGAGAAGATTCAAATATGTTAGGTCAGCCAAAGAATGTACGGACGCCATCCACTCTGGAAACTGCCGGCCAGGGAAATTTTGGATGCCAAGATCTTTTAGAGTCGCAGGAGGACTGAGTCGGTTGCATATACTCTCCGCCTCAGTGATTTGCTTCTTATTGTTTTCATTATTATTCATTGTCCATCTGAGATACAATCTCCTAAGAAATGTTTTGTTGGCAAGCACAAAGTTTCTGTTTCCTCTCGTTGTTGCCCTTTCCAATTTAACAATATACAGATCCATTAAGTTGCACAAAGATTGCAACTCGTCCAAGTCCCAACCTTCGTCCATCCTGCTCAAGGAGTTGCAATGGCCGACCGAAAATCCATGAATATCATTGAGATTTTTCAACTTCCCAACTCCCTTTGGAAGATGGGTGAGCGGAGTATTCAAAATTCGAAGACACCTCAAATTGCTCAACCTTGTGATGCCCTTTGGAAGTTCATGCAGTGATTCACAATCCGAGAGATTCAAAGTTTGCAGGTTTGCAAGACGCTCAATGGATTCAGGAAGCCTTCTAATCTTTGTTCGATCAAGATCCAAGTATTTTAGATGACTCAGTTTCATAAGAGAATCTGGGAGGTTGTCTACTGATGTATCACACAAATCCAATACTCTGAGACGCTGTAAGCTTTCAAATGCCTGATTCTCTATTCGCTCGATTTGAGGGCATTTAACGATGCGTAGGGTTCTCAGACACTTTTGCTCTATTATCACATTGGGAAGAGATAACACATCACTTTGGTTTGAGATGGACAAACGACGAATCTTTGTCGAAAAATTTGTACTTGTGCATCGAGCATCATTAATGATAATACCTTCCTCTTCCATCAGTTTTTCCCCAAAAGATCGTAAAACATCATGCATAATAAATCTTCGTTCAGCTAAAACTCTAAAATCAAATTGCAAAAGGTTTCTTGCAATAAGTTCTTTGTAGTAGTCTTCTGCGATATTTTCCATCAAATCATCTGATTGTTCAATCACAAACCCTTCGGCCACCCACAGTCGGATTATGTCCCTTCGAAGTGATATGTCACGGTTGAAAGCACAACTGAGAAAACATTGTTTGAGGTGACTGGGTAAATCCTCATAGCTCAAGTATAAAGCCTTTGATAGTTCATCTTCCATCTCTTTCATTGACCAAAAATCACTTTCAACAACTTTTTTCCACTCCCTCTTAGTTCTTTCCTTGTGAAATAAAACACCAGCCATCACTTTGACTGCCAGAGGAAGACCATCACATTTTCTGACAATTTCCACCCCAACTTCTTTCAATTCAGAAATTGTTACATCCTCCTCATCTTCAAAAACAATCTTTCTAATTAATCCCCAACAACTATCTTCGTCCATTTTCTCAGCGGAGTGTACAAAATCAGCTCTCATTTCTGTGGCCACATCTTTCCGTCTAGTGGTAAATAAGATAACAGTCCTATAAGATCCATTTGATATGAGATTTCTGAGCAAATCTCTCCATACGTTTGCATTCCATATATCATCCAACACAAGAAGCAAACTTTCTGAAAGAAGAGGAATGATTCTTCCTTCGATTTCTGCTCTACTTTGAACACCATCATCATTCCCTCCTACACCTCGCAATACCTGTTTGAGTATCTCTATTGGAGAGTAATGCTTGGATACATGTAGCCACACTGTTTTTGGAAACTGTTTTTTTACCATTTCATCGTTGAATATTTTTTGTGCTAGAGTGGTCTTGCCAATTCCACCCATCCCAGAAATTCCCAACACAATATACTTTTTGTCGCTTTGCTCTATCTCCGAAATTATCTTTTGGGCCGCCGCATCTATCATTGGTGTCCCTACAATATCAGTCGCCACATGTGTGGGAGAGGTGGGAAATGACGTCCTTAGTGAGTTAATTTGGAAGCCTTTGTTTTCATGAGCTACTAACCTGGGTACCACATTATTGTCCTCTTTGATTTCTTCGAGTCTATCATTAACTCTTTTTATTTGATTCCAAATGTTTCTGCGGAACTTAGAACACTGAAAGCAAGATGAAAGCAAGCTGACCGGAGAGCATACCCCCGAAGAAGCAGATGGTCGAGCTTCCAATAATCTTCCACCTCTGACCATGCAAAGATCAAGTATGTCTTCTGCATCATACATGATGTCTTTTAATTCTGTAACCCAATTGTTGATTGCACGATCTCTATGTCTTCTTTTTTCTGCATCATGAATATAGGGACTAATTCTTGATAATTTTCTATGAAGCCTCTCAATTTCGTCTTTAACCTCTAGCACTTTGCCTATCTCTCCCTCGATAAAATCAGATAATTTGCCAAGGTATCTTGAAACAAAAAAGTCTAGGACCACTGCCATTTCTTGAGACGGATGAATCAACAGCTCAAGGCCAGATCAGAATTTGTACTGAAATACTTCCAACCTATGCTTGCATTCTTGTGAGAAAAAGAGAGCCTTTATACCGGAAATTAATTGTGAAGAAGTAATAAGAATACTTGTTAAGATATACTAAACATCTTAAATGGCTTTTATGCCAAAGAAATAGCAATGACTATTTGACAATGCAATGACTAACTTCCTTTTCTTTGATTTTTTTATTAAATAAAAATTACTCTTTTATAAATTTATATTTCTTTATAGACATGATTATTTTATTTTATAAATTTAAAATTTTCTTTTTACTATGTGAGATTCTCTAGTTGGATTATTCTATTTTATAAATTATTTAATTAAAATTATGTTTGGTGATTATCTTCCGTCGGTGACGATTGTTGCCGGGGAGGATGCAAGCTGATATGATATCGTCGAGGCTAGTGTTCAACACTATCTCCGTAAAACGATATTGCTCCGCTCAGGTGCTTACGGATAGCAGCAATTTATTTCCAAGATACAACGACGATGTCTCGGAATAGTAGCACTATAAATTCCGAGATCGACGAAACTACTCGTAGGCTTTTTGGACTCTGTATGCAGAAGATGGGATGGATGAGATGAAAACTTGAGTGAATAAGTTAGTTTATTCCATCATCTAGGGATCCTATTTATACTAGGTGGAGGTGAGGTATCCTTTGGTGATTAGCTGCATCCTTTAGTCAGGATGCATCTGGGTCGTTCGATTTGGAGGGTTATAACCCTTCAGATTGCCCCTTGATCTCAGCTGCAGATCTGGATGTAGTGATCTACTAGATCAACGATCCAGATCAACTTTCATCACCAACGATCATATCGTAACTCTTCGCGATCAACGCTCCAGATCGCGTCTCTTGCGATCCATCACCCTCTTCGATCCAACGGCTACCATCTGCTGCCTGCACAGTCACCATCACAATCATCTCTCTTGCGCCACGTAGGTATTTCCAACGGTAAAGTGCAAAGGCACCAACAAAGTGCCCATTGCGCGCGTGCGCACGTGGCGGGTGACGGGCTCGCAGGTGTGAGCACCTGCTCACCCATTGGATGAGAGTATCTGTGCTATTTGTGTTAACTCAATTAACACATCAACACACATAAGGAAGTAAATTCTCTCTGGAATTTTCAATGTGGGATTATTTCTCCCCTACTTCCTTTATAACATTTTGTACTGACTTTAACAATTAATTTCTCATTCACCCGTAATCGGTTTTGAGCAAATTGATAGTCTAGATTCATCTACTCGAAATGTAGATTTCGATTTTGAAGTCAATTCAGACTTTCATCGATTGATGGCCCCTCGATTTTCCTTTGCAAAACCGTAATCGTATTGTCTTGTAAGATCCAATATTCAACAATCCCCCACATGAATGGAAATTAATGCGTGTATGCATACTGACACTTTACAAGAGTCCAATCGATAAGTCAATGCATTGGGAGAGGTAGCTTGTGGCTTTGAACCTTTCATAGTGGAATGCTATCGAGCATACTAGGCTGCGCAGTGAACGTGATGTCTTGAACTGCTCAACTGCTTGTGTATACTAAGACAATAACACTCACACAAAGACTTATCTCACCTACTTTTGGTTCTCATAGTTGGTTCCGTTTTGGCCATGGACACCATCTTGGATTCATGAGTGTTTCATTGAAGCGGTCTGTCTTCACACTCACATAGGTGATACTTCTATCAAGAGTATCCTACCATACTCCACCTTATAAAGGTATAGAAGTCATTAAAAGCATAAGGTTAACCTCACTACATGTGGTAGGACATCACATATTCATCCTAGAATTGGGATAGAGATAATATATCTCGTGTGTTGTAACACAACTTCTGTAACTTCGTTGTCCCATTGAACCAAGATCTTGGGATCTCCAGTCAACAAGGTTGGGTTACCATTATAGTCGTCTTAGTTATAGATTTTTAATCTCATTCCTCTTGACGAGCAATATACTTGATCTCGATTTAGCCCCTTCGTAAGAGGATCTGCCAAATTATCTTTGGACTTTACATAATCGATTGCAATCACTCCATTCGAGATCAACTGTTTAATGGTATTGTGTCTACGACGTATATGTCATGACTTACCATTATACATACTATTATGTGCCCTTTCAATCGCCGATTGACTATCACAGTGTATAAGTATGGCAGACACAGGTTTCGTCCACCTCGAAATATCTTCCAAGAAATTCCGCAGCCATTCAGCTTCTTCAGCTGCTTTGTCTAGTGCTATAAACTTGGATTCCATTGTTGACCGAGCAATGCACGTCTGCTTAGTGGATTTTCAAGATACTGCTCCCCCACCAATCGTGAATACATATCCATTAGTGGATTTGGAATCTTTTGTATATGATATCCAATTAGCATCACAATATCCTTCAAAGACAGCGGGATATTTTCCATAATGTAATCCATAGTTCATAGTATATTTCAAATATCTAAGAACTCGCATCAGTGCTTTCCAATGAGTGTCGTTTGGATTACTTGTAAAATGACTCAGCTTGTTCACTACACAGGCAATATCCGGACGTGTGCAGTTTGTGAGATACATCAAGTTGCCTATTATCTGAGAATATTCTAATTGCGATATGGGCTCACCTTAGTTTTTTGCTAAGTGTTGACTTAGATCCATAAATGTTTTCACTATAGAGAGATCGTACGCATTGAACTTCTTCAACATCGACTCTACATAGTGGGATTATGTCAAAACTATCCCCTCAGATGTCTTGAGAATTTTAATTCCCAATATAACTTCTGCGCGACCCATATCTTTCATATCTAAATTCTTAGTCAACATTTTCTTTATACTCATGATTACTGCCCATTATAAACATATCGTCTACGTATAGACAGATGATTACATGACCTTTAGGTGTATCTTTGACATAAATGCATTTGTCACATTCATTTATTTTGAACTCGTTTGACAACATTATTTTGTCAAATTTCTCGTGTCATTGTTTAGGCGCTTGTTTAAGTCCGTACAATGACTTAACAAGTCGGCATACTTTTTCCTCTTTTCCTGGAACTACGAACCCCTCAGGATGTTCCATATAAATTTCTTCTTCCAACTCACCATTTAAGAAGGTAGTCTTAACATCCATTTGATGTATTTCAAGGTCATACAATGCTGCAATGACTATCAGCACTCGTATGGACGTCATCCTTGTCACCGGTGAGTAGGTATCAAAATAATCAAGGCCTTATTTTTGCTTGTACCCTTTGGCTACAAGTCTAGCCTTATACTTGTCAATCGATCCATCAGCTTTATACTTGCATTTTATTATCCACTTACAGCCTAATGGTTTAGAATCAGAAGGAAGGTCTACTAATTCCCAAGTATGATTATTCATGATGGACTCGATTTCACTATTGACTGCTTCTTTCCATAATGTGGCGTCGGGCCTAGAGAGAGTTTCGCTCAATGTTCTTGGGTTCGTTTCTGACATAAAAGTCTTAAAGTCCGGCCCGAACAATTTCTCAACTCTAGCCCGTTTGCTCTGACGTGGCTCTTCGTTTTGATAGTCAATAGTCCTTTTACGACAACTAAGTTCAGAGACGTCATTGTTGTTAGAACTCCTGTTGCTATCACTTTGAATGCTTCCCTTCTTATTTGGGAATACATTTTCAAAGAATATCGGATTTCGAGATTCTATAGTTGTTCCCACATGAATATCAAGAATGTCTGACTTATGAACTATGAAATGATATACACTACTGTTTTGGGCATATCCGACAAATATTGCATCGAACGTTTTAGGTCCGATCTTTATTTGCTTTGGCTTGGGTACTTCGACCTTTGCCAATTGCCAGGCACCCCCACACTTTCAGGTATTTGTATGATGGCTCGCAGCCTTTCCATAGTTCGTATGGCGTTTTATCATTTTTCTTGTGAGGGATTTTATTGAGAATGTGATTTGCCGATAATATAGCTTCCCCCCACAAGTTCTGGGGTAAGCCTGAATTTATCAACAAGGCATTCATCATTTCCTTGAGTGTTCGTTTTTTACGTTCGGCAACACCATTCGATTGAGGTGAGTAAGGTGTCGTTGTCTGATGGATAATGCCATATTCTGAACAAAACTCATCAAATGGTGCACCATATTCTCCTCCTCTATCGCTATGAATTATTTTAATTCATTTGTCAAGTTGATTCTCAACTTCTATTTTATAGGTTCTGAATGCCTATAAGGTTTCGTCTTTACTTCTTAAAAGAAAGACATAGCAGAACCTTGTGCAGTCATCGATAAAAGTAATAAAATATTTTTTACCTCCTCTAGTTTGCACGAATTTTAAGTCACATAGATCACTATGTATTAACTCTAGAGGGGTTGTTGACCTTTCCACCGAATGAAAAGGTAGTGTCGTCATTTTCGCTTCCACGCACACTTCACATTTGTGTGTTTTGCCAACATTGACGTTTGGTAATAAATTTAATTTGACGAGACGTTTCAGAGTATTATTATTAACATGTTCAAGTCGATCATGCCATAAATTAAAACACTCGACAACATAACTGGAAGCTTTTATTTTATTACCATCAAATTCACGGTGTACAATCATTACAACCATCTTGAACAGACTCTGTTATAAGTACCCTTTATCTACGAATACACCATTCTTCATAAGTACAAAATTGTTTGATTGGAACACTAGTCTGAAACCATCTTTAACAAGTGTCGATCCAGAAACTAGGTTCTTCTTGATGTTAGGAACATGAAGCACATCAATAAGCATTAGCTCCTTCCCCGATGTCATCTTCAGAACAACTTTTCCAAGTTTGACAATTGGCGATGTCGTGGAATTGCCCATATAGAGCTTTCTTCCACTTATCGGAGTATATTTGGAGAATATCGCCTTATCTAAATAGATATGACGTGTTGCTCCAGTATCGATCCACCACTGCTTCGGGTTGTCCACCACCGTGTTGGCTTCAAACATGACCGCAGTGAGATCTAACTCCATGTCGTTAGAAGTTGCGACCTGGTTTGCAACTTCCTTCTGACCCTTTGTTGGTTTCTTTGGGAGTCTGCAGTCTTTGGACATGTGTCCTGACTTTCCGCAGTTGTAGCACGAGACTTTGAATTTCTTGCCTTGAGCCTTCTTTTTGAATTGCTTCGGCTTCTTGGTGTTTGACTCAGCCAGGTTAAACATCTCGTCGATAGCCCGCTTCATTCCTTTAGAGTCGGAGAACCTTCGATTATCCTCCTCTATTCGTAGCCTTAGGATCAAGTCTTCAAGCCCCATCTCCTTTTGCTTATGCTTCAGGTAATTTTTGAAATCCTTCCACGACGGGGGGAGTTTCTTAATTACCGTGGCTACTTTGAACGACTCATTCAGCTTCATGCCTTCGGCATCCAGATCATGCAATATCAGTTGCATATCTTGGACTTGAGATGTCACACTCTTGGAATCCACCATTTTGAAATCCAGAAATTGGCCGACGATGAATTTCTTCAAACCGGCATTTTCGATTTTATATTTCTTCTCTAGTTATTCCCACAGAGATTTTGCTGTCTCTATCAGACTATACACATTATACAATGCATTGTCCAATGCGTTGAGAATATAATTATGACACAGAAAATCTCCGTGAGACCATGCATCGCAAGCAGCCTTACTATTGGAATCTCCTTCCATAGCGGTTGGCGGGTCTTCACGCAAAAACCTATGAGGTTTAGCGTTGTTAGATAAAATATCATCTTCTGTTGCCATCTTTTGAAATCGGCTCCGTTGAATTTCTCCGGCTTCTCTCCGGGTGGAACGGAGGTCGGGACTCCAGGTGAAATGGTAGTCGGAACGTCGTTGATCACGACCATATCAGATTGCACCAATATCATTTTACGATTGTTTGACGAATTTCTTCCATCGGTGACAATTGCTGCCGAGGAGGTTGCAAGCTGATATGATATCGTCGAGGCTAGTGTTCAATACTATCTTCGTAAAACGATATTGCTCCGCTCAGGTGCTTACGGATAGCAACAATTCGTTTCCAAGATACAACGATGATGTCTCGGAATACATATTCCGAGACCGGTGAACCTACTCGTAGACTTTTTGGACTCTGGATGCAGAAGATGGGATGGATGAGATGAGAACTTGAGTGAATGAGTGAGTTTATTTCATCATCTAGGGATCATATTTATACTAGGTGAAGAGGTGAGGTATCCTTTGGTGATTAGCTGCATCCTTTGGTCAGGATGCATCTGGGCCGTTCGATCTGGAGGGTTGTAACCCTTCAGATTGCCTCTTGATCTCAACTGCAGATCTGGATGCAGCGATCTACTAGATCAATGATCCAGATCAATCTTCTTCACCAACGATCAGATCGCAACTCTTCGCGATCAGCGCTCCAAATCGCGTCACTTGCAATCCATTACCCGCTTCGATCCAACGACTAACATCTGCTGCCTGCACAGTCAGTATCACAATCATCTCTCTTGTGCCACGTAGGTATTTCCAACAGTTAAGTGCAAAGTGCGCCAACAAAGTGCCCATTGCTTGCGTGCGCGCGTGGCGAGTGACGGGCTCGCAGGTGCGAGTACCTGCTCGCCCATTGGATGAGAGTATCTGTGCTATTTGTGTTAACTCAATTAACACAACAACATATATAAGGAAGTAAATTCTCTCTGGAATTTCCAATATGGGACTATTTCCCCCTACTTCCTTTATAACATTTTGTGCTGACTTTAACAATTAATTTTTCATTCACTCGTAATCTGTTTTGAGCAAATTAATAGTCTAGATTCATTTACTCGAAATGTAGATTTCGATTTTGAAGTCAATTCAGACTTTCATCGATTGGTAGTACCTCGATTTTCCTTTGCAAAACCGTAATCGTATTGGTCTTGTAAGATCCAATATCCAACAAATTATAGATGTATGAATATGGTCATATATTAATTTATAAAATAAAAAATTTATCTACTCAATTTTTTTTTATAACTTGGACTATAGCCAGTCAATTTGTTTTTCTAGATTTTATAAAGGTATTTTTTTTTTTTACCAAATTGTATTAATAGATCAGACATTTTGAAGAAGAGGATCGATAAAATAGTTAAATGATATTTGAATTTGTTCAGAATTAGAAGCAAAAGAATTTGCATATGATCTGATCTACTTTTCTAGTCAAAACTATTTCCCTTAATTATTTGGTCTTGCCCAAGTTTTTACATATCCGATTGAACTGAATATATATACGATGAAAAAATAAATAATAATCCAGCAAAAGAAAGAGAAAGAGAAAGAGGAATTAACATACCTGAGTGACACTGAAGATATTCGCAAAAGTAATGGATAGAACTGCTGCATCATCTTCTAATTGCTCAACTCAACAGTTGATGCATTTTAAAACGATATGTATACGAGAGAGAGAGATGTAGGTTTTGCTTTGACGTTTATTTGAGATTTCTTCCTGAGAGGCTGCTGTATAAGAAGAGATCAGTCCGCGCATCGTGCAACTCATGTGCAATTATTGATTCAATGTCAACTACTTCCATATTTTAAAAATAATTATATATTTATAAAGAAAATGTAAAAAGTCAGATTTAAATTATATCATATAAAATTATTCATATTTTTTAAAATAACATATTACCTTGGCTATTATTACGACTGTTGATTTCTTTATAAAGTCAGAGGCAGGGGGATGATAAATAAACAGTTGATGATGAGGGACAACAATATAAATGTAAATTATTCAAAAATATACATTTTATTCAAAAGACTTGGTAAATAAAAAATTGAACTATAATGTCATAAACCCTTTAATTTGCACAAACAATCTCACTGAAATTAGACACAAGGGTCCACTAAATTCAATTCGTACTCATTTCTCTAAAGCCACCCATTCATTCAAATTTAGGACCCACAAAAAGTTGCAACTATAAAATCCATTTTAGCTTTAGAGATGAACTCTCGGCAATTCAACAGTAAGAAGGGATTTGCATCAATGAGAAATAACAGGGGTTCATGTTTCTTTGGGTGGAGTTTTTGTTTGTCTAAGCAACTATAAAATTAGTGGTGGGATTATGTTTGGATTACCTTTTTATTCTTGTCTCTAATTGGTGTCTTTTGTATGGAATAAAAATTATTGTCTAGTTAAATGTTTTTATAGTCCTTCTTATTTGTGTTACGATATCTTCTCAAAGGTTTAATTTGTTATGGTTAAATCTACTCATTTCCGTTTTAATTGTTTCTCAATTCACTATCAACCAAACTTTAGAGAAATTTCTCTTGTTTAAGAGTTAAGAAGAAAAAAAGATCATACTTTTTAGGCTTGGTTTACTCGTGAGGACAGAAGCAAGAGGGAATACAAGTGAGAAGGGAAGATTTTAAAAAAAAACCATTTAGAAAGGAAAAAGGGAAAGGATTTGAGGAAAGAGGGAAAATTATCAACTTCTCATTCTCTCTATAATCCTCCCGATTCTCCAACTTCACCTAATGCATTATAGTACCTCTATTGACTTCTATCGTGTTGGTATCATAATGCATTATAGTCCCTCTCTCGACTCCAATCTTCGGTTGGTTATTTAATTCATCTGTAATGGATAGCGTGACGGCACATCACTAATTTAAAGGCAATAATTTTTGGCTTCTTCTGCTATTAAATTGGCAACAGAAGGACAAGTTGGAATTTAATTGAAAAATCTCAAGTTGATTTCTTGTGAAGTCGAGGCGTTCATTAGTCAATGGTAGGCATGAGATCAACGACGCGCCCTCTACCATTGAATTATATATCCGGCCAAATAATGTTTTTTCTTCTTGCTGGGAAAGAGTTTGATCTGGTCAATTTTCCAAAGGTCCTACTCATGTTGTCCAATGCTCTCGTCAAGCAACTTCTTGTGTAACTACCACGCAAAGGGAGCAAAGATAGAAATTAGGCATCGCATCACTTTGAACTAGCTCCCAATTCATTTTACTCACCATTACGCTTCATTGCTCTTGACCAAGGTGGTTGCACACGCACTTGAACAAATTAAAGTTAGTTTTTTTTTTTTTTAGGTTCTTAAAATTTAAAATTTCATTTTTCAGAATAAGTATTGTTTGCAAGTTATACATGTTGGTGATGGACTTATATATGATTGTCGTAATGCATTCGATTGTGTCGTATTAATTTGAATCTGATTAAAGTGATTTAACTATTGTATTTTAGTTACCGGATTTATGTTATTGAATGTGAATTATTAGATTATGGATCCATATGTATAGAATCCATTAATCTGACCATTAGCATTGATGGACCGTTAACGGATTTAAGGTTAGCTCTATATATAGGGTGCGATCTCCGCAGGAGATTGTATCATTCGACTGTCTCGTTTCTCCATTGGACAGAACATATGGGGTTGTCACTCTCGACCTATGGAAGATCAAGCCCTGTGACTTTACAACTCCTTCCGACTTCAGATTCTTTCGACGATAATGTCTCAGGATTCAAGTGCATGGTTATTGCTTTGATTACGTTTCTGCTATATTTTGTTTTGTATCGCATGTTTGTTGTAGATCAATTGACAAGATCCTGTGTTAGGATCATTTTTGTTTTCGTTTGTTTGAATACATATGCGGATGCACGATCCATTGACAGATCCAAAGGATACATCAATTGATATCAGAGTACAGGTTAGGTGTCGTTGATCATACAACATCAGGATGTAATTTTTCGACGATTTTTTTCCGAATGCATGTGTTTTGCATTAGATCTTGATTTAACGTGTTTAAACATGCATAATTGTTGAATCTAAGGGTTTGGAGTCCTAGGTTTAGCATCATATCAAAATTTTTCGTATTATTCCACAAAGAACACGAAGAATGACAGCGTAACTGCCATCATTTTCGTCAAAATAGACACTTAGATTCGTAGAAAATGGGTCACCAGTCGATTGATGTAGACCATCAGTCCACTTTTGGTCAAAATTCGACGCACAAAAATTATTTTAGTCGACTGGGGCACTCGACTGATCTTCATCAATCGATTGCCATAAAGGACCAGTTGACTGGTGCATGGAAAATTTTGAATAGAATATTTATAAATTGACTGCGAAACTCGACTAGGTGTCTCCAATCAACTGACATTTTTGGCAGTCGACTGGTTGACTTAAATTTTAGCATAGAATAGTTTTGAGTTGATTGGGCAATCGACTGATGGCATCAGTCGACTGACATCAAGCACCAGTCGATCGATATGCCTTAATTTGAGCACAGAAAGATTGTTAGTTGACTAGAGCAATTGACTGGTCATATCAGTCGATTGTTATATGGTAACAATCAACTGATGATGTAGGGAACTTTCGGAGGTCATAACTTTTCGCTCAGGATGAGTTTTGAGGCATTCTCAGTTATGTTTTGAAGCTTATTTGGAGTCTACGTTTGTTACGGGGGGTAAAGCCCCTGTACCACATAATTTTGGGCCTTAAAAATATCATTTAGTTCCTTTTCGGAGGCTTCGAAGTTTTTGAGTCTCATGTCATGGTCATTTTGTGTTGCCTACATTATTTAATAGCAACAATTAATATAGTCGAGCTACCTAGGATTTCATTTGTATCCAATAGCACATGTGTTATTAAGTTGAACTAATACTATCACCAAAGTGAAAACTATTAGCTAAACTTAGTGCATTATTGTGTGAGTGGATGTATATCTATGTTGAGGATGATCGACCCAAAGGAAATCATATTTAGGGTAATATATATGTTAAAGTAGGTTCGCTATAAACATCATACACGTGAGATGTCGACAAAAAAAAGGCATATTATGTGACTGATTAAAGAAATAGTGAACTGTGGTTATAATTGATATAACCAAACCTATCTCATATTGGGTTATCAATTGTACACATAGTGTGTCGCCTCAAAAAAAGGTACATTGTGTGGCTGATTATAATATTTTAAGCTAGGATTAGAGAGTACTACTAACAAGTTGCAATTTAATCCAATGATTAATTGTAATGTTGTAATTGGTATCTCATAAAGGGATACATCGTATGTGCATATAATTTTAGTGTTTATCTTATATCACCGTTTACATATATGCATGTTTATGATTATTAATGTAAACATTTATTCTGTTCTTTCTTTTTTCTTGTAGCACAAATGATATCTGCCAATAAAAATAACATTCCAACAACTTTAATTTTAAAAACCACTAAACATAAAAGAATAATTAGGAGTAAGGTTACAAAAACTACAGTGTTTGGTAATGAACTTGTAATGACCTGGCCCCTATTGGCGGAATTCGGCGACCCCTATTGGTCAACGACCGTCGCCCCTATTGGCCTGTCGTTACTCACCTGGTCTTCCCACCCTATTGTTGGTTTAGTATTAACATATCGGGTTAATACAAGGCCCGTAGGCCCACAACAACAATATGATATAAAGATATCAACATACCAATTATACTAAACACAGCGGAAACAATACAAATAGATCAACAAGATACAAAGACCAACTGTGCACTCCGGAGTGACTTAACACGACAAGAATCATAACAGAAATCGAATCAAAGACCAAATACATACAATATGTCCGTATATCACAAATACGGAAACAATACAGGGTAAAAACCCAAACCAACAATCCGTAAGGATACAACAACACGGAAAACATATCCATTCGTCCGGTGTGAGATGGGATCACCATGAGTCGAACGCCCAAGGAATCTTCTACACATCTGGGCGAGTGAAGCCTGTGGTCCGGTGGTGAGTATAAACTCAGGGGTAATATATAGAAAGTGCATGAACAACATATAAGGATATAAAGGTCTACAAGTATACATGTGAAGATCTACAGGTATACAGCATGAGTCCAATAGACATACAGTCCTATCCAACTCTAATAACAAGTAACTACAGTAAAGTCATACTCAAGGTATATACTAAACTAATCAACTGAACATGAAGTAATATACCAACGTACCTGACGGTCTGCAACACCATAAGCTATATCATCCTGAACAGATATACAATAACATAACCCATATAATGTGCAAAGTCAATCACATATCTGACCAACACCCCAACATATGAACAGTATATGATCACCTGTAATAACAACCCGGTCCATACCACACAATGACATGATGCTAATCAAATGCAAACAACAGTCTGAATCAACGCATGTATCATGCTCAACACATAGCAGTATATAAAATGCAAATGGCATGTATCATGATGTACAAACATATGCAGCAATCAAATGCAGCATCTCACAGGCATATGTAAAACATATATCAAATACATGCATATATATATATGCATATGCATGGTCATGCTCATGACTGCCCAACTCGCGACCGGTGTAGCCTAGGTGGCACGACATGACAACTATCGACTCGACCACACCACTCTCGGTGGCCGAGTTGGGTAGTATGAAAGCGATGCTAGCTATAGAGCTATATACTACCCACACGGGGGTCCTCTGCTAGCAGCTCCGTCTCTACCCATGAGTAGGCGAGCACCGCACCGGACAACGCACATCACCGCGACCACCGTCTATAGTGGGTGAGTGCGCTAACTACCACTCCCGCCACGGTGGCCAAGTCGCATCTCCGGCTACCACCATCCATAGTGGCGAGAATGGCACGCCGCAATGCTTCCCTCGACCACTGCAACCACTACCGAGTGGCCGGAGGCGGGATGGCCCGGACGACTCGTCTCAACCCCAAGGGAGACCCGAAGTGTAATGATGCATAGATCCATACATGTATCCTGCGCCACTCCCTATCCCACGGGGAGGCACGGTCAACAAAGTCAACTATCACGAGGACTACGATCCACAAGACTCTCTCTATCGCACAAAGTCATACTCATCGACGATCAACCACGCTAAGACCTCTAGTCGGTGGCGATATACAATCGAGTCCATATAACCATACCGCGGCACACAATCCATAATGGATATACCATCACGCTAGGACCTCTAGTCCATGGTCACATACTGACAACCATACACTTATCTATGCACAGACAACTAGATTCATCATAAATGTACCACTAATACGGATATGATATAACAATCGACTCCATAATCCAAACCATCACCTAACCCTAGTGATGTAACACTGATAACCAATCTGAAGTCACAAAGATAACCCTAACCACATGTACTTACTGAACATCTATCAGCTAATACATAATAGGGTTTATAGTTTCTATCCGTGCTAGATAATCAATGAGTAACAGAGTATATATCTCAAAGATCAAGGCAGTACAAGCATGTGATTAAATAAGAGTGGATTTAAGGTAAACAGGTATAAACATAAATCCAAGATCATGCACTAGAATTTGATCAAAACTACCGGACCAGGTAGATATTACCCACCTGATATACAATCTGTGCTATCCATCTCCACGTCCATGTATCTATGACAATTAAAGTCCTGTAACAATAGATTACAGTTAAGTATCATCACACACCTAATGATCGAATCAAATCCTACATCACCCTAGTATCTCGATCAACTAAATCAATATTAACAATCGAGTAATACTAAATCTAAGCTATAGAAGTAGCTTACCTTCCAGTCTCACACACCGATCGGATCTGACCATAGGAAAAACATCTCAGTGACCTCGATTGCTGTCGGAAAGTCCAAGCTCTGTTGCAAACAGAGTTATCCAAATTTAATGTTACTATAAACAATAATAACCCATCCTCATCAACTACTGTGACAAACTATGCGGAAAATAGAAATCTGACTGAACCACAGCTCAATTCAAATCTTACCTCAACCTCGATCCACCAATTATCAATCATCGAAGCAACAACAACCAAAATCAACTGTAACAATAGTATACCTTCCTAAAGTATCCCAATCTGACACCCACCAAGTTTGGCTTCCACTGCACAGCATCTTGGTCATAGTTTAGAGTACCAATCTGCATAATCTATTCAATTAAGAAAAACCTTACCCATATCATCTTCATCCACCGAATAGATCACAACCAATACAACCGGGACACTCCGAATTCACCATAATACACAGAACACAGTGATAGAAGGAAACAAAACAGGTCGAAACTCACCAACACTTGGATTCCACCGACCTTGCTCCTTCCCCAATCCCCTGTTCGCCGGCGACCCTCAAGCTCCACAAACCACGGCTCGGACGATCGACCAGAGCGAAGCAATGGGAGTAGAGCTCGGTCACGTGATCGAGCTCATCGCGAGGAAAGCGAAGAGGACGGCGACACGGTAGCGACTCCACTCACGGTGAAACAGACAATGCGAGGAATCCACGGCGGCGATGAGGAGAGCGAGCAGAGCACGACGCTCTCCCACCGGCAACCAACCTTCTCCGATCTCAGCTTCTCTCCACGCACAGCTTAACCCCCAACGAGATCCGAGCTCCGATCACTTCGATGGCAGCTCACCGCCGCGGCGACAACACCGCCCATCCGCCGTAAATACCGCCGAGATCCCCCCAGGCGAGACTCAAAATCCTCCGCCGGAGATCGACCAAGGGAGCGGCGCCAATCGCTCACCGACTCGACGACCGAACGATACGGAACGATCGCGACGAAGAAACGAGGCAGAGAAGAAATGGCAGCGGAGATCGCGATGTGAATGTCGCGATCGTCTGTGGCTTTTAAACGCTGTTCGTCCAATCCGGTTAACCCAACCCAATCCAAACCCAATCTAATTGGGTTTGGCCCAGCCGGTTCAAGCCAATTAGCTCAAGCCCAATTTCATTCCAAGCCCCAAATCCAGCCCAAGCCCAATACAGCCAAGCCCAATGGATTTAACCCAACTAGATAACTAACCCATTAGCCCACTAATTAAGCCCAATTAATCCCCTAATTAATCCCAATTAATTAAAGGGTTAATCCAATTTTTTTTTGTTACCATATTCTACATTCTCCCCCACTTATAAAAATTTGGTCCCCAAATTTCCGACTCATGTACGAGTATGAGATGTCACAATAATCATCTCAAGTATCCGGAACAAAGTCACACCTCAACTGACTAAGTGGGTACTGAGCTCGAATATTACATTCCAGCTCTTATATATACGCTCTTAATCAACCTATTAAGAGGTCAATAACTGTACCAGAGTGGAGCTCTATACCCATAACCGATGGGAAACTTTGCCAGAATCGTAAGGTGAACCATGAATCACTATCAGAAATGATACTCAAGGTTACTCCATGGATATAATTCCATCAAGCGATCCAACGAAATCCATCTTACGGCTCAGAAGAAAATGAGCGGACCTAGCTAATCGATCATCCACTACCCAAATCCTATCAAGTCCTTTCTGAATTCTAGATAATCTCCCAACACAGTCTAACGTACTAAGCTCCCACTTCATCACGGTACGTAACCCTATAGGTCACTAATATTCCACCTTTGCTTGTTGGCACACCCCACCTCAAATTACTAGATCAACCATATCCCATATCTCGTTCCACCAACAGGAACGTCCCAATACTCATTATTTTCAGATACACTCCGAATAAATTATCACTCTCAAATGAAGAGTCTCCTGAAATAACTCTTCCTAAAGCGAATGCAACTCTGGGAACCACCATCCTTCCCAGAGACGGAGATTTATTCTCACAAGAGAAATTAATCCAATGTCCAAAATTCACTCTATCACACAGCACTATAAGTGACTGGAAGATAGTAATAACCCATCTCCCCAGTTGCATCTATCCGTGCTCTAACAACCCTATAGCAGCTACCCAGTAGCTAGCCAAAACTCTCTGAGCACTCCTGCTCTATACATCTACTACTCAAGATAATAACTCGCAGTTCCTCAACTGACGTAGGCATAAGACACGTTTCATACAACTGCATCGGAATCGCTCCAATCCCTGAAATGATGCATCTGCGTACAATACCCTTCCATCCATATCGGACAGATTAACCAACACTGACCCAAAAGTCAATCACCTTCTAGGCCTTGAAACCTAGCTTCACAAACAAGTCGACGGTATAGTATCGCTAGAACATCCTATCCTCATCTATGGTAAATACCAAATCAATCTAGGAAAATCACAACTTCCCTCAAGATTGGGAATATATCCATAAATATATCCTCCACAGATATGATGACAATCGATCTCAAATACTCCAAGAGTACTTAATTCCTCAAGTTCATGAACGACTAAATCGTCGATAAGTCTAACAACATTATCAATCAGCTCTATACACCTGCATCCTTTTACTCTACGCTAATGATAGCTCAATCATCCACCGACAATGATAATTGTATGACACTAAGTCACTACAATATCAACCCTCTAGTCATAGATCAACCCTAGGGTATACACAGGTGTCCTTTAACTGATCGAAACAGATCATCTATCCCTAACGAAGGATACTCATTCTCAACTACTGCGTTTCAATCATCTATAATCGATGCCTAACCTCAAAGGTCTGTCTCTCTTTTAACAAAGAGTTACGAGTCTTCTCAAGAAGAAACACTAGGAAAGATAAATCTACCATAGTGTTTAGCAACACTGATACCCATAAAATCATCTCCGGGTATGAGGTCCCCAATATCAGGACTATTCCCGAAATCACCTCAATCGCATATTCCACTTGCCCATGCAGTGACCAGCCCGAGAGTTCATCCGTAACAACATCCGAATACTCTCGGATTATACGTACATCCGAGAGTCCTAGTATACCAATGCTCCAACAATCTAACTATCCGTAAGGATATGTCTATAGTGGAGGTATGTCTAGCAAAGGCTAAGGGTATCCCTTGACTTCTTGATTGTTGATCAACATCTCACCTGGCGGTAGAGAAAATCACCAACCCACAAGTCGATAGGAACCCTTCGAACCCTATCCAAGAATGTTCTAGACAAAGATACTTGTAAACTACCAGTATCTCTCGATATATCCGCAAATAGGATAACCTAAAATAATACCCCGAAGGACCAATCCTTCGGTCTTCTATACTTCTTCTCGAGTAATCATGTAAACTTGTCCAATATTTGTTCTGGACGGCTAAGCTCATGTAGATGCAAAGACTATCATGGAGGAACTGAAATCAACTGCTGGAACTGAGGTACAATTGAAACAACTGCAATGGAGATGGTAAATATGGTTATACTGGCAAAGGATACACATTCGAATGTATAATACTGAAGAACTGTCAACATCATAGCACGTTCCATCTCTGTGAAAGGTATAGCTGCAACTGGAGAATACTGCATAGATACGACCATCGTCGTAAAATCTCTCCTCTGTATAAAGCATAACCACGTCTGGGAAAGTAACAGTTGTTGTCTGAAGGTCTGGGTCTTCTGAGATGTCTTCTGCTAATAGTATTGAGTAACTCTCTTCTCTCGACGGGAAGTATCAAAGAACACCACTATGTCTGAGGTAGTAGATCGCTGCTGATGTGATAATCTAATCTTCTGTAATGATCTCAGCTTTCGAGGTTGTGGATCGTCCGCTCGAAAGCATCATCCATAGTCTTCAACTGAGTCTTCAAAATACGTACTCTCCTCGTAGATACCGACTGCTTATAGTAGAAATAGATA
This sequence comes from Wurfbainia villosa, assembly GCA_025175895.1. NCBI lineage: Eukaryota > Viridiplantae > Streptophyta > Magnoliopsida > Zingiberales > Zingiberaceae > Wurfbainia > Wurfbainia villosa. The sequence goes on along the minus strand of CM045998.1, from coordinate 735,667 downwards.
CAATGGTCCATCGGATAATCTGACTTTGTGTCTCGTCATAACCCGCACTGCACACACATAATCTCCCTTCGGAGTCTTTCCTCTGAGTTCGCTGATAAACATGAGAAGCTGCTGACAATCTGCGATCGGTCTTCTATGATCAAAAAACTCTCCAATAGTCGCTCGTGACTCATGACTTTAAGCTTGCTCCTTTTTACCCAACATTTGGAGACTTCTAATTCCAATAATTTGACTTGCAATATCTGCTTATCAAATCTTCAACTCTTAAAAATACTTACTACGGTGTCATTCTATACACATGACTCCATCTAATGCCTTCTAGTAAGATCTGATAGAAGATCCAAACATCCTGATTAAGATGTCAACCGATAACCCGTGGGTGGCCAAAACCAACCCAATCACATTCTTGGGCTATTAAATGGTCGTAACTCTCGAAAGTCTATCGACTCTGCATGGTACCTTCGTTACCAAATGATCACCCTACTCGATGCCCAAGAATTCCCTGACAATGAGTCAAAGAAGATGACGTGGGGATAATACCATCTCACAACATCACTGAACTGTGACCAAGTGATATATTATTTCCCGTAGGTTACTTTCTATCTCTTCCACCAAGTACTGGCTAAATCCGGATAATGGTATTCAACTAACACTACTATCTTCGTATAACCTGAGTCAAGCACTCTAAAAGTACTCCCAATGTTATACAACCTAGAACGACCAGTCCGGGGATCAAAATCCCCATGAATATCTCCAAACTAATCCTCTACTATCTGCATCAGCAATAGTGTACTCGCTTGTCCATTACCCAATAGGTAATGATCTGACTAACATAATTAGTGAAAATCTTAGGACCGTAATCCTTGATATCCATAATAGATGTGACTACCTAACTCCTGCTTTCCGACTCGGTATCAGTCGGCTCTCAAAGGTAATTACCTTTTCGATAGTAGGTACATGTCTAATAATCTCAATATATCATTCCCGTGGTCAACTCAAACCACGGTTACGAATACTAACCAATATCCTACAAGTCATCCCAGTTATAAGCAACTAAATGCATAGCCAAACAGAAGGATATGTAATAACAGTTAACATACCTTAAACCTTGTAGCTCGGAGATGTCCGCAACAACCAGATCCCAGAACTCACAAAACCAAAATCGATTAAAGCAAAACTCGATGCCCGAACGAAATAAAATCCGAAAATGGACTTCGCAACCTAGCTCTGATACTAATAAAATTGTCACGCCCCGAGAGTATACCGTGCCGAAAAGCAAACGGACGGCATCTCCCCTGTACATGGCAACATATCGAGTTAATACAAGGCCCGTAGGCTCACAACAACAATATGATATAAAGATATCAACATACCAATTATACTAAACACAGCGGAAACAATACAAACAGATCAACAAGATACAAAGACCAACTGTGCACTCCGGAGTGACTTGACACGACAAGATTCATAATAGAAATCGAATCAAAGACCAAATACATACAATACGTCCGTATATCACAAATACGGAAACAATACAGGGTAAAAACCCAAACCAACAATCCGTAAGGATACAACAACACGGAAAACATATCCATTCGTCCGGTGTGAGATGGGATCACCAAGTGAGCTCAACGTCAAGGAATCTTCTACATTACAGGCGACGAAGCCCAGGGTCCCGAGGTGGTGAGTATAAACTCAGGGGTAATATATAGAAAGTGCATGAACAACATATAAGGATATAAAGGTCTACAAGTATACATGTGAAGATCTACAGGTATACAGCATGAGTCCAATAGACATACAGTCCTATCCAACTCTAATAACAAGTAACTACAGTAAAGTCATACTCAAGGTATATACTAAACTAATCAACTGAACATGAAGTAATATACCAACGTACCTGACGGTCTGCAACACCATAAGCTATATCATCCTGAACAGATATACAATAACATAACCCATATAATGTGCAAAGTCAATCCCATACCTGACCAACACCCCAACATATGAACAGTATATGATCACCTGTAATAACAACCCGATCCGTACCACACAATGACATGATGCTAATCAAATGCATACAACAGTCTGAATCAACGCATGTATCATGCTCAACACATAGCAGTATATAAAATGCAAATGACATGTATCATGATGTACAAACATATGCAGCAATCAAATGCAGCATCTCACAGGCATATGTAAAACATATATTAAATACATGCATATATATATATATATATCAGCAATGCATATGCATGGTCATGCCTGCGCACCCAACTCGCTACCACGACCCCAGTGTGGCCTAGGTGGCACGACATGACAACTATCTCGACTCCAGCCGCCACCACTCTCGAGTGACCGAGTTGGGTGGTATGAAACAGTAGCTAGCCCGTTATAGAGCTATATGCTACCCACACAGGGGTCCCTGCTGTTAGCCGCTCTGTCCCTACCCATGAGTAGACGAGCACCGCACCCAGGACAACTGCAAATCACACGACCACCGTCTATAGTGGGTGAGTGCGCAAACTACCACTCCGCACAGTGGCCAAGTGCGCATCTCCAGCTACCACCATCCATAGTGGCCGAGAACGGCACGCACAACAATGCTCTTCCCTCAACCCTGCAACCACTACCCCGAGTGGCCGGGGAGGCAGGATGACTGACGACACGTCTCAACCACAAGGAAGACCCAGTCAACAGCATGCATGTAGTGTAATGATGCATAGATCCATACATGTATCCTCGCCACACTCCCTATCCCACGGGGAGGCCTGGTCAACAAAAAGTCATCTATGCGAGGACTATAATCCACAAGACTCTCTCTATAGGACAAAGAGTCATACTGATCTGACAGTCAACCACGCTAAGACCTCTAGTCAGTAGCGATATACAATCGACCGTCCATATAACCATACACAGGCACACAATCCATAATGGATATACCATCACGCTAGGACCTCTAGTCCATGGTCACATACTGACAACCATACACTTATCTATGCACAGACAACTAGATTCATCATAAATGCACCACTAATATGGATATGATATAACAATTGACTCCATAATCCAAACCATCACCTAACCCTAGTGATGTAATACAGTAACCCAATCTGAAGTCACAAAGATAACCCTAACCACATGTACTTACTGAACATCTATCAGCTAATACATAATAGGGTTTATAGTTTCTATCCGTGCTAGATAATCAATGAGTAACAGAGTATATATCTCAAAGGTCAAGGCAGTACAAGCATGTGATTAAATAAGAGTGGATTTAAGGTAAACAGGTATAAACATAAATCCAAGATCATGCACTAGAATTTGATCAAAACTACCGGACTAGGTAGATATTACCCACCTGATATACAATCTGTGCTATCCATCTCCACGTCCATGTATCTATGACAATTAAAGTCCTGTAACAATAGATTACAGTTAAGTATCATCACACACCTAATGATCGAATCAAATCCTACATCACCCTAGTATCTCGATCAACTAAATCAATATTAACAATCGAGTAATACTAAATCTAAGCTATAGAAGTAGCTTACCTTCCAGTTGTTGGATCGAGAAGCGTCGCTAGAGGGGGGGGTGAATAGCGATCGTAAATCTTTCGTTCGATACACAAAGTAAGAGCAGCGGAAAAATAAATGAACACGTTTATTTTACTTGGTTCACAACCCAGCGGTTGCTACTCCAAGGCCCTATCGGTCCTAGACCGCGTACAGAGGGCAAAGCACTAAAACGTCTCCTCCTCGTTGGAGGTAGGAGACAATGATCACAAAACCGAATATACGAGGATGAGGCAACAAGCCTACCTCACCTCGTTACGAACAAAAACAATGAATACAATATTAAAATATATTACTAGAGCTGCTGTCGACGAAGAAGATCTGAACTTGGCGTTGCGTCGACGTTATGACGATGTTGGAGCGTTGGCGTTGTAGGAGCACTTGATGAATAAACTTTATGTAGTTTGGAGTTGGAATCCACCCCTCCTTTTATAGATTTTGGCCTCTGAATTTGTCTCCTATTTCTTTGGAACGGATCATGAAGTTTTATAATTTTTATCGCGAAGTGGCCGCGTCAAACGTTATCCGTTTTGACCTAAGCGCAAAGTCATCATCGCCATCACGATCGATGACTCCCATCGATCGACAGATGGGCATCGATCGGCTTGCTACATGTCCGCGATCATTGCCGGCCACTTCCCTGCAATAAGAGGTTAGCTCGGAAAATGATAAATGCGACGGTTTCTGACCGTCCGATCTCGACCTAGACCTTCCACGGGAAGTCTTAATCGGATCGCTGCCTATGGTCATCCCCGTAAAGAGGACACGACCTTACAATCTCTCACTCACACGAGATTACCTCGATAGTAGCTCTCGCTTCCGGCCTTCCACTCGATTCCTTCAGCTCCCTCCGAAGTCACTCGAGTGTCGCCCGACCACCGCGGCTTCCTCCGGGTGTCGCTAGCCTTCAGCTCCAGCTTTAACACTTTTCTGCACACTTGATTTAGCTCGTGAGATAACAATATAAACTTAACTTTGTGTCTTTGCCATAATCAAAACACAGGTTCAATTATCTAGTGCCCCTGCACCAACAATCTCCCCCTTTTTGATCTATGGCAAACCAACACAAAGTTAAGGAAAATTAAAGCATAAAATAGGTATAGTAGAAGATGAATGTGAAGATGAATATCATTTTCAAAAACTCCCCCTCAACCAAAACTCCCCCTTAACCCTAGGTGAGTTTTGAAAGAGATAATTTAATTTTCAAAATTAAATTTTATGTTACTCCCCCTTAACTTTTTCTCTTCTCCCCCTTTTGCCATAAATCAAAAAGATTTGGGGTTTTTGTATAAAATAGGGTTTTGAAAACAATATCGTATATGCATGCATCTAGAAAAATCAAATATGAGTCCAAGCATGCGTCTAGCAGTAGTTAGATAGATTGGTTCGAGGTGTGTCCTTCTGCACCAATAATCTAAAGGTTTATAATATAACCCTTAGGGTTAGTTTGCTCTCTCCCTTAGTCAAATATATGAAGTATAAGAGATGTAGGGGGCGCTAAACTTTGGCCTAAGAAATGTTAAGTACAATAGTTGAGAAAATAAGTAGTATTTTGAAGGGATTTCAACTATCCTTAACATCTCACCCATTCTATGTGTCTCAGAATTTGTTCACCTTATATGTTTTGTGAGATGATTTGAAATTGATTGAGTGTATTTAGGTTCAAGTAATTTTATGTTAGATTTGGATTTGACCCTAGGCTTGTCAAGTTTACCTTTTCAAGATCATGGCTTCCAGGTCGTGGCGAGGCACAGGGGCCTTCTTTTATCGGATCATCGACCACTTCCTTAGACAAAGCCATTTTCAAAAAAATGATGACTTTACTCACCTAAGACTATTTCCTAGTCTAACTGGTTATTTTTGAAAAGAGGCTCCCCGGGGCTCAATCTTTTCGAAGGATTTTAGTTGGTTATGTACGTGTTCTAAGTGAGTTCACAAGTTTTAAAAAAAATTCTAAGCATGCAATTTCTAAGTTAAAGCACAAACATGTTTTGTACTGGCTCCCCCTAGACCGTTGAATCGGTTTGGTCTATCCACATAGTGGATTTGGTCCTTGGGAACCCAATACTTATTAGTCCTTATATGTGAGTTCAATAAAACCTTTGGGACCCATGCTTGGACTCTTTGATGACTACGATTTACGATAGACATATAAGACATATTCGTAGTCTTTGACTTAAATCCGAGTCCGGCTTTGTTGTACACGACCCTTTGAGATCCAAGTAGTCGATTAAGGTTCTTAGATCCCAAGCGTGAACCTTTCCAACCTAGCCTCAACCTCTTGAACTTGGTCTTTCAAGAGAGAATTCTCCCTCAAGTTTTTCAATTTGGGTTGAGTTTCCCTCTTGAACTTGACTAGTCGAAGAGGTTAGGGAGACCTTGTGTTTGAGGAGTTTGACCTCTTCAACCAGGGTCTCGACCTTGGACTCGGACTTAGCTAATTTCCTAGACAAAAACCTAACCATATTATGTAAAGTATTAAATAAAGTTCGACTCACTTTAAGGGTATCTTTTGAACCGGATGCGTATCCGTGGCTTGACTTGAAGGTAGCTTCGTAGTCCGAGTCATCCTAAGGTTGACTCTCTTCTCTGTTGTCCCAAGTTGCATGGAAGGCTTTCCTTGCTCCCTTTTTCTTTTGGTTCTCATTCTTCAATTTCCTCCTTTCTTGTCGAACTATTCTCGCACAATGTTGACTATTATGGCCTCCTCTTCGATTCGGATTCGTCTTGGGTTGAGTTCATCTACTTGCTTAGTAGGTGGCTTCCTTCTTTGTCCTGCAAGTAGAGCAATACCTCTCTCGGCGGACCATGTTAGTTTGCTCATGAAGTTCAAACTCGGAAAATAATTTCTAACCTAAGCTTGAAGGTCCTTAGAGACCTTGTAGACATCGACCATGGATGCCCACAAGGTATTCCTAGGAAAGCATTTAAAGCGTACCTTATAAGGTCCCGGTTCTCTATGGCTTGCCCGATCGAATGAAGACCGTTGGCGATATCTTGGATCGCGCATGTAGTTGGGTGGCGGTCTCATGATCTGCATCTTTAGATTATGATTTATTTAAAAGTAAATCTCTTTTACATACCTTAGCATCGGCCGTCCCTTCGTGTAAGTTAATCAATTTGTTCCAGAGGTCTTTGGCGCTAATGAATGGTCTGATGCAGTTGAGTTCCTCCTTAGACAAGCCGCATTGCAATATTTGGGTTGCTCTTGCATCAGCTTCGATTTGCCTCTTGGTTGCATTTGTCCACTTGTTGAAATCCAAGGCCTCTCCTTGATCATTGGTGGGTAGAGCAAAGCCGGTTTGGATTATTATCCAAGTCTCGACTTGTGTTTTCAAGAAACACTCCATCCGACCTTTCCAATAATGGAAATCATTTCCGTTAAAGAACGGAGGTCGGGTGGTGCTATACCCCTCAATGTGAGCCATTAAGTCTCTTGCAAAAATACAAATAAAACCAAAGAGAATTCCAAGACTTGGTCTTGGATTAGTAGTGCGGGAAATAATAGGAAATAAACAGAAATAAATAAGAAGAATAAGAAACTAACAAAAATTAGAAACTTACGACCTTCGGTGTCCCCGAAAGGCTACTGAACGTTGGATTTTGGGGCTGGAAACAGCTTGTTACGAGGGTAAACCCTTGTAAGAAATGTAGATCTTTCTGAGAGCTTCGATTTGGTAGGTAGATCGTTATGTGAGTCCACTTGTGCGAAAAGTTATGGCCGTTTTACCGTCGGCTACTCCAAGAGAGAAAACTTGCAAGCACACAACCAAAAGAAACGTACCAAGACTTCGTCTTGGATTAGTAGTGCGGGAGGAATAAAAACCAAAGAAAGATACGAATCAAAAAATACGAACAAAAAACCAAAACGTGATAGATCGGTGGTTTCACCAAATCTTAGCGCCCCTGCTCTGATACCAATTGTTGGATCGAGAAGCGTCGCTAGAGGGGGGGTGAATAGCGATCGTAAATCTTTCGTTCGATACACAAAGTAAGAGCAGCAGAAAAATAAATGAACACGTTTATTTTACTTGGTTCACAACCCAGCGGTTGCTACTCCAAGGCCCTATCGGTCCTAGACCGCGTACGGAGGGCAAAGCACTAAAACGTCTCCTCCTCGTTGGAGGTAGGAGACAACATCACAAAACCGAATATACGAGGATGAGGCAACAAGCCTACCTCACCTCGTTACGAACAAAAACAATGAATACAATATTGAAATATATTACTAGAGCTGCTGCCGACGAAGAAGATCTGAACTTGGCGTCGCGTCGGCGTTATGACGATGTTGGAGCGTTGGCGTTGTAGGAGCACTTGATGAATAAACTTTATGTAGTTTGGAGTTGGAATCCACCCCTCCTTTTATAGATTTTGGCCTCTGAATTTGTCTCCTATTTCTTTGGAACGGATCATGAAGTTTTATAATTTTTATCGCGAAGTGGCCGCGTCAAACGTTATCCATTTTGACCTAGCGCAAAAGCTGAGTCGTCGCCATCAGTCGACTGATGACTCCCATCAGTCGACTGATGGGTATCAGTCGACTGCTACATGTCCGGTGATCATTGCCGCAACCACTTCCCTGCAATAAGAGGTTAGCTCGGAAAATGATAAATGCGACGGTTTTTGACCGTCCGATCTCGACCTAGACCTTCCACGGGAAGTCTTAATCGGATCGCCGCCTATGGTCGTCCCCGTAAAGAGGACACGACCTTACAATCTCTCACTCACACGAGCTTACCTCGATAGTAGCTCTCGCTTCCGGCCTTCCACTCGATTCCTTCGGCTCCCTCCGAAGTCACTCGAGTGTCGCCCAACCACCGCGGCTTCCTCCGGGTGTCGCTAGCCTTCAGCTCCAGCTTTAATACTTTTCTGCACACTTGATTTAGCTCGTGAGATAACAATATAGACTTAACTTTGTGTCTTTGCCATAATCAAAACACAGGTTCAATTATCTAGTGCCCCTGCACTAACACCAGTCTCACACACCGATCGGATCTGACCATAGGAAAAACATCTCAGTGACCTCGATTGCTGTCGGAAAGTCCAAGCTCTGTTGCAAACAGAGTTATCCAAATTTAATGTTACTATAAACAATAATAACCCATCCTCATCAACTACTGTGACAAACTATGCGGAAAATAGAAATATGACTGAACCACAGCTCAATTCAAATCTTACCTCAACCTCAATCCACCAATTATCAATCATCGAAGCAACAACAACCAAAATCAACTGTAAACAATAGTATACCTTCCTAAAGTATCCCAATCCGACACCCACCAAGTTTGGCTTCCACTGCACAGCATCTTGGTCATAGTTTAGAGTACCAATCTGCATAATCTATTCAATTAAGGAAAACCTTACCCATATCATCTTCATCCACCGAATAGATCACAACCAATACAACCGGGACACTCCGAATTCACCATAATACACAGAACACACAGCAGTAAGGAAACAAAACAGGTCGAAACTCACCAACACTTGGATTCCACCGACCTTGCTCCTTCCCCAATCCCCTGTTCGCCGGCGACCCTCAAGCTCCACAAACCAGCTCTGACGACGATCGGCGGTAGCAGAAGCAATGGGACAGAGTGCGAGCTCGCTGTGATCGAGCTCACTGCGAGGAAACGAAGAGGACGACGACGGCGGTAGCAGCTCCAGCTCACGGTGAAACGGACAATGCGAGGAATCCACGGCGGCGATGAGGAGCAGATCGGAAGCAGAGAGCACGACGTCTCTCCCACCGGCAACCAACCTTCTCCGATCTCAGCTGCTCTCCACGCACAGCTTAACCCCCAACGAGATCCGAGCTCCGATCACTTCGATGGCAGCTCACCGCCGCGGCGACAACACCGCCCATCCGCTGCAAATACTGCCGAGATCCCCCCAGGCGAGACCCAAAATCCTCCGTCGGAGATCGACCAAGGGAGCGGCGTCGTCAACTGCTCTCACCGGACGCCGACGATCTGGAACCCGGCGGCACGATCGCTCAGAACGAAGAAACGAGGCGGAGAAGAAATGGAAGCGGAGATCGCGATGTGAATGTCGCGATCGTCTGTGGCTTTTAAACGTTGTTCGTTCAATCCAGTTAACCCAACCCAATCCAAACCCAATCTAATTGGGTTTGGCCCAGCCAGTTCAAGCCAATTAGCTCAAGGCCAATTTCATTCCAAGCCCCAAATCCAGCCCAAGCCCAATACAGCCAAGCCCAATGGATTTAATCCAACTAGATAACTAACCCATTAACCCACTAATTAAGGCCAATTAATCACCTAATTAATCCCAATTAATTAAAGGGTTAATCCAATTTTTTTTTCTTTGTTACCATATTCTACAGAAGTTCTCAGCTTAGTTAGTTCAAAAGTTAATTTTGTCACTGTACCTACTAACACTTGGTGGATATACACTAGGGCTACCACTCATATTAGTGTCACTGAGCATGGTTGCCTTACTAGCCGACTACATATTGATGGTGAAAGATACATCTATACTGGTAATGACAAGAAGGCTAGAGTGACTGTTATAGGTGTTTTTAGGCTTTATCTAGGGACTGATATATTTTTGAATTTGAAGAATACATTTATAGTTCCATCCTTTAGGAGGAACTTAATTTTCATTTCTCCTTTGGACAAATCAGGATATACTTATTCATTTAGAAAAAGAGAAAGGATTTTAAAAAAAACTATTTAGAAAGGAAAAAGGGAAAGGATTTGAGGAAAGAGGGAAAATTATCTACTTCTCATTCTCTCTATAATCCTCCCTGTTCTCCAACTTCACCTAATGCATTATAGTCCTTCTATTAACTTCTGTTGTCTTTGCATCGATAATGCACTATAATCCCTCTTCGACTTCAATCTTCGGTCAGTTATTTAATTCATCGACAATGTTTAGCATGACGGCGTATCACTAATTTACAGGCAGTAATCTTTGACTTCTTCTACTATTAAATTGGCAACAAAAGGACAAGTTGGAATTTAATTGAAACATCTTAAGTTGATTTCTTGTTCATTAGTCAATGCTAGGCATGGCATCGACGACAACGCCGTCTAGCAATGGAGTATTCATCCAAACACACTATACTTTTTATTTTGCTATGATCTATCTTTGAAATTAAGTTTTAGGCAGCATTAACAATTTGTGTCCCTACAATATAAGTCGTCACATGTGTGGGAGAGGTAGGAGATGATGTCCTTATACTGAGTTATTTTGGAAGCCTTCAGTTATGTGCTCGAATAATCTTGGTACAACACTAATGTCCTCTTTTATTTCATCATGTCTATCATTAATGTTTTTTTATTTCATCCCAAATGTCTCTGCTTGACTCAGACCACTGAATGTAAGACAAAAGCAAATTGACTCAAGAACGTACCCCCAAAGAAGCAGATGGTTGAGTTTCCAATAATCTTCCATATTCGACCATGCAAAAATCAATTATCTTCTGCATTGATTTGGTCTGATATCAAAGGATGGGATGACTCAGCAAAATACTAATGACCGAATTCCTTCGACCAGTTGAGTACAAATCAAATATGTCTTCGAGGTGCCAAACTAATTAGATCGACCTTCTTTATAGCTTTGCTAGTTCGGCACGTATGTGTGACTTTAGGAGATCGGAGCTCGGATGTCCATAGGGCGACCTCCAACTTTAGTAGAAGGTCGGATAGATAAAGTCGAGCTTCGGGAGGTCGGGCATCTTCGGAGATTGATTCAAGTAGGTAAGGCCTAAGAAGGCTGAAAAGTAGGTGAGCAGAGGACGCCCTTCCGACGCTCAAGTCTAGAAGTGGAGAAAAAGTGTAAAAATAGAGAATGCAAAGAAAGTAGAGAGTCCCCCCTTTTTTTGAGATCACCCCTTTCTTTTATATAGGGAGAGAAGGAGTGCACCTCTTTTATAGAGAAATACCAAAGAACGCACCTTTATGGAGGAAGACCAAAAGACACATCTTTATAGAAGAAGACCAAATGACACACTTTTATGGTGGAAAACCAAATGACGCGCCTTTATGGATGTCGAGTCCTTTCATCTACTTATCCACTTTGAATAACCGTCAACTCAAGTTGATCGGATAGAACTCGAGTATGATTCAAATGAATATGGAATTAATTCAATTTAACTTTGCCTTCCATGTGTCTTGAATATTGACTTGACACTTCCATTTGGTAAGGAGTATCTCTGTTGCATACCCATTGTGACCAAGAGACTTGCTTTTTCGGAAATGTGGTAAATCAGAGGGTATCATAGATATATAGCTGCATTGAGGAGATTATGGAGATGTGGCTTCACAATCGTCGAACTGAGCCAGGGCGATTAACTTGTCGAGCTAAGCTTAGGAAGTCGAGTTGATCTAAATGCCAAAACTGAAATGAGTTTAGGCCCAAGCTGACTCATGCATTATTGGATCGGGGTCCACCTCAGCCTTGACCGTTGACTTGACTTTAATACTCGGCGAGAGATATTTCCTCCCTATCACAGGCCTCCCCCACATAGTCTAGTCGAAGGAGGTCTAAATCTGACTGACTAGACTTAAGTTAGGTTCGACTGAACTAACCTCGCACTAGAAACGTAAGCCCTTATAAAAGTTTTGTCGTGATAGGTGTCAAAACTCGCTTGTCGAGTTATAAAGGCCCATCGATTACCATTACCTAGGTAATCATGAGGATCCGATCTAATTTGATGGTTGCCTGATCTGGCCACGTATCCTCGCATCTGACGATCCACCATCTGTCTCTCGCCTGATCAAACGATCAAAGGCAGCTATCTCTCTCTCATCCAACCGAGGTAATAAATGAAGATTAAAATTGATACGACAGGTGAGATTGCTTGATCCGCTTCTCCCAGTCCAATAGTCTTTGATCCACATGTGTTCAAATCGGACGACAAGGGCCCCTTGCTCCTCCTTTATTAGGGTGATCCAGGTCCGTCCGCCAGCTCTCATTCACGCCCTTTCCTCCTCCTTCAATCGCTCTTCTTCTGTCTCCTTGCTCTCGAGTGTTTTGGTCGTCCTTCAACTTGTAAGTCTCCTTCACCACCTCTTACCTTCATGGCCAAGAGTTCCTCTTTTTGGTTTGAAACTCTCCCCACTTCGTTCACTAGGGAAGATAGGATATCTCTTAGGGATCTTTACGAGGTTCCTCGTGACTGCTGGATTCGCATCCCTTAACCAGCAGAATGACCCCATCTTCCTCCTGACGACGATTTCATTTCCTTTTTTTCGCAACCAATTAATTAATGGCCTCGGCTTTCCTCTTCCTTCCTTTTTTACTAAACCCTCCAATTATTTTCTTATTACTCTACAACAATTAACTTTGAACTCGTTTCACGTAATTTGTAAGGTAGTCATAGTCTTTCGCTTCTATCATATCCCTTTAACTCCCGAGAACTTCCACTTTTTCTTTAACCCAAAGAAGAAAGAGGTCGGAGTCTTCTACTTCACTACCCAACCTTCTACCAAATTCTTAATAAAATTCCCAACCTCCTTTAAATTTTGAAAAAAATGGTACTTCTTCGTTCGTCCCATTCCTGCCTTTGAATGGGCAACCTCTTGGCTTGGGTGTTAGAGCTGGGAAATTTTAATGAGTTTGCCTTCTATCAAGAGTATTCGGATACTCTTGCCGACCTCTAGTTTGATATTAGTCTTCTGCTAGAGGAGGGGTTTCTCTTCTATTTCGGGTTAAGCCCTATAGAAGTAGAACTCAATGACTCACTAAGTAAGTAGTCGAATTTCTCTTTTCTTGAAAACGAGCACTGATCTGCTTCTTATTTTTTTGTTGAAAGCTGAAGTCATGTGGAAAGCCTCGTGTTCAAAGAACTTGAAGTGGGGTTGAGCTCTAATCGCAACCCCCCCTCCGAAAATGACCAAAGAGATCCCCGCCCCCATCGTAGTGGACACCATCGAGTTCCCCCCGACCTGACCTTCACTTGTCCCCAAGACCGTGAGTTCAGGAAACTTTGTAGAAGTGTCTCGACCTTCCAAAAGGGGTCAACCTGGAGAAACCAATGCCGATTCGAGCTTCTCCAACCGAGGCCCTAGCCTAGTCCCTGAGGATCAAAACGAGGGAGCAGATCAGGGTATCAATCATGTGACGAGCGAAGGACCCACTTCTTCTCAAGAACTGAGTACCAACACCCCCCATACCCAACTTTTCTTCCAGTGCTTCCTTGCCGCCTTGGCCTCCTCGTGCCTCTCCCCCATGCGGTCTCTTGAAACAGATTATAGAGACCAAGGAGGTGGAGTTGAAAAAGAAGACTTTGGCCAGGATATGTGACTTGATGGTCGTCACTGTCACCAAGGTAACTTGTTCTTCCTGCTAACTTCCCATGTATATATACTATTTTTCTTAATCACTTTCTCCGAACTAATACTAATTTTCTATGCCGCTTAGCTTCTAGTCCAACAAAGGGAACTAACAGGTAGACTCCCCGAGATGATTTTCGGCTACTAGTCAATGCAAGCTCGCTTGGGTGAATGTGTGACCCAACTTCAGCACAAAGATAAGGAGCTAGAGCATGCGCAAGCGGAATCTACCCTTCATCAAGCCTGTTCTCTGAATCTTGAAATTCAGCTAGCAGAACTGCAAGCGCAACTCCGTGAAACTAAAAGACTCTAGCTGGATTCAGAAGAGAAACAAAGGACAGAGATTCAGTGTCTTGAGATGCAGGGTCGTGATGAAATCCAGTGCCGAGAAGAACTAGTCGCCTAGGTAGAATCCCTGAAGGAAGAGTTGGAGATTTATAAGGTTGGGGAGGAAGGGCGGTGGGCAAGGGCGGAGATAGAATCTTCATTCACTGTGGGCAATAATATAAATATATAATATAATTAACAAAATTTAAAATAAAATCTTATCATTACAATTAAAGCACCATAAAACAATTACTTTACAATTGTTCTTTTCGAGTTTTCATATTTTGAAACCTTTGTATAATAGCTTCATTATCAACCATTAAAAATATATCTTTCTCTACATAGACAATAAGACTATCATTCATCCAATCATCACCCATTCAATTGCGCAACTTGTCTTTCACAATTCTCATGGCAGAAAATACTCTCTCTATAGTCGCAGTTCCAACTGGTAAAATTAATATCAATGTTAAAAGCTTATAAACTAACATATACACTATATTTTTCTTTAACTTAACTAACTTCTCTGAAAGATCACCAAGGCCTTTCAATCATTGAAATGCTTTGTTAGAACGCATATCACATATGTAAGTTTCAAGTTGGTCATCAAGTACAAGGAAATCAAATCTTGAGAAATATTATGGATAAAATTCAACTAGTCACACTAATTTTTTCTTGTCAAAAGCCAAAAATGAGTTTTGTGGACATAAACAAGCTACGCAAAAGAGTAACTCCATACCTACCTCTGAGAAACGATCATTTAACTCTTGAAGTTGTATATCAATAACACTATAGAATAAATCAACATGATAGTAATGTAAATTTGTCACTTCAGGTGGATTACGATATGATGGGGACGACCACGTGGTGCCCAACGTGTAAACATATCATCCATTTTGAGAATATCAATGTAATGCCGATGACAAAAAGAGCGAATCTTTTCTAAAAAAATGAATCTCAACCATCATCTCTCATACTTTGGAGTCGATGTTTACATACTTGTATCAAATCCATTGCATTCATAATATCCTGATCTTTCTTTTGCAATGCCTTCAACAATTCACTCGAAATCCCTAAGACATGTTTCATCAAGTGTAGAATAAATGCAAAATAAAATGTAAATATTGACTCCAATAAATTAAATGCTTTAATTTTTTTATCAGGAGAACTAGAATCATTTAAGTCACTGACAACATAAAACATAGAAATCAATCTTATCAAAGAATTATAATGTGACCCCCAATGTGTATCTCCAACATATTGAAAGGCAATTTCTTGATTAAGTCTCCAACCACTTGAAATCTCACTCATTCCAATGTTTTATTGGAATTGGTATAATTTGACCAAGGCGCATATTTCCACTAGATGGTATTGATGTTTAATGACACACTGCTTTTATCTATATATAATTTATCCTAGAATTCTAATGTTTGTAGACTGGCATCTCTGTCTTTTATTTGTCAAAATCTACATTTTCATGTAAAAAATTATTTGTTTCTATATCTAGAATAAATATTTTGAATTGTGTATTGTAACCCATAAGCTGCTTATTTGTGTCTGCTCCCTCATAAATGTTTTGAATGGTACATTGAAAGTCATAAGCTATTTAATGATATTGCATATTGTAAATTACTATTTGTGCTCTCTATCTGTATTGTGTTAATGGTGGACTTACATATGATTATCGTAACACATCTGATTGTGTCATATTGGTTTGAATCAGACTAAAGTGATCTAACTATTATATTTTTTATTAATGGGTTTGTGTTATTGGATGTGGGTTAATAGATTTTGGATCCATATGTGTAAACTCTAGTAATCCATATCGTTAGCATTGATGGATTATTAACGGATTAGGATTGACTCTATATATAGGGTGTGATCTCCGTCAGAGAGAGGATCGATTGGTTGTCTCTTTTTCCTCATCGGATAGAGCATACAAGTCCGTCACTCTCGACCAATAGAAGATTAAGCCCTGCGGTTCTTCCGATCTTTAGACTTCTCTGGCAACGATGTCTCCGGATTCAGGTGCATGATTATTGCTTTTATTTATGCTTCCGCTTTTGTTTTAATCTTCGCATGTTGGTTGTAGATCATTTGAAAAGATTATGTGTCGGATCATTTTATTTTCGTTTTTTTCTTACATATGTGGATGTGCGATCCATTGAAGGATCCAAAAGATCCATCAATTGATATCATAGCACAGGTTAGGTGTCGCTGATCGTACAATTAGGATGCATTTTTCGACGATTTTGGTATGAATACATGTGTTTTGCATTATATCTTGATTTAGCGCGTTTAAACACACATAATTATCGAATCTAAGGGTTAGAAGTCCTAGGTTTAGCGTCGGATCGGAGTTTTTCGTATTTTTCCACAAAAACATGAAGAACGACAATGTAACCACTGTCGTTTTCATGGGAATCGTCGCTTTGATCTGCAAAAATTAGATCACCAACCGACTGATGGAGACATCAGTCGACTGATGTACTACAATAAAAAATCGAATAGACAACGGTGAAAAACCATTGTCTATTGGCAAAAAAAACTGTAGCAAATCGAACCGTCGTTTCAAGGATAAGACAATGGTTTTTAACCGTTGTCTTTGACCGAACCACTTTTCACAACGGGTCGATTTACCACGGATGCTTTTGCTAATAGACAACGATTTTTCACCGTTGTCTTTTCCTTAAATCTACAATGGTCTTTCACCGTTGTCTTTGACCGACCACCGATTTACTACGGATTTTTTTTGCTCATAGACAACGGTTTTTCACCGTTGTCATTTCTCAACAGTTACTCTAGAACACAATAAACCGTTGTAGATTTATAGTGTTGCATTTTTAATATAAATCATACAACATCAAAAAGAATTATAGAAAACACATATATACACTCACTTGTAGCAATGTAAAGTACAAGGTCACATCACATTTTAAATGATCACTCTTACCGATATATATTAAAAAGTACTGTGGCAAAACAACTACACATCATATGCACCAAAAGTATTATGCATAATAAGCAAAACACTTATAGATTACCACATGTAACCAAAAGAGGTATGTACACTTAAATCTCTCCTAATCATCAAATATGTGATCTTGTATGCATTCAGCCTACTCCGAACGTACTTCATCAATTTCCTTTGCAGCTATCACAGATTTTGTGAACTACATGTGAATAAATGAATGAAAATGTAATTAAACACTATGGTATCAATAAGAAAATTTAAAAATATATCTAATATTACTATTGATCGTAGGGAAGACTTGTCAAAGGATGCGGCGCCTTCAATTATCTCTCTCATATATCGTAAAATAAAATACCCGCATTGAGCTCCATCCGGTTGAAGGGGAACCTGTGATGGAAAAAATTATAGTAGTTATTCTGATAGTAAAATTTGATACATAAATTACACACAAGATCGCAAAAAAAGTTGTCATAAGGGAAAAAAAAAGTTGTCATAAGGGAAATTTGATATCGCAAATTTTTGTTTTTGTATTTCTTTTTCTGTCATCTTTAACTTATATGCCCTTATATTAATAAATTCTCTACATTAACACCTCAATGTTGCATTTGTTTTATTTTGAATTATACATCTAATAACCTCCTTAATTTCCCTACTTGAGTTCAAAAAAAGCTGGTAGTTATTCCTTGAGCAACATCTAGTACGAGTAAAAGTGTTTTGGAACCAAAATGTAGTTAGGGCATAATAGAAGAGATATTACACTCGAGTTTGCAGAGACATCCTGCGTTGAAGCATAGATTCCAACATGAATATCAATTGTCACATCACTTTCCTTAACTTGCTGCAAAAATTGCAGAGTGGGCAAAGTGAAACAACTAAAATAAGTAGACAATCTTCATAGGATGGAATGAGTTTTACCTCATCAATTCTTGGGACATAACCTTCAGCGGGAGTTATAGTCACAATCTGGTCAATGATGGTGGCTCCCTGCCAAAGAAACAAGTTGATATAACAATAGGGAAAGATCAGAATACGTATTAACTAAGTGGATATCACAAAAAGCATGTAAGTGGTTTGGTGTTAGAACTTCAACAACTTCTCTATTATGATAGAGAGTTCCATTTGTAACTCAAAAATGCTTCAAAGTTATTTGTGAACAAATTCCCTATTACGATAGAGAGTCCCATTCGTAACTCAAAAATGGCTTCAAAGTTATTTGTGATTGTCATTTTTGCTATTGCTTAAGCTAACTACTAAACATGAAATTTAATGTAACAATAACAAGAAAGAATGCACTTGGTATATAGCTTTGAGCCAACTACCAAGAAATATTGGCAAAAATTGGTCATAATTAGACTAGAGCGCTCACAACAAGAATAATAGTCGTTAAGGACACTCATAAATGTCCTTATAGTATATTTTTAGTGACGTCACTAAAAAATGCCCTATAAAGTGATGTCGTCTTAGACCTAATTCGCTTTCTTGACATTTTATAATGTCATAATACAATATAAATATTAACATCAAAAGTGTTTTAATATAGATATATAATGACACGCTAAAATATCAGGAAAAGTCATATTTTAAGGACATCTATATGTGTCTTATTATCATCATAATAAGGACATCTACATGTGTCTTATGATCATTGTAATAAGGACAAAACTAAATATCACTTAAACTCTCTTTTGAGTCTAAGACAACTTGTATTGGCACTTCACACTAATTTGGTCCCAATGTCTGTCCCCCTACTATAATATTTGGATCCATACTATGGAGCACTCCTTTTGCCACAATCTTTGTGAATCAAATAAACTTTTAATCAAAACAGAGTAGCCAATCTATAAAAAAAAAGTCAAAAAGAGATAAAAAAAATTGAAGATGTGTAAAACATATAGTAAAAAAGAAATT
Organism: Wurfbainia villosa; assembly: GCA_025175895.1. Classification (NCBI taxonomy): domain Eukaryota; kingdom Viridiplantae; phylum Streptophyta; class Magnoliopsida; order Zingiberales; family Zingiberaceae; genus Wurfbainia; species Wurfbainia villosa. The sequence goes on along the minus strand of CM045998.1, from coordinate 716,582 downwards.
AAACAAACCTTATCTGTAAAGATGGATGAGGAGTTATAGTATTTGGATTCTATAACTCTTTATAGTTGCTTCCACAAGCCCACTAAACAATGGAATGAAGAAGCATAGATGTAAGATATTCACATTTCAACACTAGAACAAATTCAATGAAGAAATTACCTATCTTTGTAAGCTGAAGCCAAATTTTCATGGGCTTCATGCATTGTTGGTCTGATATTCAGAGCTCTTATATAATCCTGAATTGCTTCAGTAACTCTACCAATATCTTTAAATGTGTTCCCTCTATTGACAAGTCCATCTGCAGCAGAAGGATCAATGTATAGAACTTCATTATAACAGGCCATCGTTTCTGCATAGTTTCCCTGGTGCAATACAAGAGAACTATCAATTTCCAACTAGGAGCAAAGACAGTATAGAAAAAGCTAGACAAATTTTATGACTAGCTTCCAAAAAATGAGGCAATATACAATTACTCTCAACATACACAAAAGGAAGATATAGTACTCTACCTGTTGCTTGTATATAATAGCCAAATTGTTGAAGGGTGCGCAGATTCCTGTTGTAAATGATAAAGCTGCCTTGTAGAATGATGCAACAACACTTATCATGTTGCGGAGGAATCGGTCAGATTGCTGTTTAACATGTAAATTTTGACTCATTGAAACTATAGTTTTGCGGAATGCTCATCTGGCCATCTTGATACAATTAACACGTCTATCAATCAGTTGACTGAAACGCCTCAATCATACACATTTTGTCTATCTAAACTCGTCTACACCAATTATAAAGCTTTCTTCACTTAGCCTGTATTATCAACATATTTCTGTCACTCCGATTAATTGAATTGTCGCTAAGTGTTACATGAGATATCATCCCAAGATGGGTGAAAGGAAGAGGTACATGACTGAAAGCATACCTCTACAGAAGAAGCCAAACACACAAAGTAGAGGCAGCAGAAGTCTGCAGTCTTCAAGCATTAGTAATGTTCCATATCCTGCATGAATAAAACATGGCCTATTGAATTGCAAATAGCTTGATGAGATCTTAAAATGTTTGTCATTGCTCACTGGAAAAGTGACAAGAGAGAATCTTTTTCACAAGCTAAACAAATTATGCCCGGACAATGGTTGGTATACATCCAATTAGCATGAAAGGGCGGAAAAGATACATGCTACCTATTCAATCTAATTCACAGAGCTAATGTCAATCTATAAATTCCACAACAACAAAAAGAAAAATAAAAAGAAAATAAAAACTTCTAACAAGTTACATTTACAAATTACACCTGCAGGACCTTGTGATTGCTAGAAAGATCTGATTAGGGTTTCTATTTCATGGCACATGCATTTAGAAAGGGATGAGTTAGACTATAAAAGATGGTTTTGATGTACAACCTCATGGAACGCTTATATTGTTGAACCCAGAAGTCACATCTGAGAGAGTTTTAGAACCTTTGCCATCGGATCCATCGATGGATAGGTAATTCTTCTTGATGGAACTTTTTGACCGACTTCATCAGAACAACAATGTCGTACATGGATCCGTTGACTTCTGCCCTTAGTTGAGTCCGTTCCTGTGACGATAATTAGTAATACTGCTTCTTTCTCCACAATATCTTGACACTGCCAATTCTGAGCTATCCATCAACAATCTCTTCCTTTGTGCAAAATTCATCAAGATGAACAGAAATTTCTATTGTCTCTCCATGTTTGATTATGCCAACTGCTGGTTGAACCTAAATTTAGGAAAATGTCAAATAGTGAAAATAAAGCTATGTTTCATGCAACATTTCAATTGATCCTGCAATACCACAGGAAGAACACAATGTAACAATACTACCCAAAATCTAATACCTCTAAACAACCATGAGCCATGAAAATATTGTGAATCTATCATATTTTAAGGCATCTAAAAGAGAATGGGCCTTATGCCATTCTAGTTTTTCTCCCATGTCTACACATGTGCGTATGTGTGTGCATGAAAGATAGCTCATTGTCTTATTACTGGGATCATTTGCTCAACTCATTCCTAACTTGCCCATAGTAACTCAACAAAGAATGCAAAAAAGGACTGCTTACATTGTTCTAGACTTGCACAAGCACAATAACCTCACAACTCCAATACATTAGGAAAACATTCAGACCCTAGTTTCCAGTAACCAAGACATTTAGGTTCTGCGTTAGAAATAATGAAATGACTAATGAAACAACTTAGCCGAATAAAATTAATTAATGACTAATAAAAGAAATTTCCCAAAGTTTGAAAAATTGTCATGTACCGAATTCTTGATAGCATGACACATTAACATAGCTGCTATAAATCTGGTAGTGATTAAGACAACCAAGTGAGGATATACACAAATATAGATAGAATGTTACGAAAGCATATCTTGATAAACTACCAAACTCCACCAAGAAAAAATTGTCCAACCATAAGGTCAAAATGTACCTCAAGTTAGAAAGGAAAGCCAAAGGAACAACTTACAGAGAATTCTATTGGATTTTCTGCTCCTGCATTGGATTTCCCTTCACAAATGATTTTGAAAACAGCTTTGTATTTATCACATTTATTTGAGATACCAAAAAGCGAAGCTTCTTGGTTTTGTAGAATATCCATCAACCAATTCCTCGCATCGCGCTATAGCCGTCGGGGTGTTGTCGCTGCCTCGTAGCAAAGCTGCATTGTTGCCCTGCTGCGTCGCCGGCCTGTCGCGTCCTTCCGTGGCTAGCCCACCTTGCTGGAAAGATACGACCAACCTCACGTATCCCCGCAACCAACCTCGTGTCGCTCCGCAGCCTACTCCATGTCGCCTTGCGGTGTTGTCATCGCCTTGCGATGAAAAGAGAAGAGGAGAAGACCTAGGTTCCGTGGGAGAAAAAAAGACGGAAGAGAAATGTGAAAAAAAAGGAAAACAGCGAAGTATTAAAATCCCACGATTAATATTATTATTAAATATCATGACGATTTTTAAAAATGTCATGATAAATGACTTAGTTTGACATTGTTTTTAAAATTATAATCATTTTTAATAAATGTGGTTATAAGATGTTTATAACTACGTTATAAAATAAATATCGTTAAGAAAGTGTCATAATAGACTATTATTCTTGTAGTACTTTTAATGTATAATAATATTGTAGAACTTGAAAAAAAAAATCATGGAATATATAAAAAAGAGCGAATAATGTATTAACTAAATCAAAGATGACACAAAGCTTATACCACAAAATGGTTTAGTTTTAGAACTGCAACAAATTTTCTATATAACAGTTGGGAGTTTGAGAGCAAACTTAAAAATGACTTTAAAAATTATTTGAGATTGTCATGGCCTACTATTGTTTAAACTGAGAACTGAAAAGTAAACCTCCCTCACAGGATGAATACAATTTTGTAAGCAAGACCTTCGAGCCACCTACCAAGAAACATCAACAAAACATTGGTCATAACTGGATTAGTAATAATGTTTTTTTATCTTCGATCAAGAGGTATCCTTGCACTGTATTAAATGTGAGGCAGCCCCATTTGGGCCAGGAGCCCTTTCCATTAGTGTTGGTATACATATTTGAATATTCGAACTTTGGCGACTCGCTTAATACTAGACCAAGCAACTGTTGGTAACTAGTACTTCTAATGTATAGGAGAATATAGAATCTGTCAGAATTAGCGGTGGATTATAGTAAAAGCTGGATTTTCTATATGAGCAGATACCGGATTATCTGTGACAATGAGATTAAGGTTCAATGGACAGAAACAAATGAATTTCTCCATATGTGACCATTCAGGTTTTAAACTTGATTCCACATGTTCAATGGACAGAAACAAATGAAGAAAATACCATTTCAGCCTATTTTCTTGAATTTTTTTCATTTAAGAATGTTTGGTTGACCAAACAATCCAACTCAAACCTTCTTAACCAATAAAGGTTTGAAGGCACAACATGATAACCGTGAGAACGAACCTGTTGGGACGGAATCGGAGGCGAACGATGGGCGAAGGCCGGCGGATGGAGGTCAGTAATGGCCAAACCGGAAAAGGAAGAGAACGAACAGAGGCGAGCAACTGAGAAGCCGGTGCATGGAAGAAGATGGGATGGACGAGCGCCTTAGCGGCGGAGGTTTTTTGGGAAGTAGGAACGGCGGAGGTTTTTGGGAAGTAGGAACGACGGAGAAGTTTAGGGAAGAATTATTTAACCTAACAAATTTTTAAATATATATAAACTTTTAAAAAAAATATTGTTGTAATATATTGTTTAAAAAATATATAAAAACTTTTAAATATATTGTTGTAAACGTATATATTTATATTTTTTTAAAAAAACTTATTTCCAATAATTTAAAAAAATAGTATTAATAATTAAAAAAATAATTTCACCATTGTATTATAATAAAAAAAATAGTATTAATAGTATTAAAAAAAATCACCGTTGTATTATTTCCAATAATTTTTAAAAAATAGTATTATAAACTTTTAAAATTTCATTGACAACGGTTTAAAACCGTTGTAATATTATCACAACGATAATAATTTTTTACCGTTGTGCTAAATGTTATAAAAATATTCTCAGTGACAATGATTGATTGCACCATTGTCCCAACTGTTGTTAAGATAAAAAAAAACTTAAAGACAACAGTTCTGGAAAACCGTTGTAAAATGTGTTGTTGATTAAAAAAAAATATGCTCAATGACAACGGATAGTGTCAAACCGTTGTCTTTTGTGTTATATGGGCGCTCAAAGACAACGATTTTATCAAAAACCGTTGTCTTTTATCAAAATCACAACGGTTTCTCCTAAAACCGTTGTCTTTGTGGTGTTGTCTTTTAGCATTTTTGTTGTAGCGTGGACCATCAGTCTACTCATGGTCGAAATTCGATGAACAGAAACTCTTTTAGTTGACTAGGACACACCACTAATCTCCATTAGCCGATTGCCATATGGACCAGTTTACTGGTACACAGAAAATTTCGATTAAAATATTTGTGAATCGACTACAAAACTCGACTGGGTGTCTCCTATCGATTGAGTTTTTTTGGCAGTCGAATGGTTGGCTTAAATTTTGGCACAGAATAACTTTTAGTCGACTGGACAATCGACTAATGATATCAGTTTGACTGCTATCAAATACCAGTCGATTGATGAGCCTTAATTTGAGTAGAAAAGGGTTGTTAGTCGACTGGAGAAATCGACTAATCACAATCAATCCATTGGTGATGTACGAAACTTCCGAAGGTCATAACTTTTCGCTCTAGATGAGTTTTGAGACATTCTCGATTGCGTTTCGAAGCTCATTCAGAGTTCTAAATTTTTTATCGTGGGGTAAATTAACCCCTGTAACACTCTGTTTCGGGCCTTAAAAATATCATTTAGTGTCTTTCCAGAGGCTTTGAAGTTTTTGAGTCCCATGTTATGGTCATTTTGCATTCCCTACATCATTTAATAGCAATAATACAGTCGAGCTACCTAAGATTTCATCTGTATCCATTAGCACATGTATTATTAAGTTGAACTAATACTATCACCAACGTGAGAATCATTAGATAAACTTAGTGCATCATTGTTTGAGTGGATGTATATCTATGCTAAGGAGTAACAACGATTACTTTAGTTCTATGCTAATGAAGTTGATGAACAAGATTATTTCAGTTCAATACGACATGATGTACACAACTAAACAATTTGGTTATGTGTTACATTCATAATCACATGTAGTCCAAGTGGGAGATTGAATTGCAAGTGGGCTTACATATAATTATCGTAACGCATTTAATTGTGTTGTATTGGTTCGAATCCAACTACAGTGATCTAATTATTATGATTTTGGTTAACGGACTTATGTTATTGGATGTGGGTTAATGAATTTTAGATTCATATGTGTAGAACCCATTAATCCGTACCATTAGCAATGATGGGTTGTTAACAGGTTAGGGTTGACTCTATATATAGAGTATGATCCTCGTCGAAGAGAGTATCGTTCAACTGTCTTTTTCTTTCCCATCGAGCAGAGCATACGGAGCCGTCACTCTCGACCAGTGGAAGATCAAGCCCTGCAGCTCTTAGACTTCTTCCGATCTTCAAATTTTTCTGGCGACGATGTCTCCGGATTCAGGTGCATGATTATTGTTTTACTTACGCTTACATTTCCGCTTTTGTTTTAGTCTTCACATGTTAGTTGCAGATCATTTGACAAGATTATGTGTTCGGATTGTTTTGTTTTCGTTTTCTTCGATCCAAAAGATCCATCATTTTTTTTTTTTTTTGGAACATGCACTTTTTCTAATATGTGTTGTTTTTAATCGGAATTCCTTTTCCAAGTTCAATAGAATTCCATTCGTAGATAAGTATACTTGTATCCCCATTCTGCAATTTTCTCCTTTTTCTTTTTCTTCACTATGAAACTTCAAGGAAATTTCCTAGCAAGGGGACAAGACAACTCTCATTATTAATTATTCTGAGACTAACCTGGTACCACATTATTGCCCTCTTTGATTTCTTCAAGTCTATCATTAACTTCTTTTTTTATTATTCCAAATGTTTATGCGGAACTTACAACACTGGAAGCAAGATGAAAGCGAACTGACCAGAGAGCATACCCCCGAAGAAGAAGATCAAGATGGATGAGCTTCCAATAATCTCCCACCTTCGATCAAACAAAGATCAAGTATGTTTTCTGCATCACACATGATGTCTTTTAATTCCTTCACCCAATTGTTGATCCCAGCATCTCTACGTCTTCTTTTTTCTGCATCTTGAATGTAGCGTTTAATTCTTGATAATTTTCTACGAAGCATTGTCAGCTCTCCTTTAATCCCTAGCACTTTGCCAATCGCTCCCTCGATGAAATCTGATAGTTTGCCAACGTATCTTTCGACAAAAAAAGTCTGGGACCATTACCATTTCTTGAGACCGATGAATCAACTGCTAAGGCCGGAACAAAATCAAATTTTTATATGTTTGTGCCAGAATATTTATTTTCTGTGCTTGCGTTATTATCAACTTTTGTTTGCCCTTAAAAAAAAAAGAGAGAGAGAACTTTTACATTAGAAATTAATTGTCAAAAAGTAACTAGAATAGTTGTTAAGAGATATTGAACTCATAAGATATGTACAAGGGACATAAAAGAAAACTCTTCAAAGTCGAAGAAATTTTTAAACTGTCAGTGAGAAGTTGAGATAATCAAAAACCAAACTTGCACAACAACAAGAGTTGGAACAGTGGCTACCCAAACCTGCACAACTATAACTAATCTAACCAAATCTTATTGACCGAATAAATGACTAATTCAAAATGGAATTGGTGTACTTTTTTATTTTCAGTTTTGCAAATTCTCTAATCAAGCAAAAAATTAAAATGGTATTTCCCAAAAAGGTGCTTTTTTAAATTTTCTTCTAAGGAAAATCAGAGTTTTTCTTTTCGAGCTTACATATACTTTTGTTTAAAAGGTGGTTGAATTTTTTTTATTAAATAAAATTATAAAATATTTTATAAATTTATATTTATACTTTTATGGATATGGTGAATTTTATTTTATAAATTTAAATTAGTTAATGAAGATTGTCAAATTATTTTTTTTATAAATTTACTTTTTTTTTCTTTTACTGTTTCCGGTTGTTTAAATATTTTTATAAAATTATAAATTATTTTCTCATGAATTTAATTTTTATATTTTTATGGATGTGATAATTTGACATTATTAAAAAAAAAATTCTTCTTTTGTTATCTTAAATAAAATTTATACTAGTATCAATATATTTATATTTTATTTTTTGGAATTATTTTATAAAATTAAAAATTATCTAGTGAGTGTGTTTTTTTTTATGGTTTGGAACAATCAATCAACCTATCTTTTTTTCTAGATTTTATAAAGCTCACGTCTGAAAAATTCAGAATGCACCATTTTCTTAAAAGAAAAAGTTAAAATAACATACCACCATATTTCTTATACGGAAGGCACTGTTATTTTATACTATTCTAGAAACTATAAAACATGACTACAAAGTATTAAATAAACATATTCAAGTTGGTTAAAATAATATTATAAATATAAGATTTTTATATTAAAAAATTATTTACTAACTTAGTACAAACTGTTTAAATTTCATTATCATTTTAACATGGTCAAAAATCACTTAGTTTTTGACTACAAAGTATTTTAATCAAAAATACTCTTGTGAGCTTTAATTAAGCAGACTGTATAATTAGAAGAAAAAAGAAAAAAAATTAAACAAAAAACCTTTTTTTAAAAAAAAATTCTAAATAATTACAAGAGGAAAAGAATGAAAAGGGGAAAAGTAATAAAGAAAAATATAAATAGAAAAAGTTAATAACAAATAGAAAAAGAAAAAAGAAAAATTAGTTTGATGTTATAGATGGAAATTACGAATCTAAACATATATATAATAAACTAAATAAATACAATAAGATTTATGAACGGATCTAATCTTATCGATTTTCTACGACAATAATAAATACATAAAATAAAACTATGACATAAATAAAAAAAACTTTAGTGTAGCGGAGCAGCCATCGATCTCACATCGTTAATCAATGCGGAGTTCCTACAAAAGAGATAAATGGCAGGTCTTCCATAGGGTTTTAGCATAATGACACCGTAAACCCTCCTTGCTTATAGGATACAAGAAGATTGTCAAGATTACTGGCTCCTATGGGGACTATACCTTATATATAGATATCGAATTGGATCCGTTATCGATCCTTCATTAATAACGAATCCGTACTCCAACGGCATCGTATTCTAACGGGTTCTACATATTAAATCTCATATCTAATAACCAAAACACATAAATTAATAAGTAGATCACTTAATTGAATTCAAATCAATACAACACAATCTTATGATAATCGCATAAGCACACCGCCAACCAACCGTTATTTTGCTCAAAGCAGAGCCAAAACTTTGATCAAAGCAATTCCAAAGTATAGTATGGATGAATAAATTAAAAAAAAAGATATTCTTTTCGATGGCATAAATAAAAATGTGTTTTTTTTTATTTATTTTCTACATTAGGTCTTTTTTAGGTTCTTCAAATTTAGAGAATCAATTTTCAGAATAAATATCGATTGCAAATTTTACAACTTCGTATATTTAAACAAAGATTTGTATCGTCTGCTATACGATACTTGTGAATATCTACTAAACTAGTCCGACATACAAATTCGTGTTGTTAGTCTGATTGATGAGGCAGAGCACTACATCCTAAAAGTTGATCATCCCATCTGGTCTTTCTGATAACAGAGGCTTCTTCTACATAAAAGCCATTTAGTTATTGTTATTTCTTCATAATTAGTTTCTGATATAAAGGATCTCTTTTCTTATAAGGGCAAACAGAAGTTGATAAGAATGAAAGCATAGGGGGTAAGTATTCTGTTTTGATGTTTCGGGAATTAAACTAGTGAGGGACAGATGAGATGGAAGCAAAGTAATAAACCGGTTCTGATGCATCTTGTATCATTTTCTTCAACTGCAGCACACAAATCCCACAGCTTCTTCGTCGGAAAGTTTCTTTATATTATAAGCAAATCTTCCAGCAGTCATGTAGACAACAGACAAGAACAGGATGTCCTGTAGCTTTGTGAAGATTTAGGAAATAGCCAAAGGCACAAGTTGTCTGTGCCACCAGTCCTAACACTTAGCTTACACGCGAGGCCAAAATTCAGTGTCAAAGAGAAGGGCAACCTTATTTTCAGTGCCAACATCTAGATCAGAAATAAGATGTTGGTTCTTTCTAATTGAAGTTAATCTTCTTGAAGGAAAAAGTCGTATTTCCATTGGTTCTTTCTAATTTAAATATCTTAGTTGGAGTTGGTATTGCCTTACTTGGACTATATACCATTCGCGTTGTACGTATCCCATTCATGTATAATTTTCCCTTCGATTCCTGTGTTTGCAGACTTGCAGCTCTTTTATTTAGTTTTTGTAATTTCTTAAACGTTCATGGTTCCGATCGAGGACACTAATCTTTCTTTTCTTTCGGTAGATTTAGAATAAATGCTGGAATATGTTACCTGTATCTGTATCTAATCTGATTTTCATATTGTATGTAAAGAGTTTTTCCCCCTGTTTCTTCACCATGTATGCCTTGATCTGAAAACGTACGGAGGGAAATAGATAAGAAATAAAATAATTATTTTTTAAAGAGTAGATAGATAAAGGATAAATAAGTACAGTTGTTGACGTCGAATTAAAAGTTCGACCTGAGTGGACGACTGTCTCCACGGGGATGACGCGATGATAAGACAAGGTGTTATTTGCAGAATGGACAGGGTTCGATTCCGGATGAAGAATCTAAAATCTCCCCTGACTTCAGATGAACTCCTTCCTACCTTGTCACTGTGTCAAGGGATTTTGTCCTCCCATGATTTATTTCTCTCTCGTCGATCTTCTGGGGCCGGATGGCGTGGAATTCTGGTTTGATGTGATTCTGAGTGGATGACTGACTGACATCCTCCTATACAGCAGTCTCCCACCGAGAAAGCTGAAAATGATGTTAAAGCTAAACCCCTCTTATACAGCAGTCTTCCAAGTTCCACCAAGAAATCTCAAAATGATGCCGAAGCAAAAACCGACTTTTAAGTCCATCTCTAATATATATCAGTTTATCAATCAACTGTTGACCAATTATAAGCTTATGCTACACCTTCAGTCAGTCAGTGAGGTATGTTAATTTACTCTTCCTCTTCCTTTTACTGGACTATCACTTATTTATCGTGTGTATATATATATGCTCAGTTCAATATCTCCTTTTTTTTCTTTTAATTCTGGAAGAATATGAAAGCAAAATCAAATACCATTTAGCTACGATCTGTCGACTCTTCTTCACGGCTTGGTAGACACATGAGCTTATAAATCAAAATGGAAAGAGGAAAAAATTAAGGAGCGGGAGACGAAATCACAATTATTGGATAGGAACACATAAAACAGAAATTTTTTTATCTATCAATTCAGTTTGGATAAAAATTAAGGGATCCTTTATTTTTCATAATTTACCTTTTAAAGTCTAGCTAAATAAAAAAAAAACAATTTGGATAAGATCAAATAAAATAAAAAATTTAATTTGTCAACTTCAATTGAGATAAAAATCAAAAGATGCCCTTAATTTTTAACTCTTTCCCTTTTTCCTTCCTTCCTGAACTTTTTTTGTTAGTGATCTTCCGTTCTCACCTATTTTCCCTCCTGCTTCTCTCCTCACGGGGTAAACCAATTAAGGCTGAAAAGTATGATCTTTTTATTTTTCTTTAACTTTCCAACAAGAGAAATTTTGCTAAAGTTTGGTTGATAGTGAATTCAGAAACAGTTAAAACGGAAATACGAGGAGATTTAACCATAACAAACTCCTATGAGAAAATCCAAACATAAATATGAGAGATTATAGAAAAATTTAACTAGATAACAATATTTTTATTCCATATAAAAGATATCAATTGGACATTGAAATAAAAAAGAAATCCAAATAAGATCCGACCAACAATTTTATAGTTGCTCAGACAAACAAAGTCTCAAATAAAGAAACATGAAAATATGATATGACTATTCTGAGACCATGAGAGATACCCCCTGATCTGCTACCGATAGTTCATCTCGAAAACTAAAATAGAATTTGTAGTCGATATTTTTTTCAAGGTCCTTAATTAGAATAAATTGGTGGCTTTAAAGAAAATGAGTATGAATTGAATTTAGCGGACTCTTAAATTTCTTTGTTTTTTTATTAGCATCTTTTTTAAGTCTTTGGTCGATTAATCTTATAAATAATTAATTTGATGTCACATAAATTTTTCATCGACTACCATGAATAAATTCGAAAAGTATTCACGATATGATGACAAAGCTCGATCTTCACAATCACATTGTACGTATCCCTGTAAGACTACTCAACATTGAAGTCGTATTTTATTTGCGAAGATAAACTTTTGATTTAGACCACTATCCAAAACCGGTCAATTATTTTATGGATCCTCTTTCTCAAAATGTCAGATATATCAATTCAATTTGGGTAAAAATTAAAAGAAGATACCTTTATAAAATCTAGAAAAATAGATTGCCTTACGAGTACAAATTATAAAAAAAAAATCCAATAGATAAATTTTTAATTTTACAAATTAATATATGGTCATGTTCATGCATGTATAATTTTTATTTAAATCATAAAAAATAATTTATAAAATAGAATTATCCAACTAGAGAATCTCATCGAGTAGAAGGAAAGATTTAAATTTATAAAATAAAATAATCATGTCTATAAAAAAAATATAATTTTAAATTTATAAAAGAAATAATTTTTATTCAATAGAATAAATCAAAGAAAGGAAGTTATTATAGAAAAAAGTTGGTCTTGCTTTTTTATTGTTGGGTTTATTAGAGAATTATAGAATTGCACGTAACTACTTGATGCATTATTAATAGTCATTTATGTAGTCAATAAAATTTGTTTGCCTTGAGAATATTTTTCAGATGAAAAAGATATATCTTACGTCAATTAAATTTTAATTAATTATATGATAACACTAGATAAAATAGAAAAATTTGATTTGTCAATTCAATTTAGTTAAAAATGGAAAGATACCCTTAATTTAAAAAAAATAATAAGAAAAAGAGATGTGATAAAAAAAATTCAACAAATATAATCCATAAAAATCCTTATTTATTTATTTTTAAAATCATATTCATAATAGCATTATTTTTATATAAATTTATAAAAGAATATTTTTTTAAAAAAATAATAATATAAAAAAAAATCACATCCATAAATTCATAAGACAACCATTTATAATTTTATAGAAATATCTAACACAATAAAAAAAATACTTGCAACTAATAAAAGAAAAAAAATAATTTAAATTCATAGGAAAATAATTTAATAATCTTCATTCATAAAATAAATTAATCATATTTTAAATAAATTTAAATTTCATAAAATAATTTATAATTTTATTTAATTAAAAAATAACCCCGTGGATCCATTAAAAAGCACTTTTGATAATTTTTTTAAAAAACAGATATTTCAAAGTTGATTTTTGCTCATTCAGATTTGCTAGAGAAACTGTAAAAATAAAAATAACTAGTATACTAATTGCATTGTCAATTAGTCATTTATTCAATTATTCAATCAATAATATTGATTAATTAGTTATTGTTATGCAAATTTAGCTAGCTAGCTACTATTCCAACTCTAGCTTATTGAATGCCAAAAACATTTATAAGATTTGAGAATTTTTTCTTTACATCCTTTGTATAATCTTATAAATTTTTCTCATAAAAAAGAAATGTTACATGATTTTTTTTCCCCATAAATTCTTTTTCTAATATTTATTTCGCATAAAAGCCACTTAAGATGTTTAATATATCTTAACAAGTATTCTTGTTACTTCTTCACAATTAATTTCTGATATAAAAGCTCTCTTTTTCTCGGAAGGACAAATTAACAGAAGTTAATTAATTAGAATATGCAAGATAGGCAGTTCCAGTACAAATTCTAATCTGGCCTTGAGCAGTTGATTCATCCGTCTCAAGAAATGGCAGTGGTCCTACACTTTTTTGTTTCAAGATATCTTGGCAAATTATCTGATTTTATCAAGGGAGAGATATGTAAAGTGCTAGAAGTTAAAGAAGAAATTGAGAGGCTTCATAGAAAATTATCAAGAATCAGTCCCTATATTCAAGATGCAGAAAAAAGAAGATATAGAGATCTTGCAATCAACAATTGGGTGAAAGAATTAAAAGACATCATGTATGACGCAGAAGACATAATCTTTGCATGGTCAAAGGTGGAAGATTATTGGAAGCTTGACCATCTGCTTCTTCAGGGGTATGCTCTTCGGTCAGTTTGCTTTCATCTTGTTGGAAAATGCCCAGTTGGAGGACTTATTTTTCTGCTCACCCCAACTCCCCATACTCTCTCGGGGGCTTCTTTATTGGGAACTGAAAAAAGATCTCATCCCTCAAGCCTTGAGAGATGGTCGCTATCAGGACTTCAGAAGCGGTCTTGGGGACCTCAAGAACAACACGGGTAAATGGTTGAATGTACTTCTCGAGGGCTCAATTGGCTCCTACTTCACATTAAACAAGTTGAAAGTGGTTGGTTTATACTATTTACATCTAGTGAAGTGCTACAGGAACGTATTGTAAAGATCGTTGAAGGATGTCAAAGATCCCAATTGCAATGAATGGAACTACTGTTGGGTAGATCCCACCAATGTAGTGATAAATATCCGATATTTGATTGCGTCCGAGTATTGATGCAAGAGCGTGACATTCTCAAACTTACAGAGGTGTTCCTCCGAGTCCATTGTGTCATCATACTCCCTCAGATTGGGAGAACGAAAGTTGGAGGACAGGGCCTCCAATATAATTTCTTCGACAGAGGGAGTGGGTTACCATCAGTTGACTCTCCTCTTGCTCCTCGCTAATGAAATGAGGAGCTATCTGTGCCGATGTATGCGAATGTATTATCCTTTTGCACCCCCTAGCTTTCTTGTTTTCTGGAACCGGAGAAACAGGGGAAAATTGTTCCCTCAAGCAAGGCGAAGCTCCTCCTTGGTCTCGTGGATTGAGTGGAGGCTGATTGATTTCCCCAACTTCTTAGGCAAGTGCCTCCTCCACTGTCTTATGAACGATTGTCGCCAACTAGCAACAAATTAGGGTGATGGGGGCCTTCTCTGAAGCAGAAGCTGAGGAAGAAACTTCCCGTGATTGCATCCTTAATGTCTTCACTCAAAGCTTCACACAGATAGCACCAACTAATGTGGTCACTTTTATGCCCCTTTCACTGAGTCTTCAGGAGAGAATGAGTTCTCACAGCCGCAGCAGTACCCTGTCAAACATAATATAAGTCAGGCGACCACCGATGTTTTAGCTATGACCCTCTGATGCTTAAGTCAGACAAGAGGATGAGGATAAATATCAAAGTAGAAAAGTATTCTGTAGTGAAAATACCAGAGTTTTTTTTACCTCAACTTGTCTTTATATAGTAACACTGAGACTTCTCTTCAACCATGATCATTTCCCTGTTATGCCCTTTGAGGAGTTATTAGGGGACAACCCTTGTTAGGAATCTTTGTCTGGCTTGTCACATGTCCCCAAGTGATCTTGGGTGAGGTTATTAGGGGATCATATATGACAAACAATCGAGATGAATCTCCTCTGTGGTCCTTGGGCCTCGCCTTCTCCTGCTCCTAACTCACCCTGCTTCTAATTCCTTCTCCTCCCAACTCTTCAACCTCCCGAGTCACCCCACTCCAAACTCACCCTACTTCTGACGACTCCTCTCGACTTTGTCAACCTCTTGAATCCCTTGCTTCTGACTCCTTTCCTTCCCGACTCCATCAACCTCCTGAGTCGCTTTGCTCCCTACTTGCCCTGCTTTTGGCTCCTCTCCCTTCCGACCTCGTCAACCTCCTGGGTCACCCACTTCTGAGTCCTCCTCTTGACTTCCCAATTAACGGTAGGGGTGGATCTAGGGTGTTTTTTGGTGGGGGGCATGACCCCCCAAAATTTTAAATCGTTATTATCAAAATTTTATTTATTTATTTTTAATTAATGTTATTATATTTTAGTATGACGGTCTCCCCAATATAAAATCCTAGATCCGCCTCTAGTTAATGGGCTCCAGACTCCTTAGCTCTCGACTCTCGAATTCTCGACTCTTGGATCTCCGACTCTCGAGTCCCTGACTCTTGGGTTCTTGACTCCTTACGTGGGTCTTGCACTCTCTTCCATCTATCCCATTCTTCGTAGGCTTTGCTCCTCGCAGGTCTACACCAATAGCCTTTCCTATTGGTATCTGATGTGATGTTTTTTTATATTATTAAATATTTTTTAAAAATATTATTTTATAAATTTAAATTAAAAATTATGCTTTTATGAATAAGATTTAAAAATTTTAAATAATGATTTTTATGAATTATATTGGTTGAAAATTTTATTTTTTTTCCTAAACGTCTACATCTCTTTATTTTTTTAAATAAGAAATTGAATTGTCAAGTTAAAAATTTTCATTTTATTTGGTCTTATCGATTAATTGAAATATAATTGTTGTAGGATATATCTTTTTCATTCGAAAGGTTCTTAGTCAAACAAATTTCATTGACTACATAGATTGATTGGCAATGCAATTGATGTAGTAGTTATGTGCAATTTTATAATTATCTAATAAATCGTTAAAAAAACCTTAAATCAAATTTTTTTCTAACTTCCTTTCTTTGATTTTTTTATTAAATAAAAACATATTTTTTTATAAATTTAAATTTATATTTTTTTATTATAAATAGTATTGTTTTATTTTATAAATTTAAATCTTTCCTTTACTCGGTGAGATTCTCTAGTTGGATTATTGTATTTTATAAATTATTTTTGTATAAACTATAGATGTATGAACATGGTCATATATTAATTTGTATTTACTTTTGAGTTTGTTCGGATCTTCTTCCACAATTAGAAGAAAAAAAGTTTGCATATGATTTCTATTTTTCTAACCAAAACTATTTCCCTTAATTATTTGTTCATGTCTAAATTTATGCATACCTGATTGAACTGAGTGTATATACGATCAAGAAGTAAAAAAAACTCCAGCAAAAGCAAATGAAAGAGGAAAAGGAAGAAGAAGTAACGTGCCTCACTGATTAAAGAAAAAGTAATAGATAGAGCTGCTGCATCAATATCTCTTAATTGCTCAACTCATCGGTTCGTTGGTGAATTTAAAATGATATCTATATGAGAGATGTAGATTTTGCTTTACCATCTACTTTAGATTTTTCTTTTTTTTTTTTTTTTGCTGGGAGGCTGTCTACATAAGAAGAGATCAGTCTGTGAAATGTACAGCCCGTGTAATTATTGATTTAACGTGAGCTACCACCATGTGCTTCTTCTCCAAGTCCTCCGTCGATGGTACGTACACTGTGAATATAAAATAATTATATATTTGATACACATTGTAAAAGCTACTGAGTCAGATATGCAAGGAGCGAAGCAGAAGAATAGGACGGATGAGAGTGTAAGGCCTCGCGAAAAGAGTCGGGAATTCAAGACTCGGAGGCAAGAGTTGTCCCCTACCAATCTCTCAAAGGGTATACTAAGGAAATAATCACGGTTGAAAAGAAGATGATCGTGCATGGTTGAAAAAAAAAACTTAGAGTTGTTATATAAAAATAGATTATGATAAAAAAAAACTCTTTGATTTTTTACTGTAGAATACTTTTCTACTACTTTGATTTTTATCCTCATTCTTTATCTGACTTAAACATCAAAGGATCATAATCGGAACGCTAGCGGTCATTTGACTTATATTACATTTGATAAAGTACTGCTACGGTAAAACTCACCCTCTCTTGAAAACTCAGTGAAAGGGGTTAAAAAGCGACTGTATCAGTTGGCGTCATCTGTGAGAAACTTTGAGCATAGACGTTGAGGATGCAATTACATAAAGTTTCTTCCTCAATCTGTGCTTCAGAGGAGGCCCCTATAACCCTAACCTGCTAGTAGTTGCTAGCGATTATTCAGAAGGCGATGGATGAGACACTAGCCTAAGGAGTTGGGAAGATCAACCAACTTCCACTCAATCCACCAAACGAAGGAGGAGCTCCGCCTTGCTTGAGGGAGCAATTTCCTCCTGTTTCTCCGATCCCAGACAAAAGGAAAGATAAGGGGGTACAAGAGGATAATAGATCCGCGAGCGATCACCTTGTTTCATCAGCGAGGAGCGGGAGGAGAGCCAACCAGTGGTATTTAATGCACCACAAAAATCCACTCCCTTCATCAAAGAAATTATACTGGAGGCTACGCCCTCCAACTTTCGTTTTCTCCATCTGAGGGAGTATGAAGACACAACGGATCCAGAGGAACACCTCAGCAAGTTTGAGAATATCATGTTGTTGCATCAATACTCTGATGTTATCAAATATCGGGCATTCATCACTATGCTGGTGAGAACTATTCAGTAGTGGTTCCAGTCATTGCGGCCGGATCTTTGGGATCCTTCAACGATCTCTGCAAGGTGTTCTTGTAGCACTTCGCTAGTCGTAAAAGGTATAAACCAACCACTTTCAACTTGTTAATATGAAGCAGAAGTCGACTGACCCTTTGAGAATATACATTCAACGAATCTCCCGCACTGCTCTAGAGGTCCCCACGGCGCTCCCTGAAGTCCTGAGGGCGGCCATCTCTCAAGGCTTGCAGGATGGGTCCTTCTCCCGGTCCCTAGTAAAGTAGACCCCAAACGGGTATGAGGAGTTGTCAGTGTGAGTAGAAAAATACGTTAATGTGGAGGAAACCTAGAAAGCTCACCAAATCTTGAAAGGACCAATTGTAGGGACAAGGAAGGATGGTGAACCCCGACCGATCCCCCCAAAGCTAGAGAAATATAAGTCATTTCCAACCATGGGGATCCTGATGACCGAGTATCTTCATCAGCCCCATACTGCTCGAGAGAGGGATGGAAATTTATGACCAACACCAAGTACTCCGGCATCCTGAGGGCTATAGTGGAGTTCCCTGCAATCCTCCGACACAATACTTCTACATCTATCATGGAGAGTACGGTCACTCAAGTGACAACTGCCATGCTTGAAGCAAGAGTTAGAGAGAATCAGGCGAGAGTATCCTCATCTACAACCATACCTAAAGTCTTACCTGGGAAGTATCAGACCTCAACAAGTTTTCCGTGCAGGACCCCCAACCCAGCGGAACTCTTATCGGACAAGAAGGGAGGATAAAGTAGGGTGTATTCGCAGGGATACTCTCACAGAAAGGGACAAAGTAGCGGAGCACCCTCAACCCTCGAGAATAACCTTACCTAGGGAGTCATTAATGCGATTGTTGAGATAGTGGCTCCAATCACGCATACAAGACCCATGCTCAATTGATATAAACTTTTTCCATCAATGAAGACAGAGTCGTTCAGGAAAACCCATCCATAAATTTTGGGGCTGAAGATCTGACCGGAGCAGGCCTCCCACGCTGTGATACTTTGATGATCCGAGTCACTATCGTGAATTATGAGGTGGCTCGGGTGCAGATAGATTCAGAGAGTTTTGTCAACATACTCTTCCAGAAGGCCTTTATCCGAATGTAGTTAGAAGAAGCGCGGCTGGAAGAGGTAACAATGTTATTGTTCGACTTTGTCGGACACGTTGTGCAACTAGTCGAGCAAATTAACTTGTCCCTTACATTGGAAGATGGGTCGAGCCAAAAAATGGTCATGACCTTGTTCCTGGTGGTGGATGCCCCCTCGGCCTATAACGTTATACTTGGGCAACCCTTCCTCTTAGTGTTTATGGCAATGGTTTTCCCCTACCATCAGAAGATAAAGTTCCACACTCCATAGGGGAAGTTATAGGTGATCAAAAGGTGGCTTATGGTTGTTGCGTAGAGATGATTCGGGTAGACCAGAAGAGAGCTCAGGCTGGCCAAGACAATTTGTAAGTCCTCGGCCCCGTCTCGTTACAATATTGTTATTCCTCCAAGGTAGTGAAGCAGGGAGGAGAGAAGATCTAAGCTTAGGCTGCCCAAGGCATTTCATAAGTCCTCGGTTTGATTGGAGTGCGTCGAAAAGGTATTATTCCCCCAGACCTAAGAAGCGAGTTGGACATTGTCCAGCCGAGGTAGTTCGTAAGCCCTCGGTTCGATTGGAGTGTGTCCAAGAGATGTTATTCCCTCGAACCTGAGAAGCAGAGTGAACTCTAACCAACCGAGATAGTTTGTAAGTCCATGATTTGATTAGGGTGCATCGAAGAGGTATTATTCCCCTGGAACTAAGAAGTGGGGTGAACTTTGTCCAGCTGAGGCAATTCGTAAGCTCCCGGTCTGGTTAGAGTGCGTCAAAGAGATATTATTCCTCCAGACCTAAGAAGGGAGGTAGATTCTATCCAGCTGAGGTAGTTCGTAAACCCTTGATCTTGCTGAAGTGCGTCAAAGAGGTATTATTCCCCCTGCCTTGAGAAGTGAATGAATTTTGCCTGACCGAAGCAGTTCGTAAGGCTTGGTCTAGCTAGAGTGCGTCGAAGAGGTATTATTCCCCCTACCTTGAGAAGTGGAATGAATTTTGCCCGACCGAAGCAGTTCGTAAGGCTTGGTCTGGCTGGAGTGCATCGAAGAGGTATTATTCCTCCGAACTTGAGAAGCAGGGTGGACTCTTCCTAGCCAAGACAGTTTGTAAGCTCCCGGTCTGGCTAGAGTACATTGAAGAGGTATTATTCCCTCGGACTTGTGAAGCGGGGTGGACTCTGCCCAGTCGAGGCAGTTCGTAATACCTTCACCTTGTTTTACATCAACCATTTAGTCTTGCAACAAAGGCGTAGAATATCTTATGAAATACATCATCACCAAGAGCCCTAATAGCTACAAGGAAGCAGTAAAAGCCACTGAGCAGCTCGAATCACCTGCTATTGGGTTTGCTAAACACAGTGATCATCAGGGGTCATTAGCGAGAAATTCTGCAATCATTACCAGCTGTAGTGCATCGACGAAGTATAATTCCCCTTGACCTAAGAAGTGGGGAGGAGTGAAGGGTATTTACTTTTCCTAATCGAGACAGTTTGTAAGTCCTCAATCCGATCAGAGTGTTTTTTATGAAGTGTTGTATTTTGTTCGATAGGGAGAAGTGGCGACGTATGAAGTGTTGTATTTTGTTTGATAGGGAGAAACAACAACATGGCTCGAGCAATTAACGACCCTAAAAAAAATCTCAACTATGAATCCTATTTTAGCTTTTGAGATGAACTCTTGGCAATTCAGCAGCAAGAAGGGATTTGCATCAATGAGAAATAAAACGGAGGCAAAAATCGAAAAAAGGAACCTGAGGGAGCATCTCAATGCTCAGAATAGTCATATGTTCATGTTTCTTTGGTTTGAGGCTTTATTTGTCTGAGCAATTAATTATAAAAATTTTATTTGGATCTTTTTTTTTTATTTCTATCTCCAATTGATATCTTTTATATGGAATAAAATATTGTTGTCTAGTTAAATCTTTTTATAGTCTCATATTTGTGTTTGGATTTTCTCACAAGGGTTTGTTATGTTTAAATCTCCTCGTATTTCCGTTTTAACTGTTTTTCAATTCACTATCAACCAAACTTTAGCAAAATTTCTCTTGTTTAAGAGTTAAAGAAAAAAAAAATCATATTTTTCAGGGTTGGTTTATCCCTGAGGAGAGAAGCAGGAGGGAAAATAGATGAGAACGGAAGATCACCAAAAAAAAAAAAAAATGTTTAGGAAGGAAAAAGGGAAAGAGTTAAAAATTAAGGGCATCTTTTGATTTTTTATCTCAATTGAATTGATAAATTCAAATTTTCTATTTTATTTGATCTGATCCAATAATTAAAATTTAATTGATGTAGAATAATTCATAAAATATATGGAACGGATGTAAAAGCAAGTCAAATATATCATATTGACTATTTAAGTGACTAATTGACGATGCGATTGATATGTCTCCATGGGGATGACGCGATGGTAAGACAGGGGATTGTTTGTAGAATGAGCATAGTTCGATTCCGGATGAGGGGTCTAAAATCCTCTCTGATTTTAAATGGACCTCTTCCCGCGCCATCAGATATGGATTTTGTTCTCCCGTGATTTACTCCCTCTCTCGTCGGTGTTCGCGACAGTGACCGCTAATGGACAAATTCTCAACTTTTGTAGACGATGTGATTGATATTGTTGTTTTGTCCGATTCTATAACTCTCTAATAAATCGAAAAAAATCCTTAAAGTCCAATATAAAATTATAAATTTTTATCGACACAATTATTTTGTTTTATAAATTTAAATCTTGTGAGATTTTCTAGTTGAATTATTATATTTTATAATTTATTTTGGTATTAAATTTAAATAAAAATTATAGCTAGATGCATGAACATGAGCATATATTAATTTACAAAATCAAAATTGGTCTACTAGAAATTTTTTTTAATGACTTGACCAGTCGAGCAATCTATTTAGCTAGACTTTAAAAGGTAAATTATGAAAAATAAAGGATCCCTTAATTTTTATCCAAACTGAATTGATGGATCGACATTTTCTGTTTAATTTATTTGTTCCTATCCAATAACTGTGATTTCCTTTCCAAAAGGTTCCCCCTCCTTAATTTTCTCCTCTTTCAATTTTGATTTATAAGCTCATGTGTAGAGCTACCAAGCCGTGAAGAAGAGTCGACAGAATAGCTAAATGGTATTTGAATTTGCTCTCGTATTCTTCCAGAATTAAAAGAAAAAGAAAATATTGAACTGAGCATATATAATATACACGAGAAACAAGTGATAGTCCAGTATTTGTATGTAAGTTCACATGTCTGGAGCTCCATAAAAAAATTATTATGCAAATATATTTGCCTGTTAATCCTATATATCATGTACCTTGTTCCTTCAATCTTCGGTTGGTTAATTTATTCATCCGCAATGTTTGGCGCGACGGCATTACGCTAATTCACGGGCAGTAATTTTCGACTTCTTCTGCTATTAAATTGGCAACAAAAGGACAAGTTGGAATTTAATTGAAAATTCTCAAGTTGATTTCTTGTGAACTTGAACTGTTCATTAGTCAATGGTAGGCCTGGCATCCAATTGAATTTCCGGGCAAACGATGTTTTTCTTGTGCGCCGATCGGAAAGAGTTTGATCTGTTCAATATTAATTCCAAAGCCTACTCATTCTGTCCAACGAGACATCACATCATTTTGCAGAAGCTCCCAATTCAATTTTCTCTTCGTTAAGTTTCAATTTTTTTTTAAAGATAACATTAGCCTTCGACTAATTTTAAAGATTGATTTCAATTTTATAAAAAAATTTATTAATCATCAAAATAAATTTAAAAGTATTCACAATGTACAATTCTAAAATTTATTATTTTATTTTTTTTAAAAAAAAATTACAAGTAAATTATAATTAAAAATGGAATTGAAAATATTTAAAATTCGTCGCCGTTGTACCATAGTTTCATAGCCTATTTTGTTTTAAAAAAAATCATAGGTTAATATTTAACCTGATTAATCCTAAAAATATTAGAGTTTTTTTTATTGGCACCAAGTGTTCGAATCTTCTGTCCGATTAATCTATGAAAGTGATCGACTCGATGCCACAGTTTTTCAGAACGACATCTCACTAACAATTGAGCTGGGTAAGATCGGAGCTCAAGTGACCTCCATCGGTCACCAAGAGTAAATAAGAAAAGCGCTTGTAATTTTTTCATAGTTCAGTTCGGATTCAACAGTCGTGTCATCCCTGAACGACGGTTCAATATTGAAGTCGTACTCCGTCCATTAGGCAAACTTCTAAGCATCATAGCCGTCCGAATAATTTTTTTTTTTAATTTGTCATCGAATGATATCGCAATAGAGAATCAAACTGCGTTATCTTATGAGACATCTATCTATTTTTACTTTTGCATCATACCCCGGAGGCAATTAGAGTTTCTTTCTTGTTTGTTATGCTATCCACTGTCAAATTTAATTATATTTGAAATTCGAATTTGAATGCTTTAACCCTGTATCGCACTTATACCCATGATATGATCGAGATGGCTGTCTATGCATCTCCATGGGATGATACGTTAGCAAGTACAATACAAAATCTATGCAAAAAAGTAAGATTTGATCACTGTGTTGGATTATTTAATATTTACATGGGATTATATCCTTTACTAGTGTATTTATCATCGCATCAAGATCAATGATCATTCGTGATTTACTCTCTTTTATATTTATGTAACCGAAATAAAGAAATTATTAGATTGACGATTTTAACCTATACACAAAGAGATGACTGTCTAGGCACTCGAATAAAAGAGCATTGCCTTTTATTTATATCATTAAAAGTTTTTTTGATTAAAACAGTGCTTCTATTTTTCAATAGGCTAATAAGGAGATGAAAGAAGCAAAAAAAAAAAAAAAAAAAAAAAAAAAAATTAAACAAAAAACCTTTTTAATTTTTATTTTTAGTTTTCTAAATAATTACAAGAGAAAAAAAAGAATGAGAAAGGAAAAAGTAATAAAGAAAAATAAAAACGAAAACTTTAATAACAAATAGAAAAAAAAACAGAAAAATCATTTTGGAGACTTCGATCAAAGCAATTCCAAAGTATAACATAGAAGATATTTTGGGTAGAAAAATATGGATGAATAATTAAAAAAAAAAGAATTCTTTTCGATGACATAAATAAAAAATGTGAGCTTTTTTTATTTTCTACCTTAGGTTGTTTTTAGGTTCTTCAAATTTAGAGAATCAATTTTCAGAATGTATAGATTGCAAGTTGTACAACTTGGTCTATTTAAACAAAGATTTATCGAATTTTAAATTCTATAAAGTAGCCTTTTTAAACAAAGATTTTCAACATCTGCTATATGACACTTGCGAATATCTACTAAACTAGGAGAACATACAAAATCGTGTTGCTGGTCTATTGATGAGTCAGAACACCACATCCTAAAAGCTGCTCATCCATCTGGTCTTTCTGCTAACAGAGGCTTTTTCGACGCAGGCATATCCTCAAAACCCATGACAAACCTCATACTTAGCCAATTTCAGAATATTCTTGCTCATATCATTTCAGAAGCCATCTCTTTATTCTTCGTATGACAAAGGTGTGAAAGTTTGTCTTAGTTGATCGTACTGTTCAAGTTATAAAAAACATAGGTTTACCCCTACTGTAATCCAAAGCTGGAGCACCAGCAATCTTTCACAATATCATTCTTTCAGTTGCTATAAAAGGAGAAACTTGAGTGAGTTATCAACTGCACTGAAGCATACTGAAAGGATTACATGCTACATCACCATTGACAGTTGCCAGAATAAGAGAAACTAAGGCAAGCAATCCACGTCCGTATTCCCTCGATCAACTGCCACAAGTCGAATCCTACCAGATGAATCTATTTGTTCGAGTGGTCGAACAGCGCACAAGAGATGTTGTTGCATCATCACATTTTGTAGAGAATATTTGCAACCTCATATTTGCATACTTGAGATTTTGTTTGTCTACGCAGGTTGTGAGTCCGATCTCACATGGATTTCATTTATATTCTTATTTCTGGTTGGTGCCTTCCCTGCTTTTCAGGCTGTATACTCCGGAAGAGAGAGAGACCTGAAGGGAGGAAGGGAAAGTAGCTGGGAAGAGAAGTGAAAAAAAAAATTGTTGAGAGCATAAGAAGAAAAGAGTGAGAGAATTTGAGGAGGGAGGAAAAATTGTAATTTTTTTTTTATCTCTGTCATTCTCTTTCTGTTTGAACTTCACCTATAATCGATGACGATAGAGAAATTAAAAAGAAAAAGATATAGATAATGCATTAATGTGCTTTTTCTCTTTACCATGTCTATATCTCTCTCAACTCTTGACTTATTTGAGGACCATTATACCACATAAAAGATATTTTCTTAGTGGAGGTTTAATGTAAGAGAGAAAGATGAATAATACTATGTTAGATGTATGTTGGATATAACAAACAAATGAAAAAAGAATGAATTGAATTATTTTATTTTATTTTTCTCAATAACTTCAAAATGTGTCCATCGAAATCCTCATAAGTTGTGAGTAAACAACGGAAGAGAGCACAAATAAGCTATTTACAATATGCAATATCATTAAATAGTTTATGACTTTCAACGTACCGTTCAAAACATTTATGAGGAAGCAGACACAAATAAGTAGCTCATGGATTACAATACACAATTCAAAATATTTATTCTAAATATAAAGACAAATAATCTTTTTCCATGAAAAAGTAGATTTAGACAAATAAAAGGCAGAGATGCCAACTAACATTAGAATCCGAGGATAAATTATGTATAGATAAAAGCATGCAGTGCGTCACCAAACATCAATACCATCTAGTGGAAATATGCGCTTGATCAAATTATACAAATTCCAATAAGCGACCTTCAATTAGAAATAAAGAAACAAGTATATTTTATTTGTCATGATATTATAAAATTCACCATTAATTAATTACTAACCTTGATCATAATGGAGGAAACAATTAGCCATGGAAGCTTGATTGATCCTGTCCTCCTGTCTCTCCGGAGATTTCTGATAAAATTGATGGCTCCTGTCCATGGAATAAAATAGTTGTACAAGTTTTCTTTTCCCAACAATATTGAAAGGTATGCAATAAGCTATAGTAAAAAAAAAATAGACGATGAGAGGACTTACAAAGGTGATGAAACTTCCAAACTCGTTCTTTATTTCGTATTTGTACGAGTCCTTACTGAGCAATAAGCGTGTTTCACGATCAATGCTATAAATAATAACTTTTGGAATTTGTTGAATGATGTGCCAATTTTGTTTCCCCTTACTGCAACTATCTTGTAGAAGTGAATTGCATTGCATGTAAAATGTCTGCAAACTATGCGAAGTGGCATTAATCAAGCTTGAAACCCACTGTGGAAGCTGTTTGGTTTCGGAGGGGAAAACAACTGTCAATTCCTGCAACATGCCAACCTTCTCCACATATTCCAAATTTGGACAGAGAACAATTTCCAAATAGCTAGTTGAGGGAAGGATGCTATTTTTCAGCTTTGGGCAGTTGATGATGAAACATTCTTTTAGATTAGAAAACAAATTGAGATTGCTTGCATGAACATCCTCGTTAGGTACCACATCATCCTCAGCATCACGCAATACCCACGCTTCCCAATTCAGCATGTTTTCAAATATTAGATACTCAAGTTTTGGGAATGCAGGCGTTCTGCAGCCGAGGAATTTAGGCCCAATATTGCGGATTGCTTCTCCTCCTTCAATCTTTAGGTTTTTAAGATTGGGTAGTTGGCCCAATGGAGGCATCACCGTACATGATGGAAAATTGAGAAGATTCAAAAACGTTAGGTCAGCCAAAGAATGTACGGACGCCATCCACTCTGGAAACTGCCGGCCAGGGAAATTGAGGATGACAAGATCTTTTAGGGTCGCAGGAGGACTGAGTTGGTTGCATATACTCTCTGCCTCAGTGATTTGCTCCTCATTGTTTTCATTATTATTCATTGTCCATCTGAGTTTCAATCTCCTAAGAAATGTTTTGTCGGCAAGCACAAAGTTTCTGTTTCCTCTCGTTGTTGCCCTTTCCAATTTATCAATAAACAGATCAATTAAGTTACACAAAAATTGCAACTCGTCCAAGTCCCAACCTCCGTCCATCCTGCTCACGGAGTCACAATGGCCGACCAAAAATCCATGAATATCATTGAGATTTTTCAACTTCCCAACTCCCTTTGGAACATGGGTGAGCGGAGTATTCCAAATTCGAAGACACCTCAAATTGCTCAACCTTGTGATGCCCTTTGGAAGTTCATGCAGTGATTGACACCCCGAGAGATTCAAAGTTTGCAGGTTTACAAGACACTCAATGGATTCAGGAAGCCTTCTAATCTTTGTTCGATCAAGATCCAAGTATTTTAGATGACTCAGTTTCATAAGAGAATCTGAGAGGTTGTCTACTGATGTATCAGCCAAATCCAAGACTCTGAGACGCTGTAAGCTTTCAAATGCCTGATTCTCTATTCGCTCGATTTGAGGGCAATTAACGATGCGTAGGGTTCTCAGACATTTTTGCTCTATTATCACATTGGGAAGAGATAACACATCACTTTGGTTTGAGATGCACAAACGACGAATCTTTGTCGAAAAATTTGTACTTGTGCATCGAGCATCATTAATGATAATACCTTCCTCTTCCATCAGTTTTTCCCCAAAAGATCGCAAAACATCATGCATAACAAATGCTATACCATTTAAAACTTTAAAATCAAATTGCAAAAGGTTTCTTGCAATAAGTTCTTTGTAGTAGTCTTCTGCGATATTTTCCATCAAATCATCTGATTGTTCAATCACAAACCCTTCGGCCACCCACAGTCCGAGTATGTCCCGTCGAAATGATACATCACGGTAGAAAGCACAGCTAAGAAAACATTGTTTGAGGTGACTGGGTAAATCCTCATAGCTCAAGTATAAAGCCTTTGATAGCTCATCTTCCATCTCTTTCATTGACCAAAAATCACTTTCAATAACTTTTTTCCACTCCCTCTTAGTTCTTTCCTTGTGAAATAAAACACCAGCCATCACTTTGACTGCCAGAGGAAGACCATCACATTTTCTGACAATTTCCATACCAACTTCTTTCAATTCAGAAATTATTACATCCTCCTCATCTCCAAAAACAATCTTTCTAATTAATCCCCAACAACTATCTTCGTCCATTTTCTCAGCAGAGTGTACAAAATCAGCTCTCATTTCTGTGGCCACATCTTTCCGTCTAGTGGTAAATAAGATAGCAGTCCTACAAGATCCATTCAATATGAGATTTCTGAGCAAATCTCTCCATACGTTTGCAGTCCATATATCATCCAGCACAAGAAGCAAACTTTCTGAAAGAAGAGGAATAATTCTGCTTTCGACTTCTGCTCTACTTTGAACACCATCATCAATTCCTCCTACATCTCTCAGTACATGTTTGAGTAGCTGAATCGGAGAGTAATCCTTGGATACATGTAGCCACACTCTTTTTGGAAACAGTTTTTTTACCATTTCATCGTTGAATATTTTTTGTGCTAGAGTGGTCTTGCCAATTCCACCCATCCCAGAAATTCCCAACACAATATACTTTTTTTCGCTTTGCTCTATCTCCGAAATTAGCTTTTGAGCCGCCTCATCAATTTGTGTCCCTACAATATCAGTCGCCACATGTGTGGGAGAGGTGGGAAATGACGTCCTTAGTGAGTTAATTTGGAAGCCTTTGTTTTCATGAGCTACTAACCTGGGTACCACATTATTATCCTCTTTGATTTCTTCGAGTCTATCATTAACTCTTTTTATTTGATTCCAAATGTTTCTGCGGAACTTAGAACACTGAAAGCAAGATGAAAGCAAGCTGACCGGAGAGCATACCCCCGAAGAAGCAGATGGTCGAGCTTCCAATAATCTTCCACCTTCGACCATGCAAAGATCAATTATGTCTTCTGCATCATACATTACGTCTTTTAATTCCTTCACCCAATTGTTGATCGCAGCATCCCTATTTCTTCTTTTTTCTGCATCTTGAATATAGGGACTGATTCTTGATAATTTTCTATGAAGTCTCTCAATTTCTTCTCTAACCCCTAACACTTTACATATCTCTCCCTCGATAAAATCAGATAATTTACCAAGGTATCTTGAAACAAAAAACTGTAAGACCATTGCCATTTCTTGAGACGGATGAATCAACTGCTCGAGGCTTGATCAGAATTTATACTTGGATACTTTCTATCTATGCTTGCATTCTTGTGAGAAAAAGAGAGCCTTTATACCAGAAATTAATTGTGAAGAAGTAATAAGAATACTAGTTAAGATATACTAAACATCTTAAAAATGGCTTTTATGCCAAAGAAATATCAATGACTAATTGACAATGCAATAACTAAGTTCTTTTCTTTGATTTTTTTATTAAATTAATTAAAATTACTTTTTTTATAAATTTATATTTTTTATAGACAAGATTATTTTATTTTATAAATTTAAAATTTTCTTTTTACTATGTGAGATTCTCTAGTTGGATTATTCTATTTTATAGATTATTTTTGTTGGTGCAATTGACCTAGGTTACGATTGATCAGACTCGAGTAGTGTTTTGATGTTTTGACAAAACGATTGACAATGCGATTGTCATGGAAAGTCTAAATCTTGGATACTTGGCATGAAAAGTCCAAGTAATGTGTACTTGGCAAGGAAAGTCCAAGAGTACTTAGCATGGAAAATCCAAGCATGAGTCATGGCTATGGCAAAGTCCAAGTCATGGGTACTTGGCAATTGGAAAGTCCAAGCATGCATCTTGGTAATTGGAAAATCCAAGAGTATGGTATTGGTGACGTAAAGTCCAAGCATGGGTCTTGGTAGCATAAGTCTAATGTTTGACGGCGTAAAGTTCAAGCATGGAGTCTTAATGGCGTAAGCCCAAATGGATCTTGGCATTTGGAAAGTCCAAGGGTGTGATATTGGCGGCGTAAAGTCCAAGCTGTAGTTCTAGCGACATAAGTATAATGTTTGGTGACGTAAAGTCCAAGCGTGTGTCTTGGCGGCATAAGTTCAAATGTACCTTGGCAAAGTAAACCCGATTAGCATGACAATAGATGATAGAAGCACCTAAAGGTTAGCGTATGAATGAACAAGTTTTGGAGGACTCGGAGGGATCCGATAGGCATGAGGCTAATGGAGGTTGCTAAAGAGCTTAGGTATAGCCTAAGGGTGGTATATCAAGTATGAGGGGATTATACTTGGGTTAAACCTTATGTTTGAGGTTTATTAGTCGACTGGGATTATGAACCAGTTGACTGGCCGAGTGTTTAACACTTGGCAGCCAAGTCGACTCTAAGCGATCATTGGAGTTATAACCAAGAATTGGTCGTAGTCGTGGCTCGACTATGGGTCTGCGGGCTATATGCTAATCGCTGCTAGGATTTAGGTGACTAGTCCATATCAGTCGACTGCTAGGGTAGAGCAGTCGACTGATTTAGATGGACACGAGCACATAAGCTTTAGTAGTCATTGATCGATTAATTTCTTTGGGACGATGAGTCGATTGCTAGGTCATGGTAGTCGACTGTTATGTATCCGTTGGAGTTTTTTCAGCATAGATTGAGCCGTTATGAGACAATGACACTATGGGTAATCGACTAATGTCTTTTGGTAGTCGACTGCTAGGCGCAAAATTAGCTCAATATAGGTTATAAAGGAGCTCGAGATGGAGGATTTTGCATCAGTTTTGGAGAGATTTTGAATGGGAATTACTACTGCATTCCAAACCTTCAAAAGGAATCCAAAGCAAGCAATCAAAAGCACTCTTATAAAAATTTTCTTTGCATTACATTTGTATACTTGTATTTGCTTTTATTCTATTATTGTATTACTATTGTAATCACTTGTATAAGGTTTCTCTACTTCCGACATGTTGTCGAGAAGGAGAAGATTTACTGGTGGTGTGCATCACTACAGCTCACTTGAACTGGACCAGTGGAGTAGAAATTCTAGATTTCAAACCACGTTATATCGTCTTGTTGTGCTTGTGTATTTCTATTTGTATTTTGTATTGTATATTCTATTGTGTATAATGCTTTTATAGACGAACACAACATGAATGCGATCGAATTCATCAAACGACGAGAAATCACTATTCACCCCCTCTAGCGACGTCAACGGATCTCTAACAAATGGTATCAGAGCGAGGGCGCTCTTCAAGGCTTAACAACCAAGGGAACATGCTAGAGGCAAGATGAAACCAAGTCTTAAATTGGGCCACGACATCAACACACCACCATCTTATGAAGACTATGGAATCAAAAATTTCAATCAATGGAAAGGTAGAATGATGTATTTCCTTATGTGTGATTATGACAATTGGATTAGTGTTATAGTAGAGTTCGATGCTTTGAAGGATGAAAATGGGAGAATACTCAAGAAGAAGAAGTCGAGTAAGGAGCAAATTCGATATTTCAACATAAACAATAAAGTAACGAGTATATTGATTAATGTGTTACCTAACGATGTTTTGGCAAAGTTATGTGAGTTTAAGGACGCTAAGGAATTATGGAGCAAGCTAGAAAAGCTTCATGAAAGTCCATTACTGGCCTCAAGTGAAGAAAAATTCCAAGAAGCTGAAGAATATCCATCGGCTCTAGAATGTGAGAATTCGGAGGTCGAAAGGTATTCTACATTCGAGGAAGAAGAGGAGGAAGTAGAAGAAGCCTCCACTTCTAGAATTGAGGGGGAGGAGGGACCATCCTCAATATCAGAGCAAGAAGATGATCCATCTATCTTCGGAAGAGATGAAGAACCAACTCTGTCTCCCACCACCGACGTAGGTAACTCAAGTTCTTTGGTTAACAATAAAAATCATATTGTATGCTTTGAGCATAAAGAAGTAGACACTACAATATCAAGTGTCCAAAGTGGGTTAAGAAGACGACACAAGTGGTGTCAAAGACCAAGGAGACTAGAGTTCCCACTAGGAAGAGCAAGGAGCACGTGGTGTGCTTCAAATGCCAACAACGAGGACACTACCGGACCCAATGCCCTAGGGGGAGGAAGTAAACCAAGGGAAAAGGAGGAGTCTCAAATGTAAAGGGAGCTAAGGCAAACCGTAAGGTAGCTTTTAATTATGTTCCTTTTTTAATTAATAATCAAAAGCATGCTAGGAATTTTATTGTTATTGCTCATGAACAAAAGCATACTAGGAATAACAAATATTATTTCTTAAGTGTTAAACATGTTAATTCATCTAAGGGCAAACCTAGAACCAATAACTCTAGAACTATTATACTTAAGGAAACTATTAGGAAGATAGAGAACTATTTAGGCATTAACCCTAAGAAGGATAGGCATATGCCTAAAAGGAAGAGCAATGTCCAAAGAACAAATAAAAATTCAAAATTTGAGGCATTAGTGGTAGAAAATCAAGTTTTGAGATCAAAGCTTGAGAAAATGGAGAAGACCTTTAAGAAGATGGAAAATGTGATTCTAGGGTCTAATGGACAAAACCTAGCATTTAATAGGCAAGGTTCATCTATGGGTAAGAAAGGCTTGAGTCACAAGCCTAGGTCCAAGGTAGATAAACCTACCTATCATAATATTTCATTTGATTATAGGACCAAGTCTAGGTCTAGGAAAGCCAAGGTCACAAGGGAGGTTATCCCTAGAGTTGATCATGATGTGTGTTAACTGACTAAGGCTTCGAAAAAGTTTAGGAAATTTACTATCAAGGTTACAAGGGTAGTTACCCCTAGAATTGACCTTGACAAGATCCAAATGACTAAGGTTTCAAAGCCTAGGAAAGTCATTAGGAAGGTATCTAGGGAAGTCATCCCTAGTGAGTTCCTCGTGAACCCCATGAGCTCAAATATGTTTTGGGTTGCTAGGAGAGTGATTCCATCATGCTAGATGGGTTTAGAAGTGTCAACTTGAATTGGTAAGGTAGTTAATCTAACCATAACAAAGTTAACACTTTAGGACATTTTCAAGGTTATGAGATACTTTGGAAATGAAATTGAAACTTAATCCTAAAGGAGTTTAGGATGTGCCAATAAATTTGAGAAGTATGGAAAATTGATCAAAATGGACACAATTAAGTTTAGAGGTCATGGTGTGTCATTTTGGATTTTTTGACACACTTGGGAGAATTGTGTTTAAGGCAAAATTATTTTAATTTTAGAGAATGACAATTTAGGCCTAACACTTAGGTATTATATACTTTTGTATTTCATACACTTGTCATGCTTCATATGTCATATCGTATATTTGCATGAAAGGTGTATTTGTGATGTATTGCATCTCACAAAAATATAAGGCTTACCTTGATTGTGTATTTCAACATCTAGAAAGGGTGAGATCCTAGGAATAAAATCCTTGGCTATTAATGCTTGTGAAAATAAAATAAAATCAAAATACATTAACAAAGACACAAATATAAGCATAATACTGATATAATCGGTACACATGCAACAAATGCACCAAATGCAACAAAATTAGTTAAACAAATCAAATCCTCAAAAATTTTAGCCAAATAATGACACAAAGAGTTGAGTAATCGAGCGGTGTTGTTGTAACACAGCTACATGACTGAGCAATCGATTGATGGCCGCGATTTTATTATTAGATATATGTGAGAGGTGTCCTAAGGCAATCGCCTTAAGGTTGAACCATTTATTTGATAAATGAAGATTCACTATTTGAGTATACATATTTTTATGTATTTGATTGAATCTTAAACTCATTTACTGGATGTCCGCAATACGATGCACAACATGAGAGAATTTGTGATTGGATCACAACTAGTGAGTATCTCTACATGTGTAATTATGATGTATTGGAATTATCTATAGTCGATGAATTAATGCATACGGATGCCATCGATTCTGTTGAGACTAGCACGTGTTATACTCTTTGATTTATTCAAGCAGTTGTTTCTCACTGGCTGGAGACATTGGGATATCCGGAGTTAATAGTGGATGTTAGTTATGGTAACCAGTTCATTGGAATGACTAGTTGTAAGACTTCATATAGTTCTCTACATATATAGATATGTCAATGAAGTTCTTACTGCAGCTTACGATGTTCATTCGACTTGCGGTGTCCAAGTCATCTTGGTAATGAAGACTTATGCTTTGATATCTTAAGTAAGCATCTCCAATGAGATGTGGACCCGGGATGGTTGGGTATAAGTCGAAGTGTCCGAAGGTGTTTGAACAACCTATAAAGGATTCACCACTCTTTGTGAGGAGACGTATACCCTATGACCTCTCGTAGGATTATTACTAAAGTCTTTGGCCAAAACATTACATATTTAGAGTAAGGTACTCTTGGATGCATGTACAGTAACTAGAATTCGTAGGACGAGGAAATAATACTTAGGCTAGGTGTGACATAGTCAGCCTAGTGGGGACTGACACAATATACTATGTCCTGAACTAAGTGGGTATAAGATGAGTGAAGGGAATAGGGCACAATTCACTGTGGCTGCTAAAAGGTTTCAGAAGGTGTTTTGGGGTAAATCGTTGATTTTCTGATTAATTGGAGATCATGATGTACTACTAGGTGTCACTCATGATCATTCTATAATTAATGGTTAATTATAGACAACCAACATAAATCGGGAATCTATTTGGTCACATGCACAATGAGTGTTATCCGAAGGATTTAAAACGAGCTTGAGAATAGAATTCTCAGATCGAGAGAGACTTGGTTTGGTTGGACCAAACAAAGAGCGAGTATGAAATTATTTCAGTCACATCGGAAGCATGGATGGGTCATGTCTTTTGTAGACATGATGGATGAATCAATTTAGTTTGGTTCTAATCCAATAGTGGAAAATAAACCAAAGAGATTTGGTTTGTTTTAAACGAATGAACCAAGATTGGTTCAGTTCATTTTAACTTAAAATAGACCAACGCGGTTTGGTTTATTTTAACTTAAGTTATTAGATCGGGTTAACGAGTTTTGGTTATGAACCAATAACCACTAGGAAAAGTTTTCTTGATGGTCAAGAAACACGCTTTCTATAAAAACATGGCTTAAGAGTTTTGTGAAACCCTAGAGAGTTATTTTTGGAGTTGTCACCCACCTCATCTCCTCCTCCTCTTTGCTTCTTGCTGCCCAACACTAGGAGGGAGTCCTTGCCGCCCAACCCTTGTGTTGCTGCCCGAGTTGCTGCCGCCACTTCCTCCTTGCCGCTGGCTATCCACCAGCCGCTGGCGACTCCTCCAGCGATCCTCCTTTGATCGCCAACGACCAAGGAGCAACCAACCAAGCTTTGGCCGACCATATCTTCCACCTTCTCCTCTTCGTGGAGAGGTCATTTAGTCGACGTTTTACGCTCCGACAGCGACCTACTTGCCAAGGATTGGATCTCCGACAATCCTCATAGGTGGAGGGTTAAGTTTTCATCAATTGGTTGACGAAAATCGCTTCCGAGAAGCGAGTTTGCGAAACTTGTTTTGGGATCCGAATTTGATTCGGATTGTGATCGTCTCTTGGATCACAACGACTTCGACATGAGCTAGTGACTCTTGCGA
This sequence comes from Wurfbainia villosa, assembly GCA_025175895.1. Taxonomy (NCBI): domain Eukaryota; kingdom Viridiplantae; phylum Streptophyta; class Magnoliopsida; order Zingiberales; family Zingiberaceae; genus Wurfbainia; species Wurfbainia villosa. The sequence goes on along the minus strand of CM045998.1, from coordinate 681,063 downwards.
AGAAGGGGCTCGTAGCTTTGTGAAGCTATCCCGACGATACTTGGTGTGGATATGATTAGAGGCTATTCTAGTGAGGGTTGCTACGGTTGATGTCATTTCCGCTACATGTGATTTGTCAGGTATACCTAGAATAAATTTCCTTTTATTGTAAAATTTGAAATAGCGACTATGTCTACACTTGTTGTATCCATGCATGCGCATGGTGGGTGTGTTGTAATAAATTAGTTATTACTTGTTTTTTGCTTCCGCTATGTGTATGTTTACGAAACGTGTTCGAACACACACCCACGTCAGTGTCGGAGAAACACAACAGTGGTATCAGAGCCTGACTATGTTTTGACATAATCATAAAATTATTTTGCGATAATCATAATTGTATTTTTGGAAATTTTCTACTTTTTAAAAGTTTAGAAACATTTATGGAAATTTTAATTAGTAAAGAAATTCAAATTGGAAATTTCCTAATATGATTAGAAAATTACAATTTAGGATATTTGTTTCCTAAATTAAATTTGAATTTCCCTTAATTAATATTTTCCATAAATAAAATATGTGATTAGATTTGGAAATTTGTTTCCAAATTTAATCAAGATTTGATTTGAGAAATCAAATCTCAAACATACTTTATTTCCAAAATTAGTTTTGATAAATAAGGAAACTTTTGTACATGCCATAATTGTATGTCATATAATTGCATTAGATGCATATCATTATGTCATGTGTGTCGTAACATGTAGATGCATTAAATGCACATATGTATGTCATATGTGTCATGTCATTTAGATAATAGTTATTTGCATAAAAAGAACGATGAGACCTCAAAACCCTTACACAATAATAAAGCCTACACCTTTCATTAATATGATTAGAACCAGAGTTCCGTTTCTTGTTTGGGTTGTTGGACTCTCTCCAAGCCCGGCTCAAACCTGAACATGTTAAAACCATTGAATAGTTTAATAGTAAGAGTCAGAGGTCAATCTTTAGTTTGGGTTGTTGGACTCTCTCCAAGCCTGACTAAACGATTGAATGTGCTCTAACCATATTAAAACTATTTCCTGATTAATGAGTTGACTTTAACTTGAAGCATCGACTTGTTGGACTCTCTCCAAGGTCGATGCGAAGGGAGGTGAAGTTAGGTGTTATGCATATGATGCATATTTGTTAATGTGTTAACAACCCAATGTATGTGTAAAAATTCAATTAGTTGATAGCATATTGTGATAGTTGCATATATGTGATATGCAATCAGTATACTTGATACCTACCATCGTAGCTAAGAATGGCTCGTTGGACTCTCTCCAATGTTGTTCTTATCTATGTTGGATATCAACCAATTCAGAGATGGACCTACGATCTCCTGAATTAATTTTGAGGGTTTTTTGAAATTCAAAAAATGAATGGGATTTTTGTAAATGTATGTTGATGCATTTTAAATCATTTTCTCATATATGCTCAATTTGTATTTCTAGGATAATCGATTGATCACGAATTCTTTGAATTTGTGCTTATTTTGGATTCAAATAAATTGACTGGGTCGAACTTCTTGGGATGGCTTAAAAACTTGAGAATTATTCTTAAGGCAGAAAAGCTTGTGTATGTCCTCGAAGAGTCTCTTCCCACCCGTCCTAAGGATGATGCAACTTCGGACCAATTGTTGGCCTATCAGAAACATGTGGCTAATTCTGAATTGGCGAGTTACATCATGCTAGTTGTGATGGTACCCAAGCTTCAGAAGCAACATGAGCATATGGATGCTCATACGGTAGACTTTCGTCTCTATGAGTTGTTTGATGAGCAGGTGAGATCCGAAAGGTTCGAAGTCTCAAAGCTCATCCTCACCTTTGGGATGCAAGAAGGTTCATCTGTGGTACTGCTCAACATGTTGAAGACCATGGAGCCTTCTGTGAAGCATGAGCAGGGGATGGCGCTGTTAGTTGATTCCTCGAAGAAAGGTTCTAAGAGGAAATCAAAGGAACATCAGAAGGGGAAGAAGAAGGCTAAAAAGTAGAACCAGCTCAAAAGGGCACTTGTCATCATTGTGGCAAGGAGGGTCATTGGTGAAGAAACTGCAAGATTTATCTTGAGCCCGTAAAGAAGAATAAGGCATCTGATACCCCATCTTCTTCAAATATCTTCGTTATTGATTGTCATTCTATTTCTTTAGACACTTGGATATTGGATACCGAGTGTGACTCACATATATGTAATGACATATATGAGCTAAGGAATAGAAGAAGACTCGTCAAGGGAGAGTCAAATTTACATGTTGGGAATGGAGCAAAGGTTGCTGCACTCGTCATCGGAACATATCTATTGAAACTCCCTACAGGACTTGTCTTAGAACTGGACAATTGCTATTTCGTTCCTTCGTTGATAAAAAACATCATTTCTATTTCTTATTTAAATAGAAATGGGTACCATTTGACTTTTAGTAACAATTATTGTTACATAACTTTGAATGGAGTTCTTTATGGGACTGGAACTTTATGCAATGGTATTTATACGTTGTACGTATCCAGTGACATTCTCAATATCGAAGCGAGCAACAAGCATGCTTGAAAAGATAATCAATTAACCTCCTATATGTGGCATTGTCGTCTTGGCCATGTAAACAAGAAGCACATGTACGAATTGCACCGATATGAAATTCTGGAATCGTTTGAATCTGATTCATTCGATACATGTGAATCATGCTTAAAAGGCAAGATGACTAAGTTACCTTTTACTGAAAAAGGTGAACCGGTGGGAGAGTTGCTTGGTCTAATACATACCGATGTATGCAGACCTATGTCAATTCATGCTCTAGGAGGCTATATCTACTTCATTACCTTCATTGATGATCACTCACGATTTGGGTATGTGTTCTTGATGAAACAAAAGTCTGAAGCCTTTGAAAGGTTCAAAGAATTCAGAAATAAAGTAGAGAAACAACTTGGCAAAAGTTTTAAAATTCTTCGATCTGATTGAGGTGATGAATACTTGAGTCAAGGGTTTCTGGATGATCTAAAGGACAACGGTATATTGTCCCAATGGACTCCGCGGTATACACCATAGCATAATGGTGTATCTGAGAGGCAAAACTGAATCTTGTTGAACATGGTCAGGTCGATGATGAATCATGCGAATCTTCCCAAGTCCTTTTGGGGCTATGCACTTCAGACAGTTGTTTACTTGTTAAACATAGTCCCGACCAAGGTAGTCTCAACTACTCCATATGAGATATGGAATAGTAAGAAATCTCGTTTATCTTACTTGAAGATATGGGGTTGTCATGCTTATGTGAAGCGAACTGTGTCAGACAAAATGGATGCTAAGTCTGACAAATGTCTATTTATTGGATACCCTAAGGAAACGAGGGGTTATCAATTCTATCATCCTGTGGAACAAAAAGTGTTTATTTCAAGTCATGCTGTGTTTCTAGAGAAAGAGTTTCTCTTGTAAGAAAATTGTGGGAGTGTAGTTGAACTTGAGGAGGTTCAAGAGACTCCAATAGGCATTGAGGAGATACTTGGTCAAACACCACAATCGGTAACTCATAGTGATGAGCCATCGGCTGAACCTATTGTGACACCACATCTTCGTAGATCTGGTAGAACACATAATATTCCTGAGAGATATGGATTTCTCATAAGTGAATTGAATGACGTATTACTCATTGATGATGAGGAGCCTACCAGTTATGAAGAAGTTCTGAAAAGTTCAGAAAGGGACAAATGGCTTGATGCCATGAAGTCGAAAATGGATTCCATGTATGAAAATCAAGTTTGGAACTTGGTTGACCCACATGAAGGCATTAAGTCTATAGGGTGCAAGTGGGGTTTCAAGAAGAAAACCGACATGGATGGTAATGTGATTATCTATAAGGTTAGATTAGTGGCGAAAGGCTATCGTTAAAAGCAAGGTATTGATTATGACGAGACCTATTCACCAGTTGCTATGCTTAAATCCATTCGGATGCTCTTGGCCATAGCGTCTCATTATGATTATGAGATATGATAGATAGATGTGAAAATGACTTTCCTTAATGGAAACTTACTCGAGGATGTGTATATGATACAACCTGAGGGTTTCACATCAGTTGATAAAACCAAGGTATGCAAACTTCGACGGTCCATTTATGGACTGAAGCAAACATCCAGGAGTTGGAATATCCGTTTTGATGAGGCAATCAAAATGTTTGATTTCTCACAAAATTCGGACGAACCTTGTGTGTACAAGAAGGTTAGTGGGAGTGCAGTCGTGTTCCTAGTATTGTATGTCGATGACATATTACTTATAGGAAACGATGTTTCTGTCTTACAGTCAATTAAAATTTGGTTATTCAAGACATTCTCCATGAAAGACTTGGGAGAAGCAACCTACATTCTCGGGATTAAGATCTATAGGGATAGATTGAATCGGTTGCTTAGTATTTCGCAGTTTACATATATAGACCGAGTGCTAAAGGGGTTTAGCATGTTGTAATCCAAGAAAGGTTTCCTACCCATCAGGCATGGAATACACCTTTCAAAGTCTATGTGTCCGTGCATAGAAGACGAGAGGATTTGCATGAGTAAGATTCCCTATGCATCCGCAATAGGATCTATCATGTATGCTATATTATGTACGAGGTCCGATGTATCGTATGCTCTAAGTGTCACGAGCAAATATTAGTCTGATCCAAGAATGGATCATTGGGTGGCTGTTAAGATAATTCTTAAGTACTTGAGAAGAACTAAGGATGCGTTCCTAATATATGAAGAAGGTGATATGGTAATACGCGGGTATACGGATGCCAGCTTTCAGACAGACAAGGATGATTCCAGGTCTTAGTCTGGGTACATATTCACCTTGAATGGAGATGCAATAAGTTGAAAAAGTTTCAAATAAGACACTGTAGCGGATTCTTCCACTGTGGTAGAATACATTGCAGCTTCAGAAGAAACAAAGGCAGCGGTTTGGATTAAGAAGTTCGTTTCTGAACTTGATGCGGTCTCATCAATGATCCAAACATGTGCTTCGCCGCTATCGTCTGATTAGAGAGATCATATGTAGGAAGGAAATACAAATCGAGAAGATTCCCACTGAAAGGAACTTAGCGGACCCTTTAACTAAAGTCTTACCTCAAAGTAAGTTTGAGGATAATGTGATGACCTATAGTATTGGATACCGTGGTGATTGACATTAAGCCAAGTGGGAGTTTGTTAGACATATGTGAGAGGTGTCCTAAGGCAACTACCTTAATGTTGAACCATTTATTTGATAAATGAAGATTCACTATTTGAGTATATATATTTTTATGTATTTGATTGGAACTTAAACTCATTTACTAGATGCCTGCAATACGATTCACAACATGAGAGAATTTATGATTGGATCACAACTAGTGAGTATCTCTATATGTGTAATTATGATGTATTGGAATTATCCCTAGTTGATGAATTGATGCATACGGACGCCATCGATTATGTTGAGACTAGCACGTGTTATACTCTTTTGTTTATCCAAACAGTTGTTTCTCACTGGCTAGAGACATTGGGATGTCCATAGTTAATAGTGGATGCTAGTTTTGGTAACTAGTTCATTAGAGTGACCAACTGTAAGACTTTATATGGTTCTCTACATATATAGATATGTCAATGAAGTTCTTACTGCAGCTTAAGTGCGATGTTCCTTTGACTTGCGGTGTTCAAGTCATCTTGGTCATAAAGACTTACGCTTTGACATCTTAAGTAAGCATCTCCAAGGAGATGTGGACCCGGGATGGTTGGGTATAAGTCGAAGTGCCCGAAGATGTTTGAAACACCTACAAAGGATTCACCACTTTTTGCGAGGAGACATATACCCAATGGCCTCTCGTTGGATTGTTACTAAAGTCTTTGGCCAAAGCATTACATGTTTAAAGTAAGGTACTCTTGGATACATGTACAGTAACTAAAATCCATAGGATGAGGAAATAATACTTAGGCTAGGTGTGACATAGTCAGTCTAGTGGAAACTGACACAATAGATCATGTCCTGAACCAAGTGGGTATAAAATGAGTGAAGGGAACAAGACACGATTCACTGTGGCTGCTGAAAGATTTCAGAAGGCATTCTGAGGTCAATCGCTGATTTTCCGATTAATTGGGGATCATGATGTACTATTAGGTGTCACTCATGATCATTATATAATTAATGGTTAATTATAGATGGCTAACATAAATCGGGAACCTATTTGGTCACACGCACAACGAGTATTATCCGAAGGATTTAAAACGAGCTTGAGAATAGGATTCTCAGATCGAGAGAGACTTGGTTTGATTGGACCAAACAAAGAGCGAGTATGAAATTATTTCAGTCGCATCGGAAGCATAGATGGGTCGTGTCTTTTATAGACATGATGGATGAAACAAATTGATTTGGTTCTAATCCAATGGTGGAAAAATAAACCAAAGGGGTTTGGTTTGTTTTAAACGAATGAACCAAAGTTGGTTTGGTTCGTTTTAACATAAAATAGACCAACGCAGTTTAGTTTATTTTAACTTAAGTTATTGGAGCGGGTTAAAGGGCTTTGGTTATGAACCAATAACCACTAGGAGAAGTTTTCTTGATGGTCAAGAAACACGCTCTCTATAAAAACACGACTTAAGGGTTTTGTGAAACCCTAGAGAGTTATTTTTGGAGTTGCTGCCCACCTCTTCTCCTCCTCCTTGCTTCTTGCCACCCAACACTAGGAGGAAGTCCTTGCCGCCCAGCCCTTGTGCTGCTGCCCAAGTTGTTGCCGCCATTTCTCCTTGCCGCTGGCCATCCACCAGCTGCCGACAACTCCTCCGATGATCCTCCTTTGGTCGTTGACGACCAAGGAGCAACCGACCAAGCTTTGGTCGGCCATCTCTTCCACCTAAACAAGTTGTCCAGTTTGGGACAGCTTGTTCTCCTCTTCGTGGAGAGGTCATTTGGTCGACGTTTTGCGATCCGACGGTGATCTACTTGCCAGGTATTGGATCTCCGACAATCTTCATAGGTGGAGGGTTAAGTTTTCGTCAATTGGTTGATAAAAATCGCTTCCGAGAAGCGAGTTTGCGAAACTTGTTTTGGGATCCAAATTTGATTCAGATTGTGATCGTCTATTGGATCACAACGACTTCGACACGAGGCTAGTCACTCTTGCGAAGACAGGGCTCGTAGCTTTGTGAAGCTATCCCAACGATACTTGGCGTGGATACGGATAGAGGCGATTCTAGCGAGGGTTGCTACGGTTGATATCATTCCCGTTACACGTGATTCCTCAGGTATAACTAGAATAAATTTTCTTTTATTGTAAAATTTGAAATAGCGATTATGTCTACACTTGTTGTATCCATGCATGCGTGTGGTGTGTGTTGTAATAAATTAGTTTTTATTTGTTTTTGCTTCCGTTGTGTGTATGTTTATGAAACGTGTTCGAACACACACCCACGTCGGTGTTGGGGAAACCCAACATTTATAACATCAACCCACTAGGGCTCGGCTTTTTCATGTAAATCTTTCTTCCGACGACTTTGCCTTCTTCCTGTTCGAGTTTTTATCGGCAATTTTAGCCCTCGGTAAGCCCTAGATCTTCAAACCCAACCTTTTTACACTGCTCCTTTCTCCTATCATGCTAATGGAAGCTCTCTCCTCTCCCTATTTTCACCAATTCCGGGCAAATTAGGTTTCTAGCTCAAGGGAACACTTTCAGTCGTTCTTCTCTGGCATTCACCTATTTCAGCTATCTTCAAATCATATTCTCAGATCGAGAGAGACACCTAATGTCATGACACCAAAGTAATGACCCTAAAACCCTAAACCACTCATTGTTCATGTTTTTGTCGTAATCTAACCAAATTGTTGTCCATTCATTGCATTTGCATTGCATACATTTAGACAAAAGTGTAGGGTAGAGGCCGGTGATGGATCCTAGGCTCCGTCTTGAATGTATCAGCCGAATGTTGTGCGTTATTTAGATGAGCCATTCTTTCAGTCCTATTGTGGGGATGTAATCCAAATCATCATGCATTATCAACTAGTGAAGCTAGTATTTTGCACACATCATGTAAATGTTGACCTTCTCATGGAGCTTTACTCCAATCTTAGGATAATAGGGGATGGTTCGATGTATCAGACTTGTGTTGCAAAGATCCTACGAGAATTTCTAGAGTGTCGACCATCGGATGACACTTTTGTGTTTTATCCTGTCCTAGATCAGTCACCTCCTGCACCTTTTGATCATATCACTTTGGATCATATGCATCAACATTTCTTTCACCGACTCCATCATTTAAGCCAAAATTTATTTTCAATCAATGACTTATCAGCGCCACATAATGTCCTCTATAAAGTCATTGTTGCATGCATATTACCTATAGCCACTAGGGGTTAAGCCATGGTCCGATCTCCTCATTTATTTTTGATGTATGCAATGTGCAATCTATTAGATGTCAATCTAGCATTAAATATTTTTCATTGCATCGTGCACTTTGTGTCCCCTGTTCAAGGGAAGATCCATATGTCATTTGGTCATATCATTACTGCATGGTTAGCATCTAGGGGCATAAACATCTCCACGGGGACCTTAAGTCCACTATCTAACTCCTATGACTGCATCACCCTGAGGCACTTCACATTAGCTTGGATGCAAATGGGCTATGGACAGATGGAGTGGTCAGCGGAGCCACTTTAGCCAACTGGGGAGCATGGAGAGGAAGCTACGGAGGAGGATGTCCCTAAGTTTCTAGATGCACCATTGAGGGTCTCTCTGCTCACTTTGCACGACTGGAGTTTAGATTTGAGGACTTCTATGAGGAGGTTGACACTCGTCTTGAGGAGCTTAGCTTAAATCAGTCCTCAATTGCTTACCAGGTGTCCTCGATCCAGCGAGAGCAGTCCTCCATGGCTTAGCAGCTGACTCAGATGGAGCAGCGTCAGCTCAAGATATACGAGATGATGTAGAGTTGGACTCTGAGTCAGCAGCCTCCACCTCCTGTCACGCCCGCCCTTTTCGGGACCCCAAATGTCCTGAGGGGCGGCGCGTGACGCGACCGTACATACTTACATTACATACAGCGGAAGACTTTACGCATATTTTTTTTTAAACCATAAACATGCATTGACATATACATATATGTATATATATATATATATATATATGTACATACTTCTTCTTTATAAGCATAGAGTATGCTTCATAACATGTATAGATACTTCTTCTTACTTCTTCTTTACTTCTTCTTATCAACATAGAGCATGCATCATATATATATAGATACTTAGTGTTTGGTAGGTTCATAACATCATCATCATAAGGAGACATAGGCAAGGACCTCCATAGACATCGTCATCATAGGTAAACATTCATATGTATATAGACCTAACGGATCGTTTCCACCCTGCCATTACCACACACATTGGCCCCTCCTGCTGCTCCCTTTAGTTTATCCATCCCTTACCCTTATCTGCAGTACGAGGGAAAGACAACTATAAGCACATAGGCTTAGTAAGATTCTGTCCTACTCACAAAAACCATACATTATCATTAATCATAGTATGTAGCATTCATAACCTATAAGAAATATAATAGAAAATATATTCGACATCATCAACTTAATCATGTAGCATAAGTAACATATGCATAACATCAAACATAACCTGTAACGTACATAACAATAGCAGGTAACCATTCCTAACATATTATTAAGCATAACATGTAACCATAAACATCGTAGCATATCATCAAAACATGACATGTAACATATATAACGTAAACATGTAAATATTCCTAACATATCATTAAGCATATCATGTAACCATAAACATCATAGCAGGTAATCATATGCAGGATGCCTTTGAAAAACATATACTTTAGGTACGTAAACATAAATCTCAACATATTTGGGCCCGGCATTGTACCACTTCTTCATTATCATAGCGCGCATCCCTAAATAGGCCCGAGGTAGCAAGTCTCGAACCTAATAGGTTTCTAGGCCCGAGTCTTATTCCATCGACCTAGGGGCAATCGTCATAGCGTAGAAGCCCATCCTAGGCCCGAGTCTTACTCCATCGACCTAAGGCATCTTGGAGCCCATCCCGTACTAGGCCCGAATCTTATTCCATCGACCTAGGGGCAATCATACATAGAAGCCCATCCTAGGCCCGAGTCTTATTCCATCGACCTAGGGCATCTTAGGAGCCCATCCCTTCTTGGACCTTGTTAAGGTCTTGGTACAAGCCATGCAGAAGGTAAAATACTTATATGCTTAATTTATACCATAGTTTATTTCATATCTTGGCAAACATAGCATAGCATACTTCATTTCATAACACATCATGCTTCATTTCATTAACCTAGCATAACATACTTCATTTCACAACTCATCATGCTTCATTTCATTAACATAGCATAACATACTTCATTTCATAACTCATCATGCTTCATTTCATTAACATAGCAGAGCATACTTCATTTCATAACTCATCATGCTTCATTTCATTAACATAGCATAACATACTTCATTTCACAACTCATCATGCTTCATTTTATTAACATTGCATAACATACTTCATTTCATAACTCATCATGCTTCATTTCATTAACATAGCATAACATACTTCATTTCACAACTCATCATGCTTCATTTTATTAACATTGCATAACATACTTCATTTCATAACTCATCATGCTTCATTTCATTAACATAGCATAACATACTTCATTTCACAACTCATCATGCTTCATTTTATTAACATTGCATAACATACTTCATTTCATAACTCATCATGCTTCATTTCATTAACATAGCATAACATACTTCATTTCACAACTCATCATGCTTCATTTTATTAACATAGCATAGCATAAGGCATGGCATCAAAAGCAAGTAAATCCTAACCTAAGGCATGTTATCTTCATTCTAGCATCATTTAATCTCACAAGTCAACATGATTTTCACCCAAACACAAAACACATGTTAACCTAATTCATTTAACATAACAACAACTTCATATGCACATAAAACTTGAATTAAAACTTCATCTAGTCACCCTAACCTAGGTTGGTCGAATGGTCCAAGTAGGGCTTTTAGGGTTGGCCTTTAGCCTAATTCAACAACAACATCATAACCCTACAAAACATGGATTGAACATCATTGGGTCATCAATATCTAGGGGTGGCCGAATGGTCCTTGTTGGCTTTTGGGTTTAACTTTTGACCTAATCCATTTTAAACCTTAACATCATCATATAGTTACAAAACATAGCATGAAACTTCTTTGAAACCCTAAGACTATGGTTTGGCCGAATAGGTCTTGGTGGCCATTAGGGTTAGCTTTTGTCCTAATCCACTTTAAACCCTAACATCATCATCTAGTTACAATAATATGGCATGGAACTTCATTGAAACCCTAAAAGTAGGGTTTGGCCGAATAGGTCTTGGTGTTCATTAGGGTTAGCTTTTGTCCTAATCCACTTTAAATCCTAACTACATCATATAGTACTAAAGCATAGCATATAACTTCATGGAAACCCTAAATCATATCTTGGCCGAATGAACCTTAGTGGCTATTAGGGTTAGCTCTTAATCCTAATCCCTTTTAAATCCTAACATCATCATATAGTTACAAGAACATAGCATGGAACTTCATTGAAACCTAAAAACCATGGCTTGGCCGAATGGAGCTTGGTGGCTATTAGGGTTAGCTTTTAACCTAATCCCTTTTTTTTCATCTTAACATCATCATATACTTCCTAAACATAGCATACAACTTCATTGATAAACCAAAAACATAGCTTGGCCGGATATAACATATAGATTTCTTTTACAAAGATCAATCGAAGCTACTCGTACGCAGGTGAGGGATACTTACATCCTTCGCTTTGCTTGTAGTGTGAAGATAACCTAAGGAACACAAAACCTAGCCCTTGCTTCTTGCTTGGATGAGTTTCGGCCAAGAGTGGAAATGGAGAGGGAGAGCTTTAGGATTTTCGGTGAGAAGAAGAAGAGAAGAAGAGAAAGTGAAGTTGCTCACTCATGCCTCCTCATCCCCCCCTATTTATTCACCTAAAGAGTCCCTTAATCTCCCTTACACTTAACCATAATTTCCCTTATTCCTCTAATGATATAATCCTATTGGGCTTCTGGTTAGTAGGTGCATCTATAGGGCTTAGCTATCTCTAGAGGTTTGGGGTTCAATTCCTAGGCCTTGCACCCCTTTTTGGCTTATTTTCTTTTATTTTTGAAAAGGCCCACATAAAGCCCATGATCATCAAGCCAAAAATTCTTGTAAAATTGCTAGGAATTTTACGGGCGTTACACCTCCTCCACCACCTTTAGCCAACGACACTGGTGGCTGGTAGCTAGGATTGCGATTATGTATTTTTCTTTTATTTTGTAGCGAGATTGAGGATCCAAACATTTGTCTATCACTTGTATGGATGCCTCTTAAGATGAATGAAATGTTTTCTTTTACAAAATTGTATGTTATTTACCCTATATTGTTTTGGTTGTGATAATGTGTGTTGTCTTGCTTATTACATGTGTTGATGTATATGCTCATTCATTATTCTTATGTCATGTCATCATGTATAAGCCATAGTCTTTCCTTCAATAATGAAATCCATATATATCATGACATCATACTTCTTATGATTATTTTAATATGTCATGATCATATTTTTATAAATGTCATGCTTATACTTAAGTTATATCTTTATGTCATGACATCATGTATCATTGACACATGCTTTAATTAGGCTATCATTTTATGTCATGATCATATTTCATGCATTTTAGTTAATCAAATTGATTTAAAGCAAATACATGATTTGAAGTCCCAAGTATAAGGGAATCAAATAGCATTGCATAGAAGTATGCATGAAACCCTAAGAACCTAAATCCACGTCTCACAAGAACATTAAATTGACTTGTATGTGTTTTCATACACCTTAGATACATGTGAGATGCTAGGAAATGAGTTAAGTTCATGTGCTTATTTAGTACATCATATTGAACTTAGAACTCATTAAATGATAATGATGAATCAAGAGGAAAGCTAATGTACAACTGTACAAGTCATGTACATCTAGCCTATAGACCATGGTTCAAAATAAGTTTTAAAAAATATTTTAAAATTATTTTAGAAAATTTTGATGAAGTCTATCTTTTGATAGCAATCACCATTGAAGAAGTTGATACAAAATAGGTCAAAAATATTGAAAGTTTAATAGTTTTGAACTTTGTATCAATCTCACAATTTAATGGATATTTTAACTCAAAATTATTTTTCACCCATAATATTCCATGTAAGTAATGTACATATAAATTTTCATGATTTTTCGTAATGCGTATATTTACTTATGAATTTTTAAAATTCGTTTCTGTAAATCTGATTTTTAAAAATCAGCTGGCAGTCAACTGTTTCAGTATGACAGTCGACTGATTGCTGATCAAGTCGACTGTTGGGCTAATTTCGAGTAAACAAGATTTGTTTAGCCCATTTTCAGCCATCTCTAGGTACCCTAATGTCTCCTAACCCTAGGATATGCTTTGGAAAGCATTGGAAGGGTTAAATATCATTGAAAATAATTAGGAGAGGTATTTAGGATGAAAATCGAAGTTTAAGGGATGTGAAAGTTCAATGTTGAATTTTTTTCCCGTAATTTCGATTATTTAGTGTTCCTATTGGCTTAGGAACTCTCCAAGGACATTGATGGTGCAATGGTCAAGGGAGAGCAAGCCTTTAGGGAGAGGTTATCCATCAAGGGATGATAGATGAGTTTTTTCTCATAGGAGGAGAATTGGAGAATGAGGATTGCCTCTCATTTAGTAATATGGGATTTATCACTATGAAGAGTGAAGACATCTTAAATGTGTTTGGATCAAGGGAGAGATTGTAAGATCTCATTGGGATATGAGATATTGATGCCCTTGGGGAGAGCCTTTTTGTTGTATGTCAAAAAGGAGGAGAATTGATGGCTTGGGTTAGGTAGCCTAACTCAAAGATTTTGTCGAACATAAAAAATGGAGAGATTATTGGTACAATCGACCTAGGTCACGATTGACCAAACTCGAGTTTGACTCGAGTAGTGTTTTGATGTTTTGATAAAATGATTGACAATGAGATTGTCATGGAAAGTCCAAGCTAAGTCTTGGGTACTTGCCATGAAAAGTCCAAGTCATGTGTACTTGACAAGGAAAGTCCAAGTCTTGGGTACTTAGCATGGAAAGTCTAAGCATGGGTCTTGACAATGGTAAAGTCCAAGTCATTGGTACTTGGCAATTGGAAAGTCCAAGTATGGGTCTTGGTAATTGGAAAGTCCAACATGGAGTTGGCAAGGAAAGTCTAAGAGTGTGATATTGGCAGCGTAAAGTCCAAGCATGAGTTTTGACAACATAAGTTGAATGTTTGGCGGCGTAGAGTCTAAGCATGGAGTCTTAATGGTGTAAGTTCAAATGGATATTTGCATTTGGAAGGTTCAAGGGTGTAATATTGGCGGTGTAAAGTCCAAGCTATAGTCTTGGTGGCATAAGTTCAATGTTTGGTGGCGTAAAGTTCAAGCGTGTGTCTTGGCGGCATAAGTCCAAATGTACCTTGGCAAAGTAAACCCGATTAGTATGACAATAGCCGATTGAAGCACCTGAAGATTAGAGTATGGATGAACAAGTCTTGAAGGACTTGGAGGGATCTTATACATGTGAGACTGATGAAGGTGACTAGAAGGTTTAGATCTAGGCTAAGGATGATCTATCAAGTATGAGGAGATCATACTTGGATTAAACCTCATGTTTGAGGTTTATCAGTCGATTGAGATTATGGACTAGTCGACTGGTCGAGTGTTTGATACTTGATAGCCTAGTCGACTCTAAGCAATTGACTGGGGTTATGACTACCGATCGAGCTTGACGCTAGGGTTTAATAACACTGATTGACACATCACCCACCGCTAGGTAGAGCAAGAGGATCGATTTAGGTGGACACGAGCATAGAAGCTTTGGTAGTTCACTGATCGATCGATTGTCGGGACAACAATCAACTGTTGTATATCCGTTAGAGTTTTTTCAGCGTGGATTGAGCCATTGTGAGACAATGACACTATGAGCAGTTGACTGATGCCTTTTGGCAGTCATTTGCTAAGCACAAAATCAGCTCGATGCAGGTTATAAAAGAAGCTCGAGATGGAGGATGTTGCATCAGTTTTTGGGGAGATTTTGAAGGGGAATTGTTGCTGCATTCTAGACCTTCAAGAGCAATCCAAAGCGAGCAATCCAAAGCAAGCAATCCAAAGCACTCTTGTAAAGTTTTTCTTTGCATTACATTTGTATACTTGTAATTGCTTGTATTCTATTGTTGTATTACTGTTGTAATCACTTGTACGAGGTTTCTCCACCTCCGACATGTTGTCGAGAAGGAGAAGATTTAGTGGTGGTGTGCATCACTAGAGCTCACTTGAGCTCGACCTGTGGAGTAGAAATCCTAAGTTTTGAACCATGTTATATTGTCTTGTTGTGCTTGTGTATTTATATTTGTATTTTATTCCGCTGCGTATAATGCTTTTTTAGACGAGCACAACACAAACGCGATCGAATCCATCAAACGACAAGAAAAAGCTATTCGCCCTCTCTAGCGACGTCAATTGATCTCTAACTTGTATATATTTAAATAAAATTATAGATGTATGAATATGATAGTAAATTAATTTATAAAATAAAAAATTTATCTACTTGAATTTTTTTTATAACTTGGACTAGCCAGTCAATTTGTTTTTCTAGATTTTATAAAGGTATTTTGTTTACCAAATTGTATAAATAAATCAGACGTTTTGAAGAAGAGGATCGATAAAATAGTTAAATGATATTTGAATTTGTTCAGAATTAGAAGGAAAAGAATTTGCATATGATCTCTACTTTTCTAGTCAAAATTATTTCCCTTAATTATTTGGTCTTGTCCAAGTTTTTACATATCCGATTGAACTGAATATATAAACGATGAAAAAGTAAACAATAATCCAGCAAAAGTAAGAGAAAGAGGAATTAACATACCTGAGTGACACTGAAGATATACGCAAAAGTAATGGATAGAACTGCTGCATCATCTTCTAATTGCTCAACTCAACAGTTGATGCATTTTAAAACGATATGTATACGAGAGATAGAGAGATGTAGGTTTTGCTTTGACGTCTATTTGAGATTTCTTCCTGAGAGGCTGCTGTATAAGAAGAGATCAGTCCGCGCATCGTGCAACTCATGTGCAATTATTGATTCAATGTCAACTACTTCCATATTTTTAAAATAATTATATATTTATAAAGAAAATATAAAAAGTCAGATTTAAATTATATCATATAAAATTATTCATATTTTTTAAAATAACATATTACCTTGGCTATTATTACGACTGTTGATTTCTTTATAAAGTCAGAGGCAGGGGGGGATGATAAATAAACAGTTGATGATGAGGGACAACAATATAAGTGTAAATTATTCAAAAATATACATTTTATTCAAAAGACTTAGTAAATAAAAAATTGAACTATAATGTCATAAACCCTTTAATTTGCACAAACAATCTCACTGAAATTAGACACAAGGGTCCACTAAATTCAATTCCTACTCATTTCTCTAAAGCTACCTATTCATTCAAATTAAGGACCTACAAAAAAAAAAATTGCAACTATAAAATCCATTTTAGCTTTCGAGATGAACTCTCGGCAATTCAACAGTAAGAAGGGACTTGCATCAACGAGAAATAACAGGGGTTCATGTTTCTTTGGGTGGAGTCTTTGTTTGTCTAAGCAACTATAAAATTGTTGGTGGGATCATGTTTAATTGGATTCCTTTTTTATTCTCGTCTCTAATTGGTGTCTTTTGTATGGAATAAAAATTATTGTCTAGTTAAATATTTTTATAATCCTTCTTATTTGTGTTTGGATCTTCTCATAGGTTTAATTTGTTATGGTTAAATCTACTCATTTCCGTTTCAATTGTTTCTCAATTCACTATCAACCAAACTTTAGAGAAATTTCTCTAGTTTAAGAGTTAAAAAAGAAGAAAAAAAAGCATCATACTTTTTAGCCTCGGTTTACCCGTGAGGAGAGAAGCAAGAGGGAATACAGGTGAGAAGGGAAGATTAAAAAAAAAAACTATTTAGAATGGTAAAAGGGAAAGGATTTGAGGAAAGAGGGAAAATTATCTACTTCTCATTCTCTCTATAATCTTCCCTATTCTCCAACTTCACCTAATGCATTATAGTCCTTCTATTAACTTCTGTTGTCTTTGCATCGATAATGCACTATAATCCCTCTCTCGACTTCAATCTTCGGTCGGTTATTTAATTCATCGGCAATGTTTAGCGTGATGGGTGATGGCGCATCACTAATTTACAGGCAGTAATCTTTGGCTTCTTTTGCTATTAAATTGGCAACAAAAGGACAAGTTGGAATTTAATTGAAAATTCTCAAGTTGATTTCTTGTTCATTAGTCAATGGTAGGCATGGCATCAACGACACGCCGTCTAGCATTGAATTATTCAGCCAAACACACTATACTTTTTTTTTTTTTTTTTTGCTATGATCTATCTTCGAAATTAAGTTTTGGGCAGCATTAATAATTTGTGTCCCTACAATATCAGTCGTCACATGTGTGGGAGAGGTAGGAGATGATGTCCTTATACTGAGTTATTTTGGAAGCCTTGTTATGTGCTCGAATAATCTTGGTATAACACTAATGTCCTCTTTTATTTCATCAAGTCTATCATTAATGCTTTTTATTTCATCCCAAATGTCTCTGCTTGACTCACAACACTGAATGTAGACAAAAGCAATCTGACTCAAGAACGTACCCCTGAAGAAGCAGATGGTTGAGCTTCCAATAATCTTTCATTTTCGACCATGCAAAAATCAATTATCTTCTGCATTGATTTGGTCTGATATCAAAGATGCGATGACTCAGTAAAATACTAATGACCAAATTCCTTCGATCAGTTGAGTACAAATCAGATATGTCTTCGAGGTGTTGAACTAATCAGATAGACCTTCTTCATAGCTTTGTTAGTTCGGGCGTACATATGACTTTAGGAGATTGAAGGTCAGATGTCCATAGGCCAGCCTCCAACTTTAGTAGATGGTCGAATAGATAAAGTTGAGCTTCAGGAGATTGGGCATCTTCGGAGATTGATTCAAGCAGGTAAGGCCTGAGAAGGCTGAAAAGTAGGTGAGCGGGAGACGCTCCTTATACGCTCAAGTCAGGAAGCGGAGAAAAAGTATAAAAATAGGGAATGCAAAGAAAGTAGAGAGTCCTCCCTTTTTTTTAGATCACCCCTTCCCTTTATATAGGGAGAGAAGGAGTGCACCTCTTTTATAGAGAAATACCAAAGAATGCACTTTCGTGGAGGAAGACCAAAAGATACATCTTTATAGAAGAAGACCAAATGACACACTTTTATGGAGGAAAACCAAATGATGCACTTTTATGGATTTCGAGTCCTTTCATCTACTTATCCACTTTGAATAACATTTAACTCAAGTTGATCGGACTGAACTCGAGTATGATTCAAATGAATTGGAATTGATTCAATTTAACTTTGCCTTCCACGTATCTTGAATATTGACTTGACACTTCCATTTGGTAAGGAGTATCTTTGTTGCGTCCCCATTGTGACCAAGAGACATGCTTACAGAGATGTGGCTTCACAACTGTTGAACTGAGCTGGGGTGATTAACTTGCCGAACTAAGTTTAGGAAGTCGAGTTGATTTAAATTCCAAAACTGAAATGAGTTTAGGCCCAAGCTGACTCATGCATTATTGGACCGGGTTCCATCTCAGCCTTGACCATTAACTTGACTTTGACATCCAGGGAGAGATATTTCCTCCCTATCACAGGCCTCCCCCACATAGTATAGTCGAAGGAGGCCTAAGTTTGACTGACTAAACTTAAGTTAGGTTCGACTGAACTAACCTCGCACTAGAAACGTAAGCACCCTTATAAAAGTTTTGTCGTGATAGGTGTCAAAACCCGCCTGCCGAATTATAAAGGCCCATTGATTACTGTTACCTAGGTAATCATGAGGATCCGATCTGATTTGATGGTCGCCTGATCTTGCCACGTATCCTCGCATCTGACGATCCATTCTCTGTCTCTCGCCTGATCAAACGATCAAAGTAGCTATCTCTCTCTCATCCAAACGAGGTAATAAATGAAGATTAAAACTGATACGATGGGTGAGATTGCTTGATCTGTTTCTCCCAATCCAATAGTCTTTGATCCACATGTGTTCAAATTGGACGACAAGTTCCCTTACTCCTCTTTTATTAGGGTGATCCAGGTTCGTCCACCAGCTCTCATTCGCACCCCTCCCTCCTCCTTCAATCATTCTTCTTGTCTCCTTGCTCTCGAGTTTTTTGGCCAGCCTTGAACTTGTAAGTCTCCTTCACCACCTCTTACCTTCGTGGCTGAGAGTTCCTCTTTTTGGTCCAAAATTCCCCCCACTTCATTCACTAGGGAAGATAGGCTATCTCTTAGGGCTCTTTATGAGGTTCCTTGTGACTGCTAGATTCACATCCCTTAACCAGCAAAATGACCCCATCTTCCTCTTGACGATAGTTTCATTTCCTTTTTTCGCGACCAATTAGTTAATGACCTCGGCTTTCCTCTTCCTTCCTTTTTTACTAAACTCTCCAATTATTTTCTTATTACTCTACAATAATTAACTCTGAACTCGTTTCACGTAATTTGTAAGGTAGTGATAGTCTTCCGCTTCTATCATATCCCTTTAACTCCCGAGAACTTTCACTTTTTCTTTAACCCAAAGAAGAAAGAGATTGGAGTCTTCTACTTCACTACCCAACCTTCTACAAAATTCTTAATAAAATTCCCGACCACCCATAAATTTTGAAAAAATAGGTACTTTTTCGTCCGTCCCATTCCTGCCTTTGAATGGGCGACCTCTTGCCTCCGGTGTTTGAGCTGGGAAATTTTAAGGAGCTTGCCTCCTATCAAGAAAATTCGGATACTCTTGTCGACCTCTAGTTTGATATTAGTCTCCTGCTGGAGGAGGGGTTTCTCTTCTATTTTAGGTTAAGCCCTATAGAAGCAGAACTCAATGACTCACTAGGTAAGTACTCTAATTTCTCTTTTCTTGAAAACAAGCATTGATCTGCTTCTTGTTTTTTGTTGAAAGCTAAAGTCATTTGGAAAGCCTCGTGTTCAAAGAACTTGAAGTATTGATCTGCTTCTTGTTTTTTGTTGAAAGCTAAAGTCATTTGGAAAGCCTCGTGTTCAAAGAACTTGAAGTGGGGTTGACCTCTAATTGCCCCCCCCCCCCCTGGAAATGACCAAGGAGGTCCCCACCCCCATCGTAGTGGACACCACCGAGTTCCCCCCGATCCAACCTTCACTTGTTCTCGAGACTGTGAGTTCAGGAAACTTTGTAGAGGTGTCTCGACCTTCTAAAAGGAGTCATCCTGAAGAAACCAATGCCGAGTTGAGCTTCTTCAGCCGAGGCCCTAGCCTAGTCCCTGAGGATCAGAATGAGGCAGCAGATCAGGGTATCAAACCTGCAACGAGCAAAGTACCCACTTCTTCTCCAGAACTGAGTACTGACACCCCCCATACCCAACTTTTCTTCCAGTGCTTCATTGCCGCCTCGGCCTCTTCGTGCCTCTCCCCTGCGCGGTCTCTTGAAACAAATTATAGAGATTGAGGAGGCGGAGTTGAAAAAGAAGACTTTGGCCAGGATATGCAACTTGATGGGCGTCATCGTCACCAAGGTAACCTGCTCTTCCCTCTAACTTCCCATGTACAGATACTATTTTTCCTAATCACTTTCTCCGAACTAATATTGATTTTCTATGTCGCTTAGCTTCTGGCCCAACAAAGAGAACTGACAAGTAGACTCCCCGAGATGACTTCTGGCTACCAGTCAATGCAAGCTCGCCTGGGTGAATATGAGACCAAACTTCAGCACAAAGGTAAGGAGCTAGAGCAGGCGCAAGCGGAATATGCCCTTCATCAAGCCCGTTCTCTGAATCTTGAAATTCAGCTAGTCGAACTGCAAGCGCAACTCCTTGAAACTGAAAGACTCTAGCTGGATTCAGAACCACAACAAAGGGCAGAGATTCAGTGTCTTGAGATGCAGGGTCGAGATGAAATTCAGTGCTGAGAAGAACTAGTTGCCTAGGTAGAATCCCTGAAGGAAGAGTTGGCGATTTATAAGGTTGGGGAGGAAGGGCGATGGGCAAGGGAGGAGATAGAATCTTCATTCACTATGGGAAATATTATAAATATATAATAAAATTAAAAATAAAATCTTATCATTACAAAGCACCATAAAATAATTATCTCATAATTGTTCTTTTCGAGTTTTCATATTTTTGAAACCTTTGTATAATAGCTTCATTATCAACCATTAAAAATATATCTTTCTCTACCTAGATAATAAGACTATCATTCATCCAATCATCACCCATTCAATTGCGCAACCTATCTTTCACAACTGGTAAAAGACTCTCTACAGTCATAGTCACAACTGGTAAAATTAATATCAATGTCAAAAGCTTATAAACTAACAGATTCACTATTTTTCTTTAACTTAACTAACTTCTCTGAAAGATCACGAAGGCCTTTCAATCCTTGAAATACTTTGTTAGAATGCATATTACATATGTAAGTTTCAAGTTGATCATCAAGTACAAGGAAATCAAATCTTGAGAAATATTATGGATAAAATTCAACTAGTCACACTAATTTTTCTTGTCAAAAGCCAAAAATAAGTTTTGTGGACACAAACAAACTACACAAAAGAGTAACTCCATACCTGCCTCTGAGAAACGATCATTTAACTCTTGAAGTTGTATATCATTAACACCATAGAACAAATCAATATGATAGTAATGTAAATTTGTCACTTCGGGTGGATTACGATGGGGACGACCAAGTGGTGCCCAACGTAAAAACATATAATCCATTTTGAGAATATCAATTAATGTAATGTTGATGACAAAAAGAATGAGTCTTTTCTAAAAAATGAATCCCAACCATCATCTCTCATACTTGGAGGCGGTGTTTACATATTTGTACCAAATCCATTGCATTCACAATATCTTGATCTTTCTTTTGCAATGCCTTCAACAATTCACTCGAAATCCCTAAGACAACTTTCACCAAGTGTAGAATGAATGCAAAATCAAATGTAAGTATTGACTCCAATAAATTAAATGCCTCAATTTTTTGATCAGAAGAACTAGAATCATCTTCCAAAATCATTTCAAGTCACTGACAGCATAGAACATAGAAATCAAGTTTATCAAAGAATTGTAATGTCACCCCCAATGTGTATCTCCAGCATATTGAAAGGTAGTTTCTTGATTAAGTCTCCGACCACTTGAAATCTCACCTCGTTCCAATGTCTTGTTGGAATTGGTATAATTTGACCAAGGCGCATATTTCCACTAGATGGTATTGATGTTTGATGACACACTGCTTTTATCTATAAATAATTTATCCTAGAATTCTAATGTTTGTAGACTTGCATCTCTACCTTTTATTTGTCAAAATCTACATTTTCATGTAAAAAATTATTTGTTTCTATATCTAGAATAAATATTTTGAATTGTGTATTGTAACCCATAAGCTACTTATTTGTGTCTGCTTCCTCATAAATGTTTTGAACGGTACATTGAAAGTCATAAGCTATTTAATGATATTGCAAATTGTAAATTACTATTTGTGCTCTCCATCTGTATTGTGTTGATGGTGGACTTACATATTGATACTACTGTTACCCTTTTTCTCTGTGAACCAGGTGAAAGGGCTCACGTGCAATACATTATCCGAACCAAATAATCGGTTCGGCAAAGAAGATAAGGAAGAATGGTTCGGGTGCGATCGTCTGGGACAATTGGAACGGGAGGATAAGGTGAGGTAGTCGGCACGGCGAAGCGGTGGTGGGGAACACTTCGCTAGGGGATTAACGAGAAGCAGTTTGGCTTAGTAGGCCTAGAAGCAGATGGGACGGATGAGAATCGACTTGGCCTAGTCAGTTCGGAAGTAGTTTGGTGCGGAAAGAAGGGGAGTCGGTTCGGGCTGCTGAAGAGCCCAAGGACTATGCCACATGTGAGCTATAGGTCTAGATTAGTTCCACCAAAGGCAAATGGTTGAGAGGGACAGGCTAGCCTAGTGCCTAAGATGTAGATGAGAAGGTGTTATACAACAGAAGGGGGGTCCCCACACAATACTCTGAGGAGCGTTCGCTCCTCGTATATGTAACAGAATTATTTTCCAGGTAGACGTGGTGGCCACGTGTACGATGGGGAAAGCTTGCGAGGCAACAAGTGATCAGAGGAGGGGAATAAAAAGGAAGAGACAGGACAGAAGGAGAGGGGGGATCCGTATTATTCCAACCAGCAAGAAACGAAGACGCATTGGGAGAAGGAGAGCTACCACTTCACCGGAGAAGGAGAGTGGTGATCTTCACCTTTCGTGTACTTTTTTCTTGTATCCTGACTTGCCTGTAAGAGGTTTTCTCCTCCACCTCCGGAAGTTCTTTTCCGCTAAGGAGGACGTTCATAGTGAAAGTGCTTTGGCACTACATCCGATGAGAGAGCTCACCTCCGTGGAGTAGAAATCCTTATTTTGAACCACGTTACATCCTGTGTCTTGGTTTGTTGTCTGTGTTGCTTGCGTGTCTTTGCTTGGCATTTTCATTTTTACTGTTGCGGCCGGAGAGAACCCCCTAAGCTTCCTTCGCGCTCCCTCGCGTCGAGAGGAAGTTCCAAGACCTTCTTCTCCATTCACCGCATCACATATGATTATCGTAACATATCTGATTGTGTCGTATTGATTTGAATCCAACTAAAATGATCTAACTATTATATTTTTGATTAATGGGTTTGTGTTTTTGGATGTGGGTTAATGGATTTTGAATCAATATGTGTAAAATCTAGTAACCCATACCGTTAACATTGATGGATTGTTAACGGATTAGGATTGACTCTATATATAGGATGTGATCTCCGTCGGAGAGAGGATCAATCGGCCATCTCTTTTTTCCCCATCGGACAAAGCATACAAGGTTGTCACTCTCGACCAGCGGAAGATTAAACCCTACGGCTCTTCGGCTTCTTCCGATCTTCAAACTTCTCTGGCAACGATGTCTCCGGATTCAAGTGCATGATTATTGCTTTTATTTATGCTTTCACTTTTGTTCTAATCTTCGCATGCTGGTTGTAGATCATTTGACAAGATAATGTGTTCAGATCATTTTATTTTTATTTTTTCTTACATATGCGGATGCATGCTCCGTTGAAGGATCCAAAAGTTCTATCAATTGGTACTAGAGCACAAGTTAGGTGTCGTTGATTGTACAATATTAGGATGCATTTTTTGACAATTTTGGTATGAATGTGTGTGTTTTGCATTAGATCTTGATTTAACGTATTTAAACACATATAATTGTCGAATCTAAGGGTCAGAAGTCCTTGGTTTAGCATCGGATCGGAGTTTTTCGTATTTTTTCACGAAGAACGATAGCGTAACCACTGTCGTTTTCGTACGAACCGTCGCTTTAATTTGATCCGCAGAAATTAGATCACCAGTCGACTGATGGAGACATCAGTCTACTGGAGCAAACATTAATCGACTGATGTGGACCATCTGTGTATCATGGTCGAAATTCGACGCACAAAAACTATTTTAGTCGATTAGGACACTCGACTGATCTCCATCAGCCGACTGCCATATGGACTAGTTGACTGGTACACGGAAAATTTCAAACATAATATTTATGAGTCAACTTCGGAACTCGACTAGGTGTCTCCTATCGATTGAATTTTTTTGCCAGTTGGCTGGTTGGCTTAAATTTTGGCATAGAATAACTTTTAGTCGACTGGGCAATCGACTGGTGATATCAATTTGACTACCATCAAACACTAATTGACTGATGAGACTTAATTTGAGCACAAAATGGTTGTTAGTCGACTTGAGAAATCAACTGATCACAATCAATCGACTGGTGACATATGAAACTTTCGAAAGTCATAACTTTTCGTTCTAGATTAGTTTTGAGACATTCTCGATTGCATTTCGAAGCTCATTGAAAGTTCTACATTTGTTATTGTGGGATAAACCCCCGTAACACTCTGTTTCGAGCCTTAAAAATATCATTTAGTGCCTTTTAGAAGGCTTTGAAGTTTTTGAGTCCCATGTTATGGTTATTTTGCATTCCCTGCATCATTTAATAGCAATAATACAGTCGAGCTACCTAGGATTTCATCTGTATCCATTAGCACATGTGTTATTAAGTTGAACTAATACTATCACCAAAGTGAGAACCATTAGCTAAACTTAGTGCATCATTATGTGAGTGGATGTATATCTATGCTAAGGAGTAACAACGATCACTTTAGTTTTATGCTAATGAAGTTGATGGACCAGATTATTTCAGTTCAATACGACATGATATGCGCAACTAAAGAATTCAGTTATGTGTTAAATTCATAATCATATGTAGTCCAAGTGGGAGATTGAATTGTAGTGGACTTACATATAATTATCGTAACACATCTAATTGTGTTGTATTGGTTCAAACCCGACTACAGTGATCTAATTATTATGATTTTGGTTAATGAACTTATATTATTGGATGTGGGTTAATGAATTTTGGATTCATATGTGTAGAACCCATTAATCCGCACCGTTAGCAATGATGGATTGTTAACATGTTAGGGTTGACTCTATATATAGAGTGTGATCCTCGTCGAAGAGAGTATCGATCGACTGTCTTTTTCTTTCCCATCGAGCAGAGCATACGGGGTTGTTACTCTCGACCGATGGAAGATCAAGCCCTGCAGCTCTTCGGTTTCTTCCGATCTTCAAACTTTTCTGGTGACAATGTCTCCGGATTTAGATGCATGATTATTGTTTTACTTACGCTTACATTTGTGCTTTTGTTTTGGTCTTCACATGTTAGTTGTAGATCATTTGACAAGATTATGTATTCGGATTGTTTTGTTTTCGTTTTCTTCGATCCAAAAGATCCATCATCTCCCTTATCTTTGGAACATGCACTTTTTCTAATATGTGTTGTTTTTAATCGGAATTCCTTTTCCAAGTTCAATAGAATTCCATTCGTAGAGAAGTATACTTGTATCCCCATTCTGCAATTTTCTCCTTTTTCTTTTTCTTCACTATGAAACTTCAAGGAAATTTCCTAGCAAGGGGACAAGACAACTCTCATTATTAATTATTCTGAGACTAACCTGGTACCACATTATTGCCCACTTTGATTTCTTCAAGTCTATCATTAACTTCTTTTTTTATTATTCCAAATGTTTATGCGGAACTTACAACACTGGAAGCAAGATGAAAGCGAACTGACCAGAGAGCATACCCCGAAGAAGAAGATCAAGATGGATGAGCTTCCAATAATCTCCCACCTTCGATCGAACAAAGATCAAGTATGTTTTCTCCATCACACATGAAGTCTTTTAATTCCTTCACCCAATTGTTGATCCCAGCATCTCTACGTCTTCTTTTTTCTGCATCTTGAATGTAGTGATTAATTCTTGATAATTTTCTACGAAGCATTGTAAGCTCTCTTCAATCCCTAGCACTTTGCCTATCACTCCCTCGATGAAATCTGATAGTTTGCCAAGGTATCTTTCGACGAAAAAAGTCTGGGACCATTGCCATTTCTTGAGACCGATGAATCAACTGCTCAAGGCCGGAACAAAATCAAATTTTTATATGTTTGTGCCAGAATATTTATTTTCTGTGCTTGCGTTATTATCAACTTTTGTTTGCCCTTAAAAAAAAAAGAGAGAGAGAGAACTTTTACATTAGAAATTAATTGTGAAAAAGTAACTAGAATAGTTGTTAAGAGATATTGTCATATTGAACTCTTAAGATATGGACAAGGGACATAAAAGAAAACTCTTCAAAGTCGAAGAAATTTTTATAACTGTCAGTGAGAAGTTGAGATAATCAAAAACCAAACTTGCACAACAACAAGAGTTGGAACAGTGGCTACCCAAACCTGCACAACTATAACTAATCTAACCAAATCTTATTGACCGAATAAATGACTAATTCAAAATGGAATTGGTGTACTTTTTTATTTTCAGTTTTGCAAATTCTCTAATCACGCAAAAAATTAAAATGGTATTTCCCAAAAAGGTGCTTTTTTAAATTTTCTTCTAAGGAAAATCAGAGTTTTTCTTTTCGAGCTTACATATACTTTTGTTTAAAAGGTGGTTGAAAATTTTTTTTATTAAATAAAATTATAAAATATTTTATAAATTTATATTTATACTTTTATGGATATGGTTAATTTTATTTTATAAATTTAAATTAGTTAATGAAGATTGTCAAATTATTTTTTTTACAAATTTACTTGTTTTTCCCTTTTATTGTTTCCGGTTGTTTGAATATTTTTATAAAATTATAAATTATTTTCTTATGAATTTAATTTTTATGTTTTTATGGATGTGATAATTTGACATTATTAAATATTTTATTTTGTTTTCTTCTTTTGTTATCTTAAATAAAATTTATACCAGTAGCAATATATTTATATTTCATTTTTTGAATTAAAATTTTTTAACAAATTAATCTGACCAAGAGGATTTTATAAAATTAAAAATTGTCTAGTGAGTGTGTTTTTTTATGGTTTGGAACAATCAATCAACCCATCTTTTTTCTAGATTTTATAAAGCTCACTTGTGAAAAATTCAGAATGCACCATTTTCTTAAAAGCAAAAGTTAAAATAACATATATACCACCATATTTCTTATACGGAAGGCACTCTTATTTTATACTATTCTAGAAACTATAAAATATGACTACAAAGTATTACATAAACATATTCAAGTTGGTTAAAATAATATTATACATATAAGCTTTTTATATTAAAAAATAGTAAAAATTGTTTAAATTTCATTATCATTTCAACATGGTCAAAAATCACTTATAAATAATTTTGACTAAGTTGATAATAATTTTTTATATAAAAGTATTTTATGTATAATATTTTTTGACTAAGATGAATTAAAAAGTAAAAAAAGATTTACTTTAATACACAGTTACTTTATTGTTGCTTGAGGTGGTAAATATGGAGTGCCACCACGCCACGAGGAAGAGGGTCCTTGGAATAGCATAGTGGTATTTGAGTTTGTTCACCTTAGAATATTGGCGCAAATTTTGAAATATGGTCGAATCTTAAAACTAATTAAGGAACAAAGTTTCTCGTATTATTCCAGAATTAAAAGGAAAAGAGTTTACATATGATATCCTTACTTTTCTAGCTAGCCAAATCTATTTTCCTTAATTATCTGCCTATGCCCGAATTTAGGCATACCAGATTGAATTGAGTATATATATATAAGGGAAGTAAACAATAATGCAGCATAAAGAAGAGGAAAAGGAAGTTGATTGAAGATTGAAAATAAGAATAAGTTATAGATAGAGTTGCTGTATGATTTCTCATCAATTGATAGATAAAATAATATGTATATCAGAGGTGTAGTTAAGTTGGTTTTGCTTTAACATCATTTTGAGCTTTCTTGCTAGGAGGCTGTTGTGTAAGAAGTAGATACTCAAGCAAAGAACGGAGAAAAGACATCTCCTATTTTTAAATAACAAAATCTAGTATATATGAAAAGGCATGAAAAAAAAAATTATGAAGAAGAAATAGATAGCCCAAAGCTTAGTGAAACTTGGGATTTGATACTAAGCCTAAAGATATGAAGCCAATAACCTGTAAATGGAATTATAAAGTAAAGAGTTGTTTTAAAGGATCAACACAAAGTATAATGCAAGATTGATGGCACGAAGGTTTTTATAGAAATATGGGCTGATTATGAGGACCAAACTAACATGTAGAGGTGCATATTCGCCCGACAAATTCTAAAAGTACACTATGTCTTCCCTCCCGATTCGTCCACAAGATGAATATGAAGCATTGCTCTTGATTGAAGTGTTTGCCTATCAGAGCCGGCCTTGGGAGAGGATTGTTATGGTCTCCGCCTAGAGTTCAAAATTTATCATTCAAAATAATATATAGAAAAGAATTTAATTTTTATCAAAAATAAATTTTTCATCTATAAAAGGGTCAAATTTTTATTGCTTCATCGAGAGCCTTTAAATACCGAGTACCGCACACTTGAATAAAAGAACACTGCTTTTTATTTATATCATTAAAAGAGTTTTTTTTTTGTCTTACCTATATTTTTTAATCAAAAATATTCTTGTTAGCTTTAATTAATTAGTGTTTATAATTAGAAGATAAAAGAAAATAAAAAATTAAACAAAAAAACTTTTTTTATTTTTAATTTTCTAAATAATTACAAGAGGAAAAAGAATGAAAAGGAGAAAAAGTAATAAAGAAAAATATAAACAGAAAAATTTAATAACAAATAGAAAAAGAAAAAAAAAATAATTTGATGTTATCAATGGAAATCGCGAATCTAAATATGTATATAATAAATCAAATAAATACAATATGATTCATGAATGGATCTAACCTTATTGAATTTCTACGACAATAATAACTACATAAAATGAAAGTATGACATAAATAAAATAAACTTAAGTGCAGCGGAGTGGCCATCGATCTCACGTCGTCAATCAATGTGGAGTTCTTGCAAAAGAGACAAAGGATAGGTCTTTCATAGGGTTTTGGGATAACGATACCGTAAACCCTCCTTGCTGATAGGATACAAAGAGACTGTCAAAGTTATCAGCTCCTACAGGAATCATGTTGTCACGCCCCGAGAGTATGCCGTGCCGAAAAGCAAACGGACGGCATCTCCCCTGTACGTGGCAACATATCGGGTTAATACAAGGCCCATAGGCCCACAACAACAATATGATATACACAGATATCAACATATAAAATGCAGCGGAAACATACAACAGATAAAACAATACACAATGACCCAACTGTGCACTCCGGAGTGACTTGATACAACAAGGAACATAATAGAAGTCACATCGAAAGCCAAATACATACAACATGTCCGTATATCACAGATATGGGAATAATACAGGTTAAAACCACAAAACGACAATCCGTAGAAATACAACAATACGGAAAACATGTCCATTCGTCCGGTGTGAGATGGGATCAGCTGGCGGAGCTCCGAACATCCAAAGAGTCTTCTACCTGTTATCTGGGCGACAGGAAGCCCAGGGTCCAGGGGTGGTGAGTATAAACTCAGGGGTAATATATAAAAGTGCATGAACAACATATAAGGATAGATCTACAAGTATACATGTGAAGATCTACAGGTATACCACATGAGTCCAATAGACATACAGTCCTAAGCATAGTAATCAGTAATCACAGATATGTCCTACTCATAGCATAAATCAATCGATCAATCGACATAAAGTAATGTACGCATTACTGACGTCATTCCTCCATATGATAGATCATCCTCGAATGTATACTATAACATAACCATATAACATACTAAGACTAATCCCATACCGACTAATACGCCAACATACGAAAAGATATTTATCACTGTATAATAACCCTGGCCCATACTACACTATGACATACGACACTAATCAAATGCATACATCGGTCAGACAAACACACATATATATCATGCTCAACACATAATAAAGATATAAAATGCAAATGACATGTGTATCATGGTGTACAATAATCATACTCAATCAAACGCAAAGATCTCACTGTGCATATGTAAACCAATATCAAATATACACGATACATATATATCAAAGAATGCATATGCATGGTCATGTTCAGATCTAACTCGCTACCACGACTCAAAGGTGGCCTAGGTGGCACGACATGACAACTATCCCGACTCACCGCCACCACTCGAGTGACCGAGTTGGGTAGTATGAAACAAAGAGCTAGCCGCCATGAGCTATATGCTACTCACACGGGGTCCTCGCTAGCCGCCCGTCCCTACCCATGAGTAGACGAGCACGCACCTGTGACAATGACATCACACGACCACCATCTATAGTGGGTGAGTGCGCTAACTACCACTCCGCAAAGGGCTAAGGCGATCTCCACTACCACCATCCCTAGTGGCCGAGAACGGCACGCACACAATGCTCGCCTCAACCTCGCAAACCACTACCCCGAGTGGCCGAGGAGGATGACTGACGACTTGCCTCAACCACAAGGCATACCCAAATACAAAGATGCATGAAATGTAATGATGCATAGCTCACACACAAATCCTCGCAACACTCCCTAACTCACTGGGAGACCTAGTCAATCAAAGTCAACCATGCAAGGACTACAATCCATAAGACTCTATCACACAACGAGTCATACACACCGATACCAACCATGCTAAGACCTCTAGTCAGATAGATATACAATCGATCATCCATATAACCATACACAGTACACACATCCCTAATGGATATACCATCACGCTTAGGACCTCTAGTCCCCGGTCACATATCGACAATCATACAATTATCTATGCATAACTAGATCCATTATAAATGCACCACTAATACGATATGATATAATAATTGATTTATAATCCAAACCATCACCTAACCCTAGTGATGTAACATAAGAACTCAAATCGAGGTCACAAAGATAACCCTAACCAATTGTACTTTCATCGAACATCCATCACCTAATACATAATAGGGTTTATAGTTCCTATCCGAGCTAGATAATCAATGAATAAGAGTATATATCTCAAAGGTCAAGGCAAGATAAGCATATGATTAAATAAGAGTGGATTTAAGGTAAACAGTATAAACATATATCCAAGATCATGCACAGAATCGATCAAACTACCGACTGTAGATATTACCCACCGACATTAAGCTCAATAATCCTCACTACATGACCGCTCAGATCCCAAACTCGCATACATAATAGCAATAATGATTAAATACAAGTATCCAACAAACGAGGAACTAAACACTACTCATTTCTATGTTCAGATTCTTTCCTTGTCTACGAGTTAGATACTGACTATCCTAACTGATACATCATAACCAACCTCACAATAGATCACTTTTATCCCGCTCACAAACAATCTCATGTACAACACATACACACATCAGACACACACCTTACCAATCGCATACCAATATCTATTACACTCACTGATCAACCAATCATAAATTGTATTTTCTCAGCTCAAACCACGCTGTCTTCTCCTTCCCACTCACAGCTGGCACAACCACCCAATAGTCAACATATCTCAACGATAATCAATTCCCTAAGTAGCTTGGTTACTCACAGATGGGTTCATGTTGATTAAAGGGTAATCTCATATCACTACCGCCACCACAAACAAGGCAGATCTCATCCTAGCTCCAAGCTCGCAAAGAACAGAGGTCAAAACTACCCAATCTTGCGATGAGGAAACAACAGACCATATTATGGTCATGTGAATGAAAACCACAATCAACACTCACCTCACAACGCACCAACACTATACAAGAATTACGGCATAACACAAAGAAAAGGAAAAATCAACTCACCAACTCAAATCTGCATCGGCAGCTCCTCGCCTATTCACCGTCGACCACCATGCTCCACAAACTGCCCAAACCACCGATTGAAACCTTACTTCCTCCCCCGAATCTGTCAATCGGATCCAGACCATCGTGATCCACAACTGTATTGGGCTTTCCGACCACCAGCATCACAGCTACCTTCCATAAACCGTAGATCACAGCTTAATCAAACCACCCCGCACAAGGAGATCCCTAACACCAAAATGGCGGAAGAAGAGGCTACAGTGGATGAAGAAGAAGAAGGAACCGGATGGCGGCGACGCAATCCGGCGACTGGCTCAGGCATCGGTGGTGGCAAATCGACCGACGCTGCTGGCCAGAGGCATTCGACAAGCCGGGTGGCGATGAGCCCTAGCAATGCGATAATACAAGAGCAGAGGTCAAGGCACCTAATCCCAAACTCGAGCAAAGGGGGATTAGGAAGAAGAACCGACGGGAGGAAGCTCGGAGAGAGGGCGTTCACAGCAGAAAAGAATCGGTGTCGCGATCGGAAAGGCTGCGGCGGCGAAACGAGGAAGAGAAGAATCGGTCGGCAGAGGAAATCGACGCGCGGTGAAGAAGAAATGGGGATCGCGTTCGTTCGACGGCTTATAAGGGACGTTCCAATGTGGTTGGGCTAACTCAAAGTGAACTCAATCCAATTTGGTTCAACCCCACCAGTTCAGCCAATTCCAGCCCAAGCCCATCTCAGCCCAAGCCTATCTCAGCCCAATTTCATTTCAGCCCAATTTTCAGCCCAGCTAGAAAATTAACCCATTATATCACTAATTATGCCCAATTAATCCCTATTAATTAAAGGGTTTAATCCATATATAAATTTTTTTTTTTTTCGTATTTTACACATGTCCTATATATAGATATCGAATTGGATCCGTTATCGATTCCATCATCAATAACGGATCCATACTCTAATGATCGATCCGTACTCTAATGGATTCTACATATTAAATTCCACATCTAATAATCGAAACCCGTGAATCTTTAAATAGATCACTTAATTGAATTTAAACCAATACAACACAATCTTACGATAATCACATAAGCCCGACCACCGCCAACCGTTATTTTGCTCAAAGCAGCTCCAAAACTTTGATCAAAGCAATTCCGTAGCGTAGTCAAAGCAATTCGAAAGCATAGTATGGATGAATAAATATATATATATATATATATATATATATATATATCCTTTTCGATGGCATAAATAAAAATGTGTGTTTTTTTATTTATTTTCTACCTTAGGCCTTTTTTAGGTTTTTCAAATTTAGAGAATCATTTTTCAGAATAAATATCGATTGCAAATTTTACAACTTCGTATATTTAAACAAAGATTTGTGTCGTCTGCTATACGATACTTGTGAATATCTACTAAACTAGCCCAACATACAAAATCGCGTTGTTAGTCGATTGATGAGTCAGAGCACCACATCCTAAAAGTTGACCATCCCATCTGGTCTTTCTGCTAACAGAGGCTTCTTCTACATAAAAGCCATTTAGTTAATGTTATTTCTTCATAATTAGTTTCTGATATAAAGGATCTCTTTTTCTTATAAGGGCAAAGAGAAGTTGATAAGAATGAAAGCATAGGCGGTAAGTATTCTGTTTTGATGTTTCGGGAATTAAACTAGTGAGGGACAGATGAGATGGAAGCAAAGTAATAAACCGGTTCTGTTGCATCTTGTATCATTTTCTTCAACTGTAGCACACAAATCCCACAGCTTCTTCGTCGGAAAGTTTCTCTATATTATAAGCAAATCTTCCAGCAGTCACGTAGACAACAGACAAGAACAGGATGTCCTGTAGCTTTGTGAAGATTTAGGAAATAGCCACAGGCACAAGATGTCTGTGCCGCCAGTCCTAACACTTATACGCGGGGCCAAAATTCAGTGTCAAAGTGAAGAGCAACCTTATTTGCAGTGCCAACATCTTAGATGAGAAATAAGGTGTTGGTTCTTTCTAATTCAAGTTAATCTTCTTAAGGAAAAAGGCGTATTTCCATTGGTTCCTTCTAATTTAAATATCTTAGTTGGAGTTGGTATTGCCTGACTTGGACTATATTCCATTTGCATTGTATGTAGAGGTGTCAAGTTGGATTGGAGCCGTCACATTGGCTCGCTCCGTCAAATAATTTAAGCGGATTGAATTGAAATTTTATTAACCTGCCATTTTGGCTGGCCTAAACGGATCGATTCGCGCGGATTGCGGGTCTAGACGGGTCGGCCCACGGTGGGCTCGGATTGACCCGCGAATTGAAAAATACCAAAAGATGGAATATGTGGAAATAAATTTGTATAAGTTTTTTTGACCAATATTCTAATATTAATAAGACAAATTTTTCACCCTCACAATTTTCTTCTATCACACATACATCTTAACAAAGTATAAAAGAAGTTAAGAAGAAAAGAACAAAAGAATATTTGATGAAGTACTCTATTTTTTTTTATAATCTAATTATTTTATATTATCTTGTCA
Organism: Wurfbainia villosa; assembly: GCA_025175895.1. Classification (NCBI taxonomy): domain Eukaryota; kingdom Viridiplantae; phylum Streptophyta; class Magnoliopsida; order Zingiberales; family Zingiberaceae; genus Wurfbainia; species Wurfbainia villosa. Next base: position 646,095 of record CM045998.1, on the reverse strand, counting down.
CTGCTATTCTAATTAATGTAGAAAACAATGACATCAAAATCAAATAATTGCAAGGGCTAAAAAATCTTAGTTGAATCTCTATTGGAGGAGCAAAAAATTACATTTGCATATTATCAAGATTTGAATATTTTGGAATATGGAAAAAAATCAAAACATCGGTACTCAACTTAATTGAATCTCAATTATAAGATTTTAGTTACTTCAAATGCTTATTTTTTTAATCATGGTATCTCATCTGCCTTATTGATCATTGCCTCAAGCCCTCAATGCCTCAGAAATTTTAGATATTTTTTTTTTATTTTTGTGGCCACGGGTTGCTTAGTCAAATCCGCAACCCGTCTTGGGTTGGATTGGGTTGTAGATTTTTCAACCAGTTGAAATAGTGGATTGGCCCGCCGCTCCTCATTAAATGTTAGATTTATGATGGATTGACCCACTCCATCATGGATCAGTCCGTTTGACTGCTCTAGTTATACGTATCCCATTGATGTATAATTTTCCCTTCGATTCCGGTGTTTGCAGACTTGCAGCTCTTTTATTTAGTTTTTGTAATTTCTTAAACGTTCATGGTTCCGATCGAGGACACTAATCTTTCTTTTCTTTCGGTAGATTTAGAATAAATGCTGGAATATGTTACCTGTATCTGTATCTAATCTGATTTTCATATTGTATGTAAAGAGTTTTTCCCCCTATTTCTTCACCATGTATACCTTAATTGATCTGAAAACGGATAAAGTGAAATAGATAAGAAATTAAATAATTATTTTTTAAAGAGTAGATAGATAAAGGATAAATAAGTACATGAAGATGGTGGTTGACGTTGAATTAAAAGTTCGACCTGAGTGGACGACTGACTGACATCCTCCTATACAGAAGTCTCCCACCGAGAAAGCAGAAAATGATGTTAAAGCAAAACACCTCTTATACAGTAGTCTTCCAAGTTCCACCAAGAAAGCTAAAAATGATGCCGAAGCAAAAACCTACTTTTAAGTCCATCTCTAATATATATCAGTTTATCAATCAACTGTTCACCAATTAGAAGCTTATGCTACACCTTCAATCAGTCAGTGAGGTATGTTAACTTCCTCTTCCTCTTCCTTTTACTGGACTATCACTTATTTATCGTGTGTATATATATATATATATATATATATATATGCTCAGTTCAATATCTCCTTTTTCTTTTAATTCTGGAAGAATACGAAAGCAAATTCAAATACCATTTAGCTGCGATCTGTCGACTCTTCTTCACGGCTTGGTAGACACATGAGCTTATAAATCAAAATGGAAAGAGGAAAAAATTAAGGAGCGGTAGACCTTTTGGAAAGGAAATCACAATTATTGGATAGGAACACATAAAACAGAAAAACTTTTATCTATCAATTCAGTTTGGATAAAAATTAAGGGATCCTTTATTTTTCATAATTTACCTTTTAAAGTCTAGCTAAATAAAAAAAAAAATTCAATTTGGATAAGATCAAATAAAATAAAAAATAATAATTTGTCAAATTCAATTGAGATAAAAATCAAAAGATGCCCTTGATTTTTAACTCTTTTCCTTTTTCCTTCCTTCCTAAACTTTTTTTTGTTAGTGATCTTCCGTTCTCACCTATTTTCCCTCCTGCTTCTCTCCTCACGGGGTAAACCAATTAAGGCTGAAAGGTATGATCTTTTTATTTTTCTTTAACTTTCCAACAAGAGAAATTTTGCTAAAGTTTGGTTGATAGTGAATTCAGAAACAGTTATAACGGAAAAACGAGGAGATTTAACCATAACAAACTCCTATGAGAAAATCCAAACACAAGTATGAGAGATTATAAAAAAATTTAACTAGACAACAATATTTTTATTCCATATAAAAGATATCAATTGGACATTGAAATAAAAAGGAAATCCAAATAAGATCCGACCAACAATTTTATAGTTGCTCAGACAAACAAAGAAACATGAAAATATGATATGACTATTCTGAGAACATGAGATACCCCTGATCTGCGACTGATGCGGGAAGCTGCCGATAGTTACGTTCATCTCGAAAACTAAAATAGGATTTGTAGTCGATATTTTTTTTGAAGGCCCTTAATTAGAATAAATTGGTGGTTTTAAAGAAAATGAGTATGAATTGAATTTAGCGGACTCTTAAATTTCTTTGTTTTTTTATTAGCATCTTTTTTAAGTCTTTGGTCGATTAATCTTATAAATAATTAATTTGATGCACATAAATTTTCCATCGACTACCATGAATAAATTAAAAAAATATTCACAGGTGCGATGACAAAGCTCAATCTTCACAATCACATTGTATGTATCCCTGTAAAACCGTTCAACATTGAAGTTGTATTTTATTTGTGAAGATAAATTTTTTATTTAGACCATTATCCAAAACCGGTCAACTATTTTATGGATCCTCTTTCTCAAAATGTCAGATATATCAATTCAATTTGGGTAAAAATTAAAAGAATATACCTTTATAAAATCTAGAAAAATAGATTGCCTTACGAGTACAAATTATAAAAAAAATCCAATAGATAAATTTTTAATTTTACAAATTAATATATGACCACGTTCATGCATGTATAATTTTTATTTAAATCATAAAAAATAATTTATAAAATAGAATTATCCAACTAGAGAATCTCATCGAGTAGAAGGAAAGATTTAAATTTATAAAATAAAATAATCATGTCTATAAAAAATATATAATTTTAAATTTATAAAAGAAGTAATTTTTATTTAATAGAATAAATCAAAGAAAGGAAGTTATTATAGAAAAAAGTTGGTCTTGCTTTTTTATTTTTGGGTTTATTAGAGAATTATAGAATTGCACGTAACTACGTGATGCATTATTAATAGTCATTTATGTAGTCAATAAAATTTGTTTGCCTTAAGAATTTTTCAGATGAAAAAGATATATCTTACGTCAATTAAATTTTAATTATATGATAACACTAGATAAAATAGAAAAATTTAATTTGTCAATTCAATTTAGTTAAAAATGGAAAGATACCCTTAATTTAAAAAAAAAAAGAAAAGAAAAAGAGATGTGACGTTAAAAAATTTCAACAAATATAATCCATAAAAATCATTATTTAAATTTTTTAAATCATATTCATAATAGCATTATTTTTATATAAATTTATAAAAGAATATTTTTTTAAATAATAATATCAAAAAATATCACATCCATAAATTCATAAATTCATAAGAAAACCATTTATAATTTTATAGAAATATCTAACACAATAAAAAAAATACTTGCAACTAATAAAAGTAAAAAAAATAATTTAAATTCATAGAAAAATAATTTGATAATCTTCATTCATAAAATTTTAAATTTATAAAATAAATTAATCATATTTTAAATAAATTTAAATTTCATAAAATAATTTATAATTTTATTTAATTAAAAATTAACCCCGTGGATCCATTAAAAAACACTTTTGATAAATTTTTTTTAAAGAAAAAAACAGATCTTTCAAAGTTGATTTTTGCTCATTCAGATTTGTTAGGGAAACTGTAAAAATAAAAATAACTAATATACTAATTGCATTGTCAATCAATAATATTTATTTAATTAGTTATTGTTATGCAAGTTTAGCTAGCTAGCTACTATTCCAACTCTTATTGAATGCCAAAAACATTTCTAAGATTTGAGAATTTTTTTTCTTTACATCCTTTGTATAATTAATCTTATAATTTTTTCTCCCATAAATTCTTTTTCTAATATTTCTTTCACATAAAAGCCACTTTAGATGTTTAATATATCTTAACAAGTATTCTTGTTAATTACTTCTTCACAATTAATTTCTGATATAAAAGCTCTCTTTTTCTGGCAAGGACAAATTAACAGAAGTTAATTGATTAGAATGCAAGATAGGTATGCAGTTCCAGTAGGACCAGTACAAATTCTAATCTGGCCTTGAGCAGTTGATTCATCCATCTCAAGAAATGGCAGTGGTCCTACACTTTTTTGTTTCAAGATATCTTGGCAAATTATCTGATTTTATCAAGAGAGAGATATGTAAAGTGCTAGAAGTTAAAGAAGAAATTGAGAGGCTTCATAGAAAATTATCAAGAATCAGTCCCTATATTCAAGATGCAGAAAAAAGAAGATATAGAGATCCTGCAATCAACAATTGGGTGAAAGAATTAAAAGGCATCATGTATGATGCAGAAGACATACTTGAGCTTTGCATGGTCAAAGGTGGAAGATTATTGGAAGCTCGACCATCTGCTTCTTCAGGGGTATGCTCTTCGGTCAGTTTGCTTTCATCTTGCTTTCAGTGTTCTAAGTTCCGCAGAAACATTTGGAATCAAATAAAAAGAGTTAATGATAGACTCGACGAAATCAAAAAGGACAATAATGTGGTACCCAAGTTAGTAGCGCATGAAAACAAAGGCTTCCAAAATAACTCACTAATGACGTCGACTACTACCTCTTCAATACATGTGGCGACTGATATTGTAGGGACACGAAGTATAGATGCGGCAGCGGAAAAGCTAATTTCGGGGATAGAGCAAAGCAAAAAAAAGTGTAGTGTGTTGGGAATTTCTGGAATGGGTGGAATAGGCAAGACCACTCTAGCACAAAAAATATTCAACGATGAAATGGTGAAAAAACAGCTTCCAAAAAGAGTGTGGTTACATGTATCCAAGGATTACTCTCAGATTGAGATGCTCAAACAGGTATTGAGAGGTGTAGGAGGGAATGATGATGGTGTTCAAAGTAGAGCAGAAGCCGAAGCCAGAATTGTTCCTCTTCTTTCAGAAAGTTTGCTTCTTGTGCTGGATGATATATGGAGTGGAAACATATGGAGAGATTTGCTCAGAAATCTCATATTGAATGGATCCTGTAGGACTGCTATCTTATTTACCACTAGGCGTGAAGATGTGGCAAAAGAAATGAGAGCTGATTTTGTCCACCCTGTTGAGAAAATGGACAAAGACAGTGGTTGGGGATTAATTAGGAAGATAGTTTTTGGAGATGAGGAGGATGCAATAATTTCTGAACTGGAAGAAGTTGGTCTGGAAATTGTCAGAAAATGTGATGGTCTTCCTCTGGCACTTAAAGTGATGGCTGGTGTTTTATTTCACAAGGAAAGGACTAAGACGGAGTGGAAAAAAGTCGTTGAAAGTGATTTATGGTTTATGAAAGAGATTGATGATGAACTATCCAATGCTTTATACTTGAGCTATGAGGATTTACCCAGTCACCTCAAACAATGTTTTCTTAGTTGTGCTTTCTACCGTGGCATATCATCTCGACGGGACATAATTCGACTGTGGGTGGCCGAAGGGTTTGTGATTGAACAATCAGATAATTTGATGGAAAATATCGCAGAAGCCTACTACAAAGAACTTGCTGCAAGAAACCTTTTGCATATTCATCTTGGAATTTTAGATGGTACAGCATTTGTTATTCATGATGTTTTACGATCTTTTGGAGAAAAACTGATGGAAGAGGAAGGGATTATCATTAATGATGGTCAATGCACAAGTACAAATTCTTCGACAAAGATTCGTCGTTTGTCCATCTCAAACCAAGGTGATGTGTTATCTCTTCCCAATGTGATGATAGAGCATAAGTGTTTGAGAGCCCTACACCTCGTTAATTGCCCTCAAATCCACCGAATAGAGAATCATGCATTTGAAAGCTTAAAGCGTCTCAGAGTATTGGATTTGTCTGATACATCCATAGACAGCCTACCAGATTCTGTTATGAAATTGATTCATCTAAAATACTTGGATCTTGATCGAACAAAGATTAGAAGGCTGCCTGAATCCATTGAGTGTCTTGCAAACCTGCAAATTTTGAATCTCTCGGGTTGTGAATCGCTGCATGAACTTCCAAAGGGCATCACAAGGTTGAGCAATTTGAGGTGCCTTCAAATTCTGAGAACTCCTCTCACCCATGTTCCAAAAGGAGTTGGGAAGTTGAAAAATCTCAACCATCTTGCTGGATTTTTTGTCGGCCATTGTGACTCCATGAGCAGGATGGATGAAGGTTGTGACTTGGACGAGTTGCAATATTTGTGCAATCTAAGATTTTTGTGGATTGATAAATTGGAAAGGGCAATAACGAGAGGAAACTTTGTGCTCGCAAACAAACGATTTCTTTATAAATTGAATCTTGAATGGACAATGAATAATAATGAAAACAATGAGGAGCAAATCGCTGAGGCGGAGAGTATATGCAACCAACTCAGACCTCCATCGACCCTAAAAGATATTTGGATGGGCAATTTCCCAGGCCGACAGTTTCCAGCATGGATGGTGTCAACTCCTATACATGATTCATTGGCTGATCTAACAACTTTGTTCCTTTGTAATTTTCCATCGTGTACGGTGCTCCCTCCATTAGGCCAACTACCCAATCTTAAAATCCTACACATTGCAGAAGGAAAAGCAATCAGGAATATTGGGCCTGAATTCCAAGGCTGCAGAACCTCTACATTCCCAAAGCTTGAGTATCTTGAATTCAAAAACATGGCCAATTGGGAAGCGTGGGTATTGCGGATGGCACAGGAGGTTCATGCAACCAACCGCAATTTGTTTCCTAATCTGAAAGAATGTTACTTCATCAACTGCCCAATGCTGAAAAATAGCATCCTTCCCTCAATTAACTATTTGCAAATTAATGACTGTCCAAAATTGGAACATGTGGTGTTAAGTATGAAAAAAAAAAAAAAATCTCTTCTCTCCCCCTCTTTATTTTCCCCGTACTCAACCCATTTCTCCCATACGCTTTCAACCTCACCGCCTCACCTCCTTCCCATTTTTTTTCTTTTCTTCTCCCCGCACGAGCACAACTCACCAACGCAGCCCTCCTCTTTCCTTCTTCCTCTCCACTTCTTCTCCTCCCCCGATCATTTTCTTTCTCTCGCAAGGCAACCACGACTTCGCAAAAAGGGCTTTCTCCTTCATTTTCTAGGGCTCTTGGTTTCCAAAGCAAGAGGAGTTGAGAGTGATTCCTTCCTTGCTCTTTGGTGTCATCATCAAAGCTGTCGGACTTCGCCGGAACCAAGTGAGGCTGCCTTGTTTGTTGTTTGTTTTGTAGCATCCTTTTTGATATTTCGTTTCCCTTCCGGTAATCTACAACAGCCCTAGATGTTACGTTTTTTCACACCAATGTGAACATCACCTGATTGGCTCACCCAACAAAGGAAACAACTCAAATGTAGCCTTGCTACCTAGGTTTTCAACCAATAACAACTACAACAGCAATTGACCACTAAGTGAGCTTCGTATTTCACTTATAGTTCGTTATTTCGTTGATTGTAGGAGCAGAGGTCTCACATAGGAAAAAAAAAGGGAATATATTGACATAATGAGAGTACGATTCGATCCGTCGAGTTCGAATGTTGGTCATTTATTATAAATGTTGTATTATTATCCTTATTGGACATTATATTGAGTTTTAATCATTTTCATAATTTAACTGTAGATACTAGTTCGAGCAGAGCTCGATGATCGGTTGAGATTCGACGCTTTTGTTGTACATAGAGGCGGGTACATTCGATCCTTGGATTCTACATGTTCCTTGTGCATGAATAAATAAGATAATTGATTAATTTATATTTGTATAATTGTTTTCAAAAATAGGGATAAAAATGATATTTACAAATAGCGAAATGGGTAATAAATAATTAAACTGATGGAGGATAAATAATTGATATTATTTTCTGTTCACATGCGGGTTTTATATGGGAACATGGGATGGGTTAATTTACAAATTTAAATGGATATTCTGACCTACTCTTCTGTTGATACTTGTCTATTTATATTGCTTGACCTTTTTTACTCATGATTATTTCATCTGTTGATACTTGTACTTTTTTTTAATGATACAACATGTACATATAAATCTTATGTTGATGATTAAATAATTTGAATTAAGTTGATCATGCAGATTTATCATAAGATGTACACATATAGTTGAACAAGTGTGATAAAAGAATTAAAGTGGAATATTAAAGAAATAAATGAGGAAACTAAAAGAAAACTGACTACACTGAGTAGTGGTAGCATGAGTTCTTGGCGGTCGATTTTATTACCGACGCCTTATTGTTATTTCTTGTTGCATTCCACCGATGATGAGGCTTTTAGCCTATACGTCAGATGACGTTATATACACTCTGATGATATTGGCTCCAGTTATTCACTATTTAGTTGATTTCTCATATTATTGTTGATCTATCAGATTGTAGTTGATTTATCGGATTCACAGTATTAATAATGTTTATAAAGATGATATATACATATATATGTATGTATAAGAACTTGGAACAAATTAAAAGACTTGAAACAGAAAAGAAAGAATAAATAAAAAATTTACAAGCTCCTTTGGCCTCTTAAACAAGATTAAATTCATGCACATCTTTCCTTATTACCTGCTTAGCAATCTGTGCTAATGTCTGTTTTCTTTGACCTCCAGTTTTGCAGGCTCGAGCACCCTTTTGATATTTCACTAATTTTGCTGTACATAGAGTCGCTCAGAGATATCGGTCTACTATCTTCCTGGTTTGGTTTTTATTTCGATGTATTTTGTTTAGTTTCATTGATTTTCTATTAGATGTATTTACAGCTTATGTAGAAAAATCTATCTTCATTAATATAGACATTTTATGGAATTTTTGGAGTTACTTGTATTATATGGCCCTTATGTCTTCTTTATCTATTCACATGTCACCGAGTAGGGTACCGAACTAACACCCTCGGGGCGTGACATGTGGAGTAGGTTGGCATGTTGGAGGAATTGGAAGTTATCTTCCCCATCTATATGCAACAGCTTCCACGGTGGGTATCAAGCCTGATTAATGTGACTTTTCAGGGTTTGAAGCTATTTTACATGCAATGCAATTTACGGCTACTAGATAGTTGCAGTAAAGGGAAGCAAAATTGGCACATCATTCAACAAATTCCAAAAGTTACTATTTATAGCATTGATGGTGAAACACGCTTATTGCTCAGTAAGGACGCATACAAATACGAAATCAAGGATGAGTTTGGAAGTTTCATCCCCTTTGTAAGTCCTCTAATAATCTATTTTCTTATCATACTTTCTTGCATATCGTTCAATATTGTTAGGAAAAAAAAACTTGTACAACTATTTTATTCTATGGACAGATCAATCAATTTTACCGAAGAGATGTCTTCGAGGAAACAGGATAGGATCAATCAAGCTTCCATGGCTAATTGTTTTCTCAGTTGTGATCGAGGTTAGTAACTAATTAATGGTGAATTTTATAATATCATCACAAATAAAATGTACTTGTCTCTTAATTTCTACTTGAAGGTTGCTTGTTGGAATTGGGATAATTTGATCAAGATGCATCTACATCGTTTGGTGTCGCGCTGCTTCTATCTATATATAATTTATCATCCAATTATAGTGTCTGCGGGTTTGCATCTGTCTTTTATTTGCCTGAAGTTACTCTTTTGTGGAAAAATATTAGCTGTCTATATATTTAGAATAAATGTTTGTGTTTGTGTATTGTAACCCATAAGCTACTTAATTGTGTCTACTTTCTCACAAATGCTTTGAATGCCCCTTGTAAATCGTAAGCTATTTAATGATATTGCATATCGTAAATTACTATTTGTGCTCTCTATCTATATTTAAATATTACCATTCGTTCTATTTCTTTAAAATTATACAGAACTCCTTTTCCATATATTTATAACATGGAAGTTTGAATCTTATTGTTTTTGGATTCACGATCAGTCATTATAGTTTGTGAATAAAATAGACTATTGCTTTCAGTCTTACATTTTGTTAATCCTTTGCTAAATTTTACAATGAAAAAATTTATATGAATTCATTGGCACAAAGGAAGAGAAAATGTACTACATTCCTTTCCGTTGTTTACTCACAAAAAATAAAAAATATATTGTCATACAACTTATGAGAATTTCCATGGAGACATTTCGAGGTTAATTTATTGAAAAACTAAATTATCTAATTCATTCTTTTCTCATGTATACGTATTTCTTGTACTAAATGTACATCGTATTAGGATGGTGGCGAGCTAAAGGGGGAAGGATGAATAACTCTTTTCGAGTTTTGACCTTGATTGTTGTTCATCGTGCTCATTTATAAGTTATTAATGTGCAATAGAAATAAAATATACAATAATAAAAATTACAAGGACAACATATCGGTATTTTATGTGGTTATGAACCACTGGTTCCCACTGAACGATCTAGTCCTAGCATAGTTATTTCCACTATGTTTCCTTCTCAAACACTTTTTAGACGTGGAGAAACCTCTTGCAACACATTTTTTTACAAATAAATACAATTAAAATAAAAAGAAATAGAAACAAACAACTTTACAAATGAATCTAGCATATGTTCGCTTCCTTGTTGCTTTAGTTGTTTTATATTGCCTCTTGAAAGTATGAAATGAAGCAACACTATTCCTTTAAAGTATCTAAGAATCAATATTTTTAAATCTCTATGAAACCCTCTTTTATAAGTTGCTATCAAGTTGATTTCCGTCAATCAGTTGACTGACTTCATCCATCAGTCAACTGGTCTATAGTGGATTCAAATGTTGCATTGATCTATCTACTTATCGACTTTATTCATGTTATCATCAGTTGACTCGCCTTCACCATCAGTCAACTGATGCCTATCAGTTGAATTCTTTAATCGACTAATAAATATTCTGTGCGCTTGAACAATGACACTAGTCAATTGATATACCTCATCAGTCAACTGGTCAAGATCAGTCGAGTTGAATAGTTAAGTTTCAAACTCTGTGTTCCCTTAAACAATAACATCGGTCGACTTATGCACCTCATTATTCAACTGATCACAATCATACCTCCTATAAATTCCATCAAACCGTTAAACTCAAGGTTTAGGATTTACTAGTCCACTGATTTATCTTTTCAGTCGACTAATACCTTAGTTTCAATTCTAACCCAGACTAACTCTCGCTTCACTTAATATCAGATTAATCTCAACCTACTAGGATTTTTTTTGTCTAATATTCGGTCACCCATGATCTATCAGAACATCACTGACACCAAACATCCGATTATCCTTGATCTGTTTGGACTTTTCTTCTCGTACCTAACATATAGTCAATCTTGACCAGTTAGGACTTCACCAATGTCAAACATCCTATCTTTTTTGACTTGTTTGAACTTCCACACTCGCCTAACATCTGATCCTTCCTGATCTATTTGGACTTTTCTATACTTGTCTAACATCCGATCATCCTTGACTTATCAAAACTTTTCCACATATATCAAGTATCTGATCCTCCATGATCCACTTGGACTTTATCCATCTCATGCCAAGTGTTCAATCCCCTATGACCCACTTGGACTTCCTTCAAATTATGTCAAGTGTCTAGTCCTCTATGACCCACTTAAACTTTCTTCACTTGCGAATCCCCTATTATATTACACTTTCGACCACCATGTGTCTGGTCCTCTATGACCCACTTAAACTTTTTACTTATCAAGTATCCAGTCAATTATGACATATTTGACTTCTTGCTCAACCAACTATCATCAAACCCTACACCCAATATGTCACGCCCCGGGAGTATGCCGTGCCGAAAAACAAACGGACAGCATCTCCCCTGTACGTGACAACATATCGGGTTAATACAAGGTCCGTAGGCCCACAATAACAATATGATATACACAGATATCAACATATCAAACATACTGAATACAGCGGAAACAATACAAACATATCAACAAGATACAAAGACCAACTGTGCACTCCGAAGTGACTTGACACGACAAGAATCATAACAGAAATCGAATCAAAGACCAAATACATACAATATGTCTGTATATCACAAATACGGAAACAATACAGGGAAAAACCCAAACCAACAATCTGTAAGAATACAACAACACGGGAACATATCCATTCGTCCGGTGTGAGATGGGATCAGCTGGCGGAGCTCCGAACGTCCAAGAAATCTTCTACCTGTTATCTGGGCGACAGGAAGCCCAGGGTCCAGGGGTGGTGAGTATAAACTCAGGGGTAATATATAGAAAGTGCATGAACAACATATAAGGATAGATCTACAAGTATACATGTGAAGATCTACAGGTATACAACATGAGTCCAATAGACATAGTCATATCCAAATCTAATAACATGTAACTACAGTAAAGTCATACTCAATGTATATACTAAACTGATAAACTGAACATAAAGTAATGTACCAACGTACCTGACGGTCTGCAACACCATAAGCTATATCATCCTGACAGATATACAATAACATAACCCATATAATGTACCAGGTCAATCCCATACCTGACCAATACTCTAACATATGAACAGTATATGATCACCTGTACTAACAACCAGGTTCGTACCACACAATGACATGATGCTAATCAAATGCATATAACTGTCTGAATCAACGCATGTATCATGCTCAACACATAGCAGTAAATAAAATGCAAATGACATGTATCATGATGAACAAACATGTGCAACAATCATAGCTCAATCAAATGCAGCATCTCACAGGCATATGTAAAACATATATCAAATACATGCATATATATATACATCTGCAATGCATATGCATGGTCATGCCTGCGCACCCCACTCGCTACCACGACCCCAGTGTGGCCTAGGTGGCAAGACATGACAACTATCCCGACTCCAATCGTCACCACTCTCGAGTGACCGAGTTGGGTAGTATGAAACAGTAGCTAGCCCGCCATAGAGCTATATGCTACCCACACGGGGGTCACTGCTGCTAGCCGCTCCGTCTCTACCCATGAGTAGCGAGCACCACACCTGTGACAACGCACATCACACGACCACCGCCTATAGTGGGTGAGTGCGCTAACTACCACTCGCGGTGGTGTCAAGGCGCGATCTCCAGCTACCACCATCCATAGTGGCCGAGGCACGCACAACAACAATGCTCGCGCCTCAACCCTCCAACCACTACCCCGAGTGGCGGGAGAGGGATGAGACGACTTCGTCACTGCCACAAAGCGAGACCAGTCGTCAGCAAGCATGAAATGTAATGATGCATAGCTCACACACAAATCCTCGCAACACTCCCTAACTCACAGGGAGACCTAGTCAAGCAAAAGTCAACCATGCACGGACGACAATCTATAAGACTCTCTATCACACAAAGAGTCATACACACTGACCAACCATGCTAAGACCTCTAGTCAAGAGGCGAGATACCATCGATCATCCATATAACCATACTGCAGCACACAATCCATAATGGATATACCATCACGCTTAGGACCTCTAGTCCATGGTTACATACTGACACTCATACACTTATCTATGCACAGACAACTAGATCCACCATAAATGCACCACTAATACGGTTATGATATAACGATCGACTCCATAATCCAATCCATCACCCAACTCTAGTTAGGTAACACAGTAACCCAATCTGAGGTCACAAAGATAACCCTAACCACATGTACTTACTGAACGTCTATCAGCTAATACATAATAGGGTTTATAGTTCTTATCCGTGCTAGAAAATCAATGAGTAACAGAGTATATATCTCAAAGGTCAAGGCAGTACAAGCATATGATCAAATAAGAGTGGATTTAAGGTAAACAGGTATAAACATATATCCAAGATCATGCACTAGAATTTGATCAAAACTACCGGACCAGGTAGATATTACCCACCTGATACGAAGCTCGAATAATCCTCACGGTCGTGACCTGCTTCGTATCCCAAACCTGTACATAATAGCAACAATGATTGAGTACAAGTATCCAACAAACGTAGGAACAAAACACTACATCATTCCTATACTCGCATCCTTTCCTCGTCTACGAATTAAAACTCAATTATCCCAATCTGATACACCATAACCACACTCACAATAGACCACCAACATCCAAAGATCTATTGAAGTAAATAGATCTAAATACACTCAATAACTATCCAATCATCTAAACATAATCTCAATACTCAGAACAACCCAAGCTCACCACCAATCAATCACAGCCACGATACCATCGCTTACAAAGAACATACAACCATGAACATAACCAGATCATCTACAGATCAACAACCATCCATTGGACTCATAACCGACACAACAACACAACATCATAAATGACCACTCTAAAATTAACAACAACAAACACTGATTACACTCAAATCACAGCCGCCAACCTCACTGGATCGATGAACGAAAAACCTCCCCAACTCATCCACCGAATAGATCACCACACATATATCAATCACCATTAACACAACCACATTGATCTATAGACAACACCTTGAACAGAACAGAAAAGGAAACGAACTCACCGGCCAAATCTTCACCGACAACAATTTTCCCCAACTGCCTCCTCAGCTCACACAACCACAGAACCTTCGATCGCCATAGTTGCTCTACAGCCACCATCTATTCCTCCCTCAACCTTAGCCCAAACAATCACCCAGATCCATACAAATCTTACCACATAACAACATCTCAATCAGAATTGCAATTACACACAAATAACAGAGATAACAAAGCTTACCGGTTCTAGATCCCCGCCGGCCATCCACCTCCCCTGTTCCTCGGAACAACTGAGCTCCACCACTGCCAAAATGATCCAAGCTAAATCAGAAATCCCACATCTAAATCCAAGCCAATCACCAGCTGCAACCTCTCCCACTTCACATCCAAATTCATTCATGAATGACAATGATCCGATTCAGAAATTGCGTCCAAAAGAAAACTAAGAAGGAGAGGAATCGAAGTGAACTCACTAGAAAACGTAGAAGATGAAGACGATCAGCTCTGTGGCATACCAAGCTCACGGTGAGGACCGACTCCTCCTTGACCTCAGCGATGATCGCGCGGCTGTTCAATCGGAGATCTCTGGCGACGAAGCTTGTAGAAGATGACGACAGTAAGCTAGCCTCGGAGAAGAGAGGAGCAGCATCGTCGCCGAGACAGGCGGTGGCGGCGACCCTGTTCACCGCTGGTGCTCCGCCCACCTCGAAGAGATGACCGATGAAACTTCCGTCGACCCCCAGCTCCCAGCGAGGTCTCTCACCCGACGGAGCTCAACCGGAGTCCCTCCCGCCGACTGGATCTCCAACCAGAGGCGCCAACCACCGTCGCTCACGGAAAAAAAAAGGAAGATGGAGAAGAAATCGCCAACTGCGATGAGGAGAGGAAGAAGAAAGCCAATCGCGATGAACGCCCAGCTCGATTCGTTCGAGTCCTTTAAAGGTCATTCGGCCAAATGATTTAAGCCAACTGGTTAACCCAAACTGGTTCAGGTCCAACCCAAGTTCAATCCAATTTGATTTAGCCCAACCGGTTCAGACCCATTCCAGTCCAATAATTTGGCCCAACGGATTCATCCCAATAGCTTCAGCCCAATTTTAGCCCAAGCCCAAGCCCAATACAGCCCAAGCCCAATACCAGCCCAATCAGTCCACTTATTGAGCCCAATTTAATCCACTAATTAAACCCAATTAATTAAAGGATTAATCCATATGATTTTTTTTTTTCGTATTTTACACAATATGGTCAATTTGATCCGAGGTTGATTACACTAATATTCTCTATCTCTTCATCTACAATCAATTCAAGTTTGGTCACCCTTGACTAACAATCTCCCCTTAGAGAAGTATCACCTCGATTTAAATATATTGCTTAAACATCAAAACTCAACTCGAGTTTTGTTAACTGTACTAGAGATGATTGGACCAATAATCTCTCCCCTTTTGATATTTGACAATATGTTTAAGTAAGGCTAACCTATTAGCCCAACTTGACACTTATTATGTCAAAGTATAATGAATGTTTCCTAACTTAAATTCTTCATTTTCTCCCTTTGGCATACATCAAAAAGTTTCCTTACTCATTTTCCATTCATAAACATATGAAATCCATCACTCTCCCCCTTTCGACTATTCATATATTTTGAAGAAGACCTCCCCTAAAGGCATACTCCTTTTTAACCATTGCACCAACAATATTTTTGGAGTTTCTAAACTTTTAGGAGGTTCCAAAATCTAAATCATGAGGTCAAAATTTCAACTATGTATCCTAACCTCCCCCTTAAAGTTTGATTCTACTCTTTCTTAACTCTTTTATTTATTTCATGAAGAAACTTTCCCTGTAGATGCTTATCCAAGCATATCAAAAGGTTAAGGATAGTTAAAATACCTAGGTTTGAGCTTAGATGACTAAAATAATCAGAAAACCAATCTTAATAGTAGATCGATAAAGTCCACCAGTCGACTAATACAAGTAACAATCAACTGATGCTTTGAACCAGTAGACTGATTTCTGATAAATCTTAAAATTCATTTTTCAATCTAACTTTGAAAAAACATAAGTAATTCACTGGTTTTCAAAAAATCATGAAACTTCATATAGACATTACTTATGTAAAATACTATGAAAGATTTTTTTTAATAAAAATACTTATTATTTTGAAAGAATGATACAAAATTAAAAATCATTGAAAACTTCAATATTTCATCCTAACTTTGATCAACACTATCAATGGTGATTTCTATCAACAAATAGAGTTCACCAAGATTTTCAAAAACGATTATATAAATATTATTAATTTTTAATCATGATCTATGGATCAAGTGTACATGACTTGTACATTAACTTTCCTTATAACTTATCCATATAAAATTATGTTATTTGATTAAATTTAATTCATTTTCATGCACTACATTAGCATCTTGAATTTAACTCATTATTCTAACATTCAATTATGTTTAATGTGTCAATACATTAATTTAATCATCCTATATAAGATGTCAACTATTATCATTTATCCTTAATTACAAGTAAATAAATCAATGCATGAAAATAATCATAATATATATTATATGCATAACTTTAAAAGAAAAATTATCACAATTTATCATGATATGATAAAATAAAAAAATCATGTATCAAAATGACAAGTTCTACATAATCATGTATGACATGATGTCATGCCACATAAAACATGGCATGCGAGATTAGTATGGTATAGCATGATAATCGGTATTTGTGCATATTGTTTTTTGCTTATACTTGATGTTTTAATCCACTTGTATATTTAATTTCATACTTCAGAGTATGTTGTACGAGTAAAGAACTATTTTGAATCTATTTCAATTTTTTTTCATATATTTATAGCTTTATTTATAAAGAATTGTGTATGTGATCTCGCAAGAAATTGACGGGAAGTGTCAACAAGAGTTTAGTAAGAACCACGGGTTGACCATGGTGCTTACCATAGTTGTGGTCCTTGCTGAGCCAAAAAAAATTCTTCCATAGCAAGCACCGGCCATGCCATGGTGCCTAACATGGTCATGGTGCTTACCATGGCCAGATCGTGGTAGCTACCACGACCATGGATCTTATTGTCGTTGGCCCGAGTTCATCATAGTATACTAGCCACCACAATCTGACCGTGGTACCAATCGTAGCCTATCCATGGTACCAAGAACAACCATGGTTCGTGGTAGTGTTTCACTTTGAGACGACTATAAAAGCACAACCAAGAGTTTTTGCGTGAATCCATCATCATCCGAACACGAAGGAGCATCCCCACTCCATCCACAACCACAAGCTAGCCATCTCCACCTCCGGCGACCCTTGGAATATCTCCCAAGGGTTGCCTCTAGATCCATCTTCCATCCGCCGATTATCAACTCTAATTGAAGAAGGCTTCATGTATCTTGGCCACCACGTCAAGGCCCATAGAGTCCTTCGTGATTTACCTCCCTCACAATGGTCGTGGGACAGACAGATGGAGGCCGCTAGATTGGCTGATTCCAACCTTCTGCAGATGATTTTCCCCTTATATTGTAAGACGTACTCAATCTTTTTTCTCTTCTCCCATGTCGTAGCCTCTTCTTTCTCTTTTTTAACCCCTCAAACCCTAACACCATTCCTCTCTCATCGTCGTTTCTCTTCGCTCCTCAATCACCCATCAACACCGCAATCCACTACAAAAATATAAAGATTTTGCAGTGAATTTTGCAACGAAACTATTTTCGTTGCAAATAAGTCACCGCAAAAATTAGCGACGAAAATAAAAATTCTTTGTAAAATTCAATAAATATTCACGTCATTAATAGTCGCTAATAGTGTTACCAATCAACCGCCATAATTCACCAGTCGATTGAAGATCTAGAATTTTGCGACGAAAATTTTTTTCGTCGCCGATTTGTATATTTTCGTCACAAAATTCTAGACTATCAATCGTCTGACATTGGGTCAGTCGACTAAAAAATAATTTGTGGCCTGCTACAGTATCACTAGTCGGCTAGTCGATGATGTCAGTCGACTGAAAATGTTGGTGCAATCGACTCAGGTCACAATTGACCAGACTCGAGGTTGACTCGAGCGGTATTTTGATGTTTGACAAAATGTATGACAATGTGATTGTCAATGGGAAAGTCCAAGTCTTGAGTACTTGGCATGGAAAGTCCAAGTATGAGTTTTGGCAAGAGAAAGTCCAAGCTTGAGTCTTGGCAATTGAAAAGTCCAACATGAGTTGGCATGGAAAGTCCAAACATGGGTGTTGGCAAGGGAAAGTCCAAGCTTGAGTCTTGGCAATTGAAAAGTCCAACATAGGTTGGCAAGGAAAGTCCAAGGGTTCATATTGACGGCATAAAGTCCAAGTGGGAGTCTTGACAGTATAAGTCCAATGGTTGGCGGCGTAAAGTCCAAGCGGTAATCTTGGCAGCGTAAGCCTAATGTGCCTTGGCGGGATAGAGCACGTTAGCATGACAATAGCCGATGGAAGCACTAGAAGGCTAGCGTATGGATGAACAAGTCATGGATGACTTGGAGGGATCCGATAGGCGTGAGGCTGATAAAGGTGGCTAGAAGGCTTAGGTCTAGGCTAAGGGTGGTCTAGTAAGTATGAGGGCATCATACTTGGGGTTAAACTTCATGGTTGAGGTTATCAGTCGACTAGGGTTTTGGACCAGTCGATTGGTCAAGTGTTTTGACACTTGACCGCTGAGTTGACTCTTGACAGTCGACTGGGATTATAACAAGTCGACTGCTATGAGTCAACTGAGATTCGACTGCGGAAAAAGGCCTAAGCAGTCGACTGTCAGCATTGGACAATCGACTAATGGCTTGAGCAGTCAATTACCATGGATGACAGTTGACTGCTGGTCGAGGTTACAGAAGTAGAATGCTCGGTAACCAACTGGTCAATCGGCTACGACCTTGACAGTTGACTAATGGGTAATGGCAGTCGACTACCAATGTATCCGTTGGCTTGAATGTCAGCGTGGATTAAGTCTATTGTGAGACAACAACATTGTTGACAGTCGACTGCCAAGTGTGAAATCAGCCCGAATGTAGGTTATAAAAGCAGCTCGTGGAGGAGGATTTTGAAATGGTTCTTTGAGGCGATTTGGAGGGGATTTGCTGCTGCAATCCAGACCTTCAAGACTCTTCTCAAGCAACCAAAAGCAAGCATTCAAGTTCACATTGTGTAAAGTTTTCTTTATTTTTATTTGTGTAGTTTACTTGTATTTGCTTGTATTTTGTTTCTTATTGTTGTAAGAACCTTTGTACGAGGTTTCTCCGCCTCCGACTTGTTGTCGAGAAGGACTACTTGATTATTAGTGTTGTTTGGCATCGCTAGAGCTCATTTAAGCTCAATCCGTGGAGTAGGAACCCTAAGGTTCTGAACCACGTTATATTGTTTGTCTTGTGTATTTGTTTGTATCATTTCTATATTCCACTGCGTACTAACAATCATAGACAAACACACAATCTATTTCCATCTTCATCAATGACATGCTATTCACCCCCCTCTAGCGACGATCCATTCCCAACAGGTAATATTGTAGCAGGCTACATATTATTTTTTAATCGACTGGCCAGTCGATCAACTAATGGCCATTGACAATCGATTGATGGCCAGAATTTTGTGACGAAAATATATTTTCGTCACAAATCTAAGAAAAAAGTAAAAAAAAACACTACAGTATAACAAACTATTTCTACTTGTTTTTATAAATTTGACAATCAAAATACATATAAAATGATTCAATAAAATTTAAACATCTAACAATATCAAATCACATATCAAATTCCATAAACATCTAATAGACTAAATCAACAATACAGATAACAAATCATTCATCGTACAAATTAAATTTATACATTCATATTGAATGTAACAAATCAAATAATATTTGGATATAACAATTCAGACATAACCACCATCATCAAAACATTCATTTTCATCATCATTTGCATCAGTAGGAGGAAATCGAGTAGGAGGTTGTTGTTTTGAAGCAAAGGGTAATTGAAGATGTTGCATGATTAGCATCCGCTGTATGTGAAATTTGTTTATTTGTTTATTTACTTCCTGATTCCTCTGTCTTTGTAAACTGTGGACAACTTCAAGTTCGTTATCTTTTTGCACTAGAAACTCCCTCAAATGGCTAACCTCTTCGATCAACGGATTTATTTCTACTCTTACTGTCGGTGAGGCTAAAGATGTATCAAGGACTTTATAAGTTCGGCTCAAAGAACCAAGTCCAACTATTCTTCCACCTTTCGATCTTCCAGTCGCTTCGAGTCATAGATTCATATTTCCAACTGATGGATAAGATTCGACAAGATCATCACTTGAATCTGAATTTCTTTGTACAAATTCATCATATTTCTCCTTTATTAAAATGAAAAAGTTAAATCATATCAAATGAGTTTAAAATTTTGAAAATACAAATCTTCATTATTTTAGCTCTCTTCCCACTCCACGTCTTATCTTTTTTTTTGAAATATATGGATGAAAGTGTCAATGAATAATGACTCAGTTTCCATTTTGTTGGCCTAAACAAAAATCGTTATAAATAATAAAATAATGCATATTAAATTAAAAAAATTAGGATTTGAAAAAACTCACTAATTGATGTCTATGTTCATCGATATTGATTGAGCCTCCTGCATGCATCGCAGATGATGCACCAATATTATAAGTTTAATTTTTCTTATTTTGTTCACTCCTCCGTTTGCTATCCTAGCTCAGATGCCCAATATTAAATAATTTTATTCCAATTATCCTCGATTATGTAGTGTGGCTTTTTAACTTTGGTTTTCATATGATTTAATATGTTTCTAATGTGATCGCCACATTTTTTCTTAAAAATTTTTCTTATCTCTAGTGTTTCAGTCTCCTCTCAAGTAAAATGACTGTTGCAATGGAGATATAATTATTTGATTATATTAACTATAATTTCATATAAATTTATTGAAATAAATTACTTTGAATTCATTCCACCATAGATTTTTAGTTTCTTTTAGAGTGCTCGTATAAGTCATCGAAGCTCTCCTCCAATGGTTATTCACTATTTTATTAATCTCGTGAATAATATGTACAAAATTTATAAATCTATCGTAAAATAAAAAACAAACCATGTTAAATATTTATGAAAAATAATCTTATTAAAAACATAGATAATTTAAAATTTGAATACTTACGAATTTTCGTGAGGGGATATGACCGCTCTCGTATCTGTCCTCTCAGCAACTGGGGGAGATATATCAGCAAATATATGCTGAGAACCGAAAGATCCTACAACTTGAGAAGGAGATAAAGGTATATTGCCTGCAAGAGAATTAGACTGTATTGGTGCTGAAGCAGATTAAGAGTGTGATCTTCCATCAGTACTATGTTAATTATGACTGCCGCGTTGAAACTATCAATCACAATTATTAGAATAATAAAATAAAAAAATATATTTTCATTGGATGTATAACGAAGAATATAAAAAACTAACCATATTTAATTTGAAGTATTAAAATGTCGAAATAATCTACGAATACATCGAAAATTTTCTCAAATAATAACCTGTAGAAAACTTTTCTTATCGTTAAAAACCCTTACAACCAAAATATGTCGCAGCAGAAAACTAGTAAAGTAAAAGACAAGCCAAAAGAGATTTTTACTTGGTTCATAACCTAACGACTACTAGTCTAAGGCTTGCAATCCTTGATCGCTTACGAAGGGTAATTTACTATTAGATCTCTTCCTCGTTGGCGGTAAGAGACACGAGCTTACAAAAGATAAAGCAAGCGGTAACAACCTTACTGGTCCTTTCAAACACTAAATGCAAAAACAACTTAATAAAAGTGTACCGACAATGAAAAGAACTGAGAGAGGAAGCATGGTCGACGTGGAAGTTGGTTGATCGCAAGAGTACTTGAGCATGAATTAATGAGTTAGGGCTTGTGTCCACCCCTTCTTTTATAGACCACCAACCTAGACAAAGTCAAAATCTAGATCCTACTTCATTGGATCTTATCTTGAGGTGGCATTTAGCTCTTGACCAATTTAAAAGAACCTCTGCGTTTTGACTGATCCCCAGGCAACAGTCGACTGCTATCTTGATCAGTCGACTGGTGCAGAGATCTTTCATAGTTGGATTATGAACAGGGTGCTCGAGATTTGTATATGGTGATCGGCAATGACACTTGGTGCTCGACAATGATACTTGGTGCTCGGCATCAGTTGTGTTAAATGCTAAAAAATTTAAAATATTAAATTAAATGACCAAAGAGTTAAGGAAAATAATCCTGGAAATTTTTGGGATTTTTAGAAATTTTAGAAATTTTTCTGGATTTAAATGGAGCCCGTACGAGATAATTACGGGGATAATTAAATTTCTAAGGGGTTAATAAAAAATAAAACTTAGGTTTTTTTTTATTATTATAAAGGAGTAGTTTGGATTATTAGGTATTATCCCAAAATTTTCCCCGTGTGCCGGTTTTCCTCTCTCGATCTGCGGTTTCTTCCGCGACATTTTATCGTGCACTTCTTCTTCTTCTCCACGTACCTTTCTCTTGCGTGATCTCTTCTCTGCCGATTTCCCTTCTGCTTCCCACGCCCGCAGCCAACGGATCACGTGATCCTTCCCTCTCCCTCTCTTCCGTTTCTCTTCGCTGCGGACGGTGACGACTTCATCGTCCTCGACGATCCTCGCGATGAGTGGCGCAGGAGTCTCGCGCCGACGGCTGATCGGATCATCCTCGATGATCCTCGCGACGAACAGAAGGAGTCTCCTCGCGACGATCGGCGCCGCGCGGCGACTAGGGAGGTTGCGTCGGTGGTAGCTCCACCGTGTCCTCGTCGGTGTCCACAGACGTGGCGACAACGAGCAGGCGCTGGGTTGTGCGGCCGCAAGGGGGGGCTATCAGATTTGGGGATTTTCTGCCGGTATTGTGGATTTAACTGCGTCGGTGGTCGCCGGAGTAAGGTATGAGGATGACCTTCTCCATCTAGCTGCAGATATCTTGTCCTAATTTTTGATTCTTTGTGTCTGGGCAGTGAATAGGGCAGTCGAGACTTTATCTCCGGTGAATTCAGTTGGGAAGGTTTTTCCTAGCACAGGTAAATCTCGGTTGTTGATGTTTTGTTCAATTCCTATAGTTTGATTTTTGAGGATTTCTGAAAGTTGGTGGGCAGTGAGAGTTGATGGTGGCTGTGGGTGGTGTTGTCAGCTGTGAATTTAGGAAATTGAGTTGGGGATTCGATTTGGGCGAAAGAAATGGCTGCCAGTGGGATTCTAGGGCTGGTAAGCATGATTTTGGTGTTTGAGGCAGCTGTGATTGGAGTTGTTGTGGGTTGAGAGGGATGTAAGAGTCTATTTGGGTGATATCGGCTGTGCACGGCTAGGTGTTTGGAAGTTTGGTAGGTTGTGGGTCTTGGTTGTGAGTTTTGTTGTGCAGTTGGTTGGCTGTGAAGGGTTGTAAATGGATTGTGGGTGCCAAGTTGTGGGATCCAAGTGTTGGATTGAGTTTGAGGTAAGGTTTGATTGAGCTGTGTATGTCACCTAGGGTTAGGTTGGATTCATAATTATGATCAGTTCTGTAATTCAATATGGAGGATTGATTAGGTTGAATAGGATAATTAAATCAATCTAGTGGATCGGATATGAGGTCGATGTAGGAATCGATTCGATTATTTGTTGTGAGATGGATAATATCTTCATATGATGAGTATTGATCATGGTGAGATTAATTGCAAGGATATGTTCTTGGATTGAAGAGTTAATCACAATTTGTGACCTAGGGGTTGAGGGTCTACTTGGGGATACATAGTAGTAATTTAGCACGTTGTCGTGTGCTTCGATTTGATGGATTTATTTTGGATTATTTGGTTGTGGAAGGAATCGATTAAGTATTCGATTTGTCGGTGAATGATATTTTGTGCTTAACAATAGTTATGCATTATGCAGGTTTCGGTCACGAGGCAGGTTCACGGTCGTGACGATCGGGTTCTTTTTGCGGATATTTTATCAGGCGGGTATTTTGACTTATCTTTTAGATATAGTCAAGTTGATATGCTAGTTAGGATAGCTTGCAAAAATTTTCATGTTTATATGCCTAGTATATTGTTGGTGCCTACTTGATACATGCATGTGATAGGTTATAATTTTATTCTTCCTTGTTTTTATTTGGATCATAGTTACTTGGATTATGGATATGTACATATTGATTGTACATATTATTCGGTTAGGTATTTTGAGTAGGATTGACATGCTTTAGTATCATGCATCATCTTGCATGATTGCATGCTGGTTGGGTGGGTTTCCATTATTGTTGAGCCCGCAGCCAGTTACATGGCCTGCACACACTGTCACTCATGGGTTAGTGGTACATTAGAAGGGTGTGTGCAGCTTGTTCGCCAGTTCGCCGACCGCCATGGGTAGCGACGGCGGTAGAAGGGCAGTGATCCCTCCTCCGCCTCTATGACACCGGGAGATGAGAGCTTAGATCCCCCACTCTGTTTGGGGCAGGAGGATAGGTGTACTCCGACAGCATCCTGTCCACTCGGTTACTCAGGAGCAGTGATGGCAGAGTGCACAGTTGTCATAGCCCCTACCCACTCGGCTTCACCATCGCGTGTGAGGCGGCTGACTGGCGTCATGGGTGACCATGTCATTTGCACGGCATGCACTTTGCACGGATCGCATTTGTATTGTGTTTGCTGCATTATTGTATTGATGCCTTAGATGTTGCATATGATTGCCATGCATACAGGATTCATATTCGTATATGGTGATGACTTTATCTCTTATAGTAGGGCACATGCTCCTATATCAGGGTAAGAGATTCAGGTGAGTACAGTCCTTTTGTATTTATATCTTGCTTACCCTATATGTGAGACTGTACTGGCATGATTTTTATTTTTAGCTATATTTTACTTTGCATATCGACTATACCCGCTGAGTTCTTTGAACTTACCCCGTTGATTTATATCTATTTCAGGATGAAGCTGTTAGGAGAGTCCAACTGCCAAACCCCCTCGTCGTGGAAGTTTATTTGGTTATTTGTGTTTACGATTTTGGATATTTTGATTAGAATATATGTTTAGGACTGGAGTTGGATATTTGTACCTGTGGATGTTTTGGTATGTCCTTAGGGACCTTTGATCGGATTTATTTCGATTGGTTTTGGTTGGGTATTCCTGCCCAGATGGCAGAAGGGGTAAGTCTAGTTATGTAGATTGTTTACCTTTTTCTTTGATAGTTGGCCAGAGGCCTAATTTATTATCTGCGTGGGTTGTTTGGATTCCGGCCGTGTTGACCGATGTATGGTGGCCGTGTAGGCCATGTATAAAATTGGTATTGTCACCCATACAGGGGAGATGCTGTCGGATTTTTGTCTGGCGGGGACTCCCTCGGGGCATGACAAGTTGACTGCTATAGGGTGCTCAGTAATGACGCATGGTGCTCGAGATCAATCGACTGCTTGTCCATCCTAGTCGACTGATACAGGAATGATACGAAGCTTGTAACACAGTTAGCACAGTGTATATATAACAAATAATAGCAACAATCTTTCACTGTCCGATCTCAACTTCGGCATTCCTCCCGAAGCCTTAATTGGATCGATGCCTAAGGACGTGACCTTTCCATCACTCCTCACGAGGAGCTTACCTTTGCTTAACCTTGGTCTTTTACCTATCACTTAGCATCTGATCCTTTGACCACCATAGATTTCTTCGATGTCCAAACTCTACTGACCCACTGAGATTCTCTTAGCGTCTTTGCCCTACTCAAGTTTTGCACACTTAATATAACATATGAGATAACATTATAATTTAACTTTGAACTTTTATCACAATCAAAACTTAGGTTCGATTATATGGTGCCCTTGCACCAATAGGGTGGAGGAGGTGAATACTACTGTGATGGATATGTCGGATAGTAAGCCACCACTACTAAAAGATATAGAATAGATGTGGTCATCACCGTGTGCTCCCTACCTTGTACATGGTACAACTATGCCTGAGGTGGTAGAGGTCGTTGCTGATGGGATGATTGAGTCTTCTGTGATATTGCTCTCTACTGTTGAGGCGGTGTGGACCATCCTCCCGAAGGGGCAACATCAGTGGTCTCAACTAGGCATTCAGAGTGCACTCCCTACTCATATGCCCTGGAAGCTTATAGTAGAAGCAAGTGAGTTGATCTAATGAATAATCTAACTTCGTATGACTTCATGATCCGTAGTGCTTGGATCTTGATGACATCCTATATATAGAGTTGACGGTCGAACTCCGACACCGATTGGACCCGTCAAGTAGAAGCATTGATGGACTTCGCAACGGCCTCGATTTAGTCAAACTCCAATGCTAGCTGGACCGCGACCCATTCCTCCGAATTTGGTTGCTCGGCGGCGATGTCGAGCGGTAGAGGGGGAAGCGTCAGCGTCAAGTGGGGAAAGGTGGTTGGGCAATGGGGAAAAGAGGGTGCTCGAGAGATTGGGAAAAGTGGTGCTCATGCACGAGACGGAGTGCGACGGATTTACTGTGCATTTCTCGATTTCGTATATGAATCGCATATATATATATATCCCCTACACAATTCATCCGTGAGCACCTCCATTATTCATCATCCGATTGGGTGCGCACTATAGCTCAATTCTTGAATCCTAGGGGAGTAGTCGAAATCCGGCCGACACTGAAGTCCAATCGAATTCCGGACTGATTGTGATTGGAATTAGCCACGACGTTGGCGGCCACAATTCAGTCGGATTTTGATTGCAATCCAATCGGAATCCGATCACAATCTAGCCGGAATCGGAGTTCTATCGGATCACAATGAGATTCTTGCCAGATTACAATCAAAATCAGCCACGATTGCGTCTGACAACAGTCGTAGCGTTGCGGCTGATGCAGCACTGGTGGTGGAAATCAGTTGCAGTGCAACCTTGCATAGGGTAACATTCTTGTATATACACACGAGAAATAAGTGATAGTCCAGTAAAAGGAAGAAGAAGTTAACATACCTCACTGACTGACTGAAGGTGTAGCATAAGTTTCTAATTGGTTTTCAATTGATTGATAAACTGATATATATTAGAGATGACTTCAAAATAGGTTTTTGCTTCGGCATCATTTTGAGCTTTCTTGGTTGAACTTGGAAGACTACTGTAAAAGACGTGTTTTGCTTTAACATCATTTTCAGCTTTCTCGGTGGGAGACTGCTGTATAGTAGGAGGTCAGTCGTCCACTCACGTCGAACTTTTAATTCAACGTCAACCACCATTTTCATGTACTTATTTATCCTTTATCTACTCTTTAACAAATAATTATTTTATTTCTTATCTATTTCGCTATATCCGTTTTCAGATCAAGGCATACATGGTGAAACACCGGAATCGAAGGGAAAATTGAACATGAATGGGATATGTGCAACGCGAATGGCATATAGTCCAAGTCCGGCAATACTAACTCCAAATAAGACATTTAAATTAGAAAGAACCAATTGAAATACACTTTTTTCCTCAAGAAGATTAACTTCAATTAGAAAGAACCAACACCTTATTTCTGATCTCGGTGTTGGCACTGAAAATAATTAAGGTTGCTCTTCGCTTTAACACTGAATTTTGGCATCACGTAGAAGTGTTAGGACTGGTGGCATAGACATCTTATGCCTGTGGCTATTTCCTAAATCTTCCCAAAGCTACAGGACTGCTGGAAGATTTGCTTATAATATAGAGAAACTTTCAGAAGCTGTGGGATTTGTGATGCCACACTAGAAGAAAATGATACAAGATGCAACGGAACCGGTTTATTGCTTTGCTTCCATCTTATCTGTCCCTCACTAGTTTAATTCCCGAAACATCAAAACTGAAATTTAGTCTATATCTGACAGAGTTAACAGTTGGTTTCGCATTGGGGTACTGATCCAGATTCTCTTGGAGCCTATTCTTGTGATTTAGTTGGGAAACCAACCGATCTGTATGAGAGATTTTGTGGTCTCATTGACAATTTGTATTTTGCTGGTGAGGCAACAAGGATGATCACTTTGGGTCTGTCCATGGAGCTTACACCTCTGGAATAATGATTTCTGAGTCTGTCGATGTTATATTATGGGGGGGAAAAAAATTCAAAGGGCCTAATTATAATTTTTGAAATATTATGGAGTTTTTTATAATATGACCAAAACAAAATAAAACCTCTGAACAGTAACCCTAGTTATTTTTCTCTTTCGCCGCCGACCTCTTCCCTTTTTGCTTTTTCTTTTTTCTTTTTTCCTTTTTTTCCGATTTTCCCTATTCTATTTAACCCTAAAATATCTTTAATCAACCTCTATATAAATCTCATCACCGTGGTCATTGCTAGTCTCATCTCTATCACCGTCATTGCCGACACCATTATCCTTGCTGCTCATCATCGACATTGCTCGTCGCGGTTGCTAACATTGTCATCGGCACACCGTGGTTACTCCTTACAAAAAAAAATCTGATTGAGATGGAGTTTTTCCTGCTTGGTTTCTTTTTAACGACCTTGTGCATGATAAATTCTACCGTGATGAAAATAAAAAAAAATTATGATCTCCTAATCTTGAGATAGAAGTAGATTAAGAATTTCATTTAATTGTATAAATATGTTTATAGATTACTTGAGTATATGATATAAGAAAATAATTATTAGGTACATTATATGAATATATACAATTAAGTTTTGATTAGAATAATATTAGGAATAAATTGTTTACGGTTTGTATTGTTCTTTAAATGAAGATTTATTTACATACTCTTTTATATCTATGTAGTTTGATCATGTTCTTTTATATTGGCTTGACTTTGTATATTCTTCGTTATTGTTGTACATTGGAAAAAATATATATATATGATACAGTGGTCAAATTTTGAAATTTAAAAGTGAAGTATAGAAATTTAGAATAATTCTCTTAAGAAGAACTCAAAAAGGGAATACATAGCGAAAATGATTTTATGAAGATGAGATTATTAAAATTTAGATAACTAAGTAATGCTCTATAAATATAGAGATTTTGCTTCGTGCATGAAAAATAAATAACTTACCTCATTGGGTGGATTGCGGGTCATTCACACTATTTTAGTGCGAGGCATCTCACGGGATGGATTGTAAGTTGTTCATCCTATTTTTATGTGAGACATTTCGAGTGGATTGTAGGTCGTTCACCTCATATCTATGTATGTATATGTACATACATAAGATATACTTCGTATTGGATGGATTGCAGGTCGTTCATCCTATGCATATACGATGCATCTTTACTGGGTGGGTTGCGGGTCGCTCACTCTTATCTTATATTTATATAGGATATGTTTTATATCAAGTGAATTGCAGATCGTTCGCTTGACATGCATGTATGCTAGAAGGGTGAATTGCAAGTCGTTCACCTCATATTTATGTATATATATGTGCATACATAAGATGTACTTCGTATTAAATGGATTGAAGACCATTCATTCTATGCATATACGATGCATCTTTACTGAGTGGGTTGCGGGTTGCTCACTCTTATCTTATATTCATATAAGATATGTGTTATATCAAGTAGATTGTAGGTCATTCATCTATTAAATATTTATGTTTGAATCATATATTTATATAAGAGCAATATGTGTTTAATGTTAAAATGAGAAATTGAGAAAATCGATGAAATTCATTAATGAGTGAATAAGAGTTAAATTAACAAGAACGGAGTTATAATCAATGGTGTATAAAATCTAAAAATATAAATGTTTTCTTTTGATGGTGACCTCTTAAATTATATATTCATGCACGTCTTTCCTTGCTCCACTGTGCACATTGTGCTCAATCTCTATTCCTTTAACCTCCAGATTCATAGACTTGAGGTGATTGTCAAGGTTCGATCAGTGTTATGATGAGTAGCTCAGAGATTACTCGGAGATAGCTTGGAAACATCTTTTACAGAGTCCATTCAATTTATTTCCTTTTTAATATTATCTATTATTTATGTATTTTGAGATTTTAATATTTTTTTTATTTTGCATGAATCAGTAGGTTAGTCACGTCATGATAAAGTCAAGTCAATATTTTGGGACCAACATGTAGTTACATTATTCTACATGATTTAATAAAGTATTGCATATTTATATTCGTATAGTCTTGTGTATCTTTCTTGAATATTCTTTGTGATTTTTAGTACAGAGATAAATATTATCCGAGTAGAAAAGTTATCCCTCATATAAGAATGGATATTTCTAGATCGTGACAGTCAAAGGCGTCCATCAGTGCAGCGTTGTGTATCCGATCTCTTTCAGTTCGTAACGAAGGAGGATTTTTTAGAAACTATTGGTCCTTTTCAGATTTCTAGGATGTAAAACTATGTACCTCATATTATTGGCTCCTGGTACTGGTAGGATATCCTAGGATGCAGCAAAATGCACTTGAAGTTTATGCCTACAACTGCTATTATAGGATGGGCAGTATGCCATCTATGTCATCAATTAGAACTTTTTAAGCGTTGTTATCCATCAGCGATTTTCATCAGAACAAAACTACCCTTCTTTTGCTAAAAGGAAATGTCAAATACGGTACAGGCTTTTTCTTTTGTACAACGTTAGCATTCTTTTCAACTTGTTTTCAAAAATTTGTCATAGCGTGCCATATGTTTATGTTTCTTTGGTTTGAGATTCCGTTGCCCCGGTGCAGTGATAGATTGTTCAGTTCGATTTTTAGATATTCATGATTTAATCTTCAATTATAATAAATTTATAGAATTTTTCTTCAAATGAAATGACAAATCACGGATGTTAAAATTGTCTAAGCGAGTACTTCTTGATTTATCTCTCTCATTTGGTTGCTATTTTCATATGAAATAAAATATTGTGGGTCTGGTTAAATCTTTTTAAAATTTCTTATATTTGAAGAGAAAAAAATTATTTATTTAGATGATAAGAAGAAAAGAGAAAGGATTTGAGGGAGGGAAAATAATAACGTTGGATGGTCTGTGTCCAAAGGCAAAGAAAGTCTTAATTTGAAAATACAATTCAAATTAGACTTATCCGTTGAAAAATTTAACTGACAATCTCAAGTTGTTAGCTTTGAAGAAGTGGTCGAGCTGAGCTATCGAGCCCAAGAGGGCGTATTGAGTTGCCAAGTCCAAGAGACCGAGTTGAGCTGCTGAGTGTCGAGAGGCTGAATTGAACTATCAAATCTGAGAGACCGAGTTAAGTTGCCGAGTCTGTCTGGTCAAGCTCTAGAGGCTGAGTGTTGAGAGGAGTGGGCAGAGATCGAGCAGATTTCTCGAAAACAAAAGAGCAGAAGTCTGCATTCTACGTAGATTCCTTAAAATAGATTTGTCCCACCTCTGCTGTGTTTTAAGGTGAGCATGAGATGTCTGTTTCTCAGGATACAATAGTGAATTACGATCCCCACTAAGCACGGGTGATTGCAACGGACTAAAAGATACTCAAAGGCAATCATAAGGATTCTATCAAATGAAAAAGATACTCGACAGACAAAGAGAGAGAGAGAGAGACTCAGGAGCATGGATTCTCTTATATTTTTACTCAAGATCTTACCTCCTTTTATAAGAGTATCTATGGTCATCTCATTTATTATTGAGCAAAAATAATTTGAATGATAAAATATTAGTTCATTCACTTGAATAAATTTAGTCATGACTAATCCAACATTCGATGTGCATAGATCTTATTCATACATGAGTCAACTTAATTTAATACAATTCAGACCTCTAAATTTGTACCTCCTGCAAGAGTCTTTTCTCATATATTTATTTACAATATATATCCTTGTGAACAATATACAGCAACCATTAAACCTATTTTTCATTCGCCGAATTTAGCAAAATCTTGCTTCGTCGAAACTATCAAGTAGAAATGAATTGCATTCCACGTAAAATGTGTGTGCAAAGTGGCATTAATCAAACTTGACAGCTGCTGTGGAAGCTGTTTTATTTCCGAGGGGAAAACAACTTCGAATGCCTACACATGTCATATTTCAAATTTGGGCACTTGAATTATAAAAATATATATATATAAAGTTTAAAATTTTTTTATAAAGACTAATAAAACTCTAAAATCTTTACCCAAACTTTCACTGTCACCTAAAATCATCGTACGATCTTCGTCATGCGTGCTATCTCATTCCTTGTTGTTGAGTGTTGTGCAACTTAAGTCTATGCCTTTTATGAGTGTTTAGATTGATTTCCAAAATCCTAAATTGCAAATTTATTTTGCAAGGTGAGAAAAATTTAATTGGTTATAATCCCGTGATTCGAAATTTATGAGCAATGATTGATTACTGATTAATTTAATTGCGTTGTGTCATTGTATAAATACTGAAGATTTTATTTCAGAAGTTGTCCATTTCAATTCGAACCAAACATCAAGATCAAATTTTTATTTTGAATTGAATTTTGTTTCGATTTATTTTTTAGAATTTGGATTGTGAAAATTGGCCTTCGATGATATTTAAAATTTGTGATATTTCAGATTATTTATTCAGAAGATGTTCATGTGTTTTAGCATTGAATAATTTGATTTTATAATGTAGAATTGTCAAAGAATTCTTTTTATTTTTTATACGAAGACAAATAATTATTTTTTACCCTGATCTTTCAAAGTCTAAGACCGAACTAACTTGAATTATTAAAAAAAAAGCATTATTATGATCCTAATGGTAAAACATTTGAAAAAGAAAAAGATAATATATTATTGTGCATATTCTTTTCACCAATTTCTGGTTTATCGTCATGATCTTTGTCATTGACGACGCCAAGCGACCATCTCTACGACCTTGCTCCCCACTTCTAATTTGCCTAAGTTCCATTACGCCGTTGGGGACGCTGTGCTTGTTGGATGCTGAATGAGACAGAGAATGAAGAATGGTATATGTTAGATGTACGTTGGATGCAAGGGCACTCAGAGAAATAAATGAATTGGATAATATTATTATTATTTGCTCAATAAATTAACCTCAAAATATCTCCATCCACATTCTCATAAAGCAAAAAAAAAAAAAAAAAAAAAAAAAAAAAAAAAAAAATCTATTTTATTCAACACTATAATCTCTCATCATGAATTAAAAAGCAGTGAGATTCAAACTTTCCTTTTGAAAATATAAGGAAAAAGAGTTCAGTATCATTTTAAAGAAATAGAATAGAGGTTAATATTTCGAAACAGATAGATAACACAAAATAGTAGTTCACAATATGCAATATAATTAATTCAAATAATATACACTGAGGAAACAAATAAATAACTTAAGACTTACAATGCGCCATTCAAAATATTTTTGAAAAAACAAACACAAATAAGCAGTTCACCGGACACAATCTAAAGTATTTACTCTAAATACAAACACAAAATAATCTTTTTCCACAAAATAGTAGCTTTAGACAAATAAAAGACAAAATAGATTCAAGTCGGCAAACACAAAATTCCGAGGATAAATTATGTATAAATAGAAGCAGTGCGACACCAAACAGCAATGGAATCTAGTGGAAATATGTGCCTTGGAAAATTAGACCAATTCCAACAAGCAACTTTCAAGTCGAAATAAAAAACACATACACATTTTATTTATGATGATATTATAAATCCACTATTAGTTAGTTAGTTACTAACCTTGATCATTATGGAGAAAACAATGAGTCCTGAAAACTTTATTGATCCTGCCCATAGAATAAAATAGTTGTGTAAGTTTTCTTTTTTCCCAACAATATGGAATGGTTTGCAATAAGGTACCTTAAGAAAATAAATGATCAGTTTACTTACAAAGGTGATGGGACTTCCAAAGTCATCCATTATTTCGTATTTGTATGAGTCTTTACTGAGCAATAAGCGTGTTTCACCATCAATGCTATAAATAATAACTTTTGGAATTTGTCGAATGATGTGCCAATTTTGCTTCCCCTTACTGCAACTATCAAGTAGAAGTGAATTGCATAGCATGACAAAATTCTGTAAACTATGCAAAGTGGCATTAATCAGGCTCGACACCCATTGGGGAAGCTGTTTTATTTCCGAGGGGAAAACAACTTCGAATTCCTGCAACATGCCAACCTTCTCCACGAATTCCAAATTTGGACAGTTATCAATTTGCAAAAACTTCGTCGGCGGAAGGATGCTACTTTTCAGCTTTGAACAGTGAACGAAGAAACATTTCTTCAGACTAGGAAACAAATTGAGACTGCTAATTGCATGAACATCCTCGTTAGGTTCCAGGCATCCTGTGCCACAGGCAATGCCCATGCTTCCCAATTGGCCATGTTTTTGAACGATAGATACTCAAGTTTTGGAAATGCAGGGACTCTGTATCCGAGAAATTCAGGGCCAATACTCCTGATTGCTTCTCCTCCTTCAATGTTTAAGAGTTTAAGATTGGGTAGTTGGCCCAATGGAGGCAGCACCGTACATGATTGAAAATTGCAAATCCACAAAATTGTTAGGTCAGCCAAAGAATCATGCATAGAAGTCGACACCATTCAGGTCGGAAACTGTCGGCCAGGAAAATTGTTGATCCAAAGATCTTTTAGGGTCGTCGGAGGAGTGAGTCGGTTGCATATCCCCTCCACCTCAGTGATTTGCTCCTCATTGTTTTCATTATTCTTCATTGTCCATTCAAGATTCAATCTCCTAAGAAATTGTTTATTTGCAAGCACAGTGTTTCTGTTTCCTGTCGTCGTTGCCCTTTCCAATTTATCTATCCACAAGTATCTTAGATTGGACAAATATTGCAACTCGTCCAAGTCACAACTTCCATCCATCCTGCTCATGGAGTCACAATGGCCGACCAATGATCCAGCGAGATGGTTGAGGATTTTCAACTTTCCAACTCCCTTTGGAAAATGGGTGAGCGGAGTACTCACAATTCGAAGGCACCTCAAATTGCTCAACCTTGTGATGCCCTTTGGAAGTTCATGCAGTGATTCACACCTGGAGAGATTCAAAACTTGCAAATTTGCAAGACACTCAATGGACTCAGGAAGCTTTCTAATCTTTGTTCCATGAAGATCCAAGTATTTTAGATGTAACAATTTCATAAGAGAATCTGGGAGATTGTCTATGGATGTATCACGCAAATCTAAGATTCTGAGAAGCTTTAAGCTTTCAAATTCATGATCCTCGATCCGCTTGATTTGAGAACAATTAAAGAAGTGTAGGGCTCTTAAACACTTTTGCTCTGTAATCGCATTGGGAAGCAATAACACATCACCTTGGTATGAGATGGACAAACGACGAATCTTTGTCGAAGAATTTATACTTGTGCATTGAACATCATTAATGATGATCCCTTCCTCTTCCATCAGTTTTTCCCCAAAAGATCGTAAAACATCATGCATAACAAATACTTCACCATCTACAGATCTATGGTCAATTTGCAAAAGGTTTCTTGCAATAAGTTCCTCAAAGTAGTTCCTTGCTGTATCTTCCATCAAACTATTTGATTGTTCAATCACAAACCCTTCAGCCACCCACAATCGGATTAAGTGCCATCGATATGAAATGCCGCGGTAGAAAGCACAACTAAGAAAACATTGTTTTAGAAGACAAGGTAGGTCCTCATAGCTCAAGTATAAAGCCTTTGATAGTTCATCTTCAGTCTCTTTTATAAACCTTGAATCAATTTCAACAAATTTTTTCCATTCTCTCTTAGTCCTTTCCTTGTGAAATAAAACACCTGCATCACTTTAATTGCTAGAGGAAGACCATCACACTTTCTAACAATTTCCATACCAACTTCTTCTTCTAATTAATTCCCAACCACTGTCTTCGTCCATTTTCTCAACGTGTTTGGACAAAATCAGCTCTCATTTCTCTTTCCACATCTTCATGCCGAGTGGTAAATAAGATAGTAGTCTTAGAGGAACCGTTCAAAATGGGATTTCTGAGTAAATCTCTCCATGAACTTGCGCTCCAAATATCATCCAACACAAGAAGTAAACTTTCTGAAAGAAGAGGAACAATCTTGCCTTCAACTTCTGTTCTACTTCTAACGCAATCATCATTCCCTCCTACACCTCTCAAAACTTGTTTGAGTAGCTCAATCTTAGAGTAATCTTTGGATACACGTAACCAGACTCTTTTTGGAAATTGTTTTTTCACCATGTCATCGTTGAATATTTTTTGTGCTAAAGTGGTCTTGCCTATTCCACTCATCCCAGAAATTCCCAACACATTGCACTTTTTTTTGCTATGCTCTATCTCCGAAATTAAGTTTTGGGAAGCATCTACAATTTGTGTCCCTACAATATCCTCCGCCACATGTGCAGAAGAGGTAGGAGACGGCTTCTTTATTGAGTCATCTTGGAAGCCTTCATTTTTGTGCGCTACTAGACTGGATACAACATTAATGTCCTCTTTGATTTCGTCGAGTCTATCATTAACTCTTTTTATTCGATTCCAAATGTTTCTCCGGAGCTTAGAACACTGAAAGCAAGACGAAAGCAAACTGGCCGGCGAGCATATCCCTGAAGAAGCAGATGGTTGAGCTTCTAGTAATCTTCCACCTTCGACCATGCAAAGATCAATTATGTCTTCTGCGTCATACATTATGTCTTTTAATTCCTTCACCCAATTGTCGATGGCAGGATCTGCATGCCTTCTGTTTTCTGCATCTTGAACATAAGGACTGATTCTTGATAATTTCCTGTGAAGTCTCTTAATTTCTTCTGTAACCCCTAGCACTTTACTTATTTCTCCCTCGATAAAATCAGATAGTTTGTCGACGTATCTTTTAACAAAAAACCCTAGGAGGATTGCCATTTCTTGAGACTTATGAATCAACTCCTCGTGGCCAGAACAAAATTAAATTTTTACATGTTTGTACCAGAACATTTGCTCCATATGCTTACGTATTTACTTAATGGGTGAAGAAAAAGATACAATTTCATTTCTCGCGTAACTTTTTAATTCTGTGTCCTACTTCATATCGGATTTGTACTCCTCCCAATGAATCATGCTAACTTACCATGAATTTTCCTATTCCCGGAAAAAAAAAATCCTATGTTATTGGGAATAAACTTCCCACACCGAATGAGGTCCTGTTGCAATATCAATACCTGAAATGTGTTATGAGGTGCATATGTACATTTCAATAGATTTTGATGCTACCTACTAATGAGAAAATGCGCTTGTTGGCTTTCTCTGATGCATAACTTTTTCAAGTTCAGAAGGCTACTTTATATATGGCGTCATGTGAATAATTTTATATCTCGAGATTTTATTGGTTATAATGGATCTGTACATTTTGTTTTGGAGATTAGTTGTTATATGAACAGTGTTTCTTGGTAGTTAATAATTCCCATATAGTATCTCTTTTTGAATGTGATGAATTTTCCTAAATCATCCAATGATCTTGTTAATGGTGTACGCAGTTATGCACTTTTTGGCAAAGATGGGAACCAGGTCCCACACCAGGTGATGATGAAGGTGGGAGAAACATTTGAGAGAATTCCGAAAGAGGTAACTGTCAATATATATTTCAGATTAAGTGATTGTATCTATATTGTCTTCTTTGCAATGAGATAATGAACGTATTATTTTTGAATGTCTCAGATAGAGAAAGTAGGAGTTGAAAATGCTCTTGATGTGTTTCTCTTGCAAGCTATTTCCATTGTTTTGGACAAAAATCCAGACTTAAGTTTTGCCAAATATCTACTTATTGGTATAGTGTTCTTGCTCGAGAATGGTTAACTAATGTGCCTTCTCTTTCTCTACTTATATAGGCAAGAAGGATTCGAATATGAAGTACTTCAGTGGTATATATGCAGATGGTTTGCTGCTGATGTGGAAACTATTTCACTGAAAAACTGCGACCAGGTTATCATAATGAACATAATTTTCTTCTTTGCACAGTGAATTGACTTTCTTCCCTATGTCATGTAGCCTTTTTAACATTGAAAATGAAGTGTGCATTCCCTGAGATACTACAAAAGATATTGCTTGATAGAGAAGTTTATTAACTTTTATTGTTTTTTCTCATAATCTCGACTACAACAGAGACTTTTAGTTGGCATCATATGGAGATTAGTCTGTTGATTCTATAGGTTGAATTTATAGTATGTATGAGAAGCAAAGATTACAAAGATGATATGGATAAGGATTTAGCCATCTGTCGCTTCTCCAATATAATATCTTCCCATATTGAGTGTGTTTTCACTCTTGCAGAGCTATTATCTTGTTTTCTTTTCAAGTTTTTTGAAATGCTCCTTAATTTTGCCGGTCATGTAGTTTCATGCACCATAAGTCCATGGCCACCAGAAAGCACATGCTCCTTCATCAAGATGAAGCTTAGTTTAAAAAACATGTTCTCCAGACTTTCCATTTCAAGTTACAAAGAGACCGTCCGAACATGAGTGAAAGGCCATCATCCTGTTGTACAAGCACCAGCAAAGAACATTGATATTCACTTGAATCATAGGTATGGTTTCGACACGCTAAACTTCTAGGTGCAACTCTGAATATTCTCGGATTTACCTTATGTTTGTCATCTCATCATTCTTCTTAACTTTGACCTTTCGCTGTAGAAATGCTTTCATATTAACATTGTCTTCATGTGTATGCATTTTATGGTACCTAAACTTTGTGTCCTAAATCGGAAACAATCTTTAGCATCTCTACTCATCGCATTTTATTTGAAAAGAATTAGTCACTTGAGTATGTGATATGCCTTTCATATATTATTTCTTTTGGCTCAATTTTAATGAATTTATATGCATCGACCAATTCCCATATTCTGGATCAGGGTGAAGAGGATCACTCAACGTGGCAATAGGATAATAGTTACAGTGCAGGATGGAAATACATTTGTAGCTGATGCTGCTGTTCCTCTGGGTGTTCTCAAAGCAAATCTTATCGAGTTTGAGCCTAGGCTTCCAGAGTGGAAACTCTCTGTAATTTCTGATCTTGGCGTTGGCATTGAAACTAAGGTTGCTCTTCGCTTTAACACTGTATTTTGGCCTAACGTAGAATCGTTAGGACTGGTGTCCCAGACGCCATTTGCCCGTGGCTATTTCCTAAACCTTCACAAAGCTACAGGACATCCTGTTCTTTGTCTACATGAGTGCTAGAAGATTTGCTTATGGCATAGAGAAACTTTCCCACGAAAAAGCTGTTGAATTTGTGATGCTGCAATTGAAGAAAATGATACCAGATGCAACAAAACCGGTTTGTTTCGACATGGTGCATCGGATCTCTTTCAGCTCATAATGTGGGAGGATTTTGTAGTAGCTAGCAATGGTTCCTCTTCAGATTTTTAGGATGTAAAACTTGATCACAATTGCTACATTTGTAGTAGCTTTTCATTTATGACTTAAAGCAAAGCAGGCATTCCGTCAATAGTACAAAAAATTTGATCAAGTTTAATGAGAATATAATCCAATTGATCAATGTATATATATATATATGTCAAGTTCGGTAGAAATAAATTTGTAATATTTGTACTATATGTGGATGATATATTGTTAGCAAATAATTGTAAATAATTACCGCATGACCAAGTCATTTTTATCAGATAAATTTGAAATAAAATATCTTGGTGAAACATCTTTTGTATTAGTCATACATATATGTCATGATAGATTCAAGAGTATACTTGGATTATCACAAAAGATCTATATTGAAAAAGGTGCTCATGCGATATGACATGTAGAATTGTACACCGAAAAATATATCTGCATCTAGAGGTGATAAATTTAGCTTGCAATAATGTCCGCATTGTGAATTTGAAGTAAATGAGATGAAGAACCTTCCTTATGCATCGGCAGTAGGAAGTCTCATGTATGCTCACTGCTCAGGTTTGTACGCATCTGGATATTGTGTACATTGTTGGAATGTTAAGTATGTACGTATTTAAGTAATCCTGGACCAGGGCATTGAAAAACTGTAAAAAGGATAATGTGATATCTATAAATAACTAAAGAACTCATGCTTATATATCAGAGATCTAATTAGTTGGAGGTGATTGGATATTCAGATTCCGATTTTGTTGAATGCTTGAATATCAAAAGGTCCACCTCAAGTTTTGTCTAATGCTTGCTAGAGGAGTTACGTTATATCATAGAAAAGCATCAAATAAACGCTCATAGCGACTTCAACGATGAAGGCAAAATTAATAGTCTGCTATAAAGCATCAAATCACGGGATATGCATGACTGTGAAATTTTATCACAATATTATGGGTCATCGATGGTGTTGACAAACCATTGAAAATTCTCTATGATAATAAAGCTGCAGAACTCTATTCCAAGAACAACCACAGCTCGTCGAAGTCAAAGCATATCGACATCAACCACCTGTCAATTAAGGAAAGAGTCCAGAGTGATCAAATAATAATAGAGCATATTCATACAAACTCAATATTGGCGAATCCGCTCACCAAGAGATTGCTGCCCAAGGTGTTTCATCAGTATATGTTGTGTATAGGGGTCCTTCATATGGATGAAGTACCCATTTAGTAGGAGTCTATATTTATTTATTATTTTGAATGCTCTATGTATATAATGGACACATGTAAATTTTAATTATTGTACGAATAAATTTTTTCCTTTTACATGTATATTTGTTGACACTCTAAATAAAGAAACATCATGATTTACCAATGCAATTTGTATATGGTGATTGTAAATGTAATGAAGGACTCATTATTAAGTCATAAGGTAATCATGGTTTGCTCATGCGGTTTAACATATGGTGCTTGTGAACATGATCAAGATCCAGTACTAGATCATAAGGAGGATCAGTTGAGAATAGATATGTGGAGATCACATTTCATACATTTCTTATGCTACACATCCACATTAGATTTATGCCATTAACAATATTGGTATTGTGATTATTGATGGATTCTACTACCAATTATATATATGGAATAACAACGATTACTTTAGTCATATACCAGTGAAGTTGATGAACCAGATTATTTCAGTTCACTACAACATGATGAGTAGAACTAAGGAATTTTGATTATGTGTCACATTCAGAATCACATGTAGCCCAAGTGGGAGATTATTGATGGTGGACTTATATGTGATTATCGTAACGCATCCAATTGTGTCGTATTGGTTTAAACCCGATTAAAGTGATTTAACTATTGTGATTTTAGTTACCGGATTTGTGTTATTGGATGTGAATTATTGGATTATGGATCTATATGTGTAGAACTCATTAACTCGTACCGTTAACATTGATGATATGTTAACAGTTTAGGATTAGGTCTATATATAGAGTGGGATCCCCGTAGGAGAGTGGATCGATCGACTGTCCCTTTTTCTCCATCGGACAAAGTATATGGTATGGTCACTCTTGACATGTAAAAGATCAAGCTTTACGACTCTCTCGGCGTCAGATCTTCAGACTCCTCCGACGATGATGTCTCCCAATTTATGTGCATGTTTATGTTTTATTTACATTTTCGTTGTGTTTAGTTTTTCGCATGTTTATTGTAAATCAATTGATAAGATCCTATATTCGAATCGTTTTATTATTTATTTATTTTTTAAATATATATATAGATGCACGATCCATTGACAAATTCAAAAGATTTATCACCGTTGGCAATTGCCAAAAGAGGAGAAATTAAGGCAAGCAATCCACTTCAGTATTCCCTCGATCAACTGCCACAAGTCGAATCCTACCAGATGAATCTATTTGTTCGAGTTTTCGGACTGCAAGAGATGTCGTTGCATCATCATATTTTGTTGAGAATATTTGCAACCTCATATTTGCTTACTTGAGGTTTTGTTTGTCTGAGCAGGTTGTGGGTCCGATCTCACATGGATTTCATTTATATTTCTATCTCTGGTTCGTGCCACCCCTACTTTTCTGAGTGCCTACTCAGGAAGAGAGAAAGAACTGAAGGGAGGGAGGGAAAGTAGATGGGAAGAGAAGTGGAAAAGAAAATTTTATTTAGAGTGAGAATTTGTGGAGAGAGGGAAATTTGTAATTTTTTATCTGTC
Organism: Wurfbainia villosa; assembly: GCA_025175895.1. Classification (NCBI taxonomy): domain Eukaryota; kingdom Viridiplantae; phylum Streptophyta; class Magnoliopsida; order Zingiberales; family Zingiberaceae; genus Wurfbainia; species Wurfbainia villosa. The sequence goes on along the minus strand of CM045998.1, from coordinate 603,890 downwards.
ATTCTCTCTGTTTGAACTTCACCTATAATCGATGATTTACTATTATGATTTGTTGACAGGACGTAATATTATTATAGATGGATAAAGATTGAATTTTAATGTGAAATTTAAAATTCTCAATCGGACTCAAAAGTTTTGTCATTTCTAATCAAGGGGTCAAGAGATATAGCCCCATGATTTACATCTCTTCATCATCCCCGAGGGACCAGCGATGAGAAGGTATTTGAGACGAGTGTAATTATTTTTTGCTGTTACAGATGATGTACTACTATGACCTTCTTGCAACTAAGAGAATTAGGTTTGAATGTTATTATTACAGTAAAATATGATTCGCTCGTCCTTAGCGCCTCTGTCAGTCGATTTCATAGTCCATACGAAGATGGTAAATCACGGAGACTATGTCTCTTGAATCGTTGGTCAGAGCAACAAAAAACTTCTGAGCTCGAATGAAAATTTTAGATTTCACATTGAAATTTGACTCTTATTCATTGCGACATCAGTGGAGAGCTTGAATATTATTATGGTGAATATTCCAGTGGTTATTTTTTTAATTGTTCTGGAATTATTCGATAAACAAATTAAAAAGAAAGTTTCTAAATACCTTCAAAATGTGTCCATCGAAATTCTCATAAGTTGTATGACAATTTATTTTATTTTTTTGAGTAAACAAGGGAAGAGGATGCAGTTCATTCTCTCTTCCTGTGCCAATAAATTCATATAAATTTTCTCATTGTCAAATTTAGTAAAGGCTTAACTTGCAATCTAGGTTCTTGATTTATTTTTTTTGTCGGAACGAATAATTGGAGGGGATCAATGGCGGTTCCATTTTTTTTAAAAGCAATTAGTCTAATCTCAGAGCTAACCTAGTTGGTAAATACAAAAGACTAATTCTTAAGTGAGCATAGATTAATTTTCGAAAAGGTTATGACTCTGAGATATCGACCGATCCTCTTATTTGCACTTACTACTTAGGTTCCTAATTTACCTTCTTCATCGATAGAGACAATCAGAAGAAATCGTTAATATGATAGTTCCATATTTTTTGAAAGCAACTAGTCTATTTTATTCACAAATTATAATGATTCATCGTGAATCCAAAAGCAATAAGATTCAAACGTCCATGTTATAAATACATGGAAAAGTAGTTCCGTATCATTTTAAAGAAATAGAACGAATAGTAATATTTCAATACAGATAGAGAGCACAAATAGTAATTTACGATATGCAATATCATTAAATAGCTTATGACTTTCAATGTACCATTCAAAACATGTATGAGGAAGCAGACACAAATAAGTAGCATATGGGTTACAAATACACAATTCAAAATATTTATTCTAAATATAAAGACAAATAATCTATTTCCATGAAAAAATAGATTTAGACAAATACAAGGCAGAGATGCCAGCCTACAAACATTAGAATACCAGGATAAATTATATATAGATAAAAGCAGTACGGGAAATATGCGCCTTGGTCAAATTATATCAATTCCAACAAGCAACCTTCAAGTAGAAATAAAAAAAACAAATAAATTTTAATTATTTGTAATGATATTATAAAATCCACCATTAATTAGTTACTAACCTTGAATTGTAATGGAGGAAACAATTAGCCATGGAAGCTTGATTGATCCTGTCCTGTCTCTTCGGAGATATCTAGTTAAATTGATTGATCCTGTCCATAGAATAAAATAGTTGTACAAGTTTTTTTCCCCAACAATATTGAAAGGTATGCAATAAGCTATAGTAAAAAAAATAGACGATCAGAGGACATACAGGGGTGACGAAACTTCCCAACTCATTCTTTATTTCTTTTATTTCGTATTTGTCTGAGTCCTTACTGAGCAATAAGCGTGTTTCACCATCACTGCTATAAATAATAACTTTTGAAATTTGTTGAATGATGTGCCAATTTTGTTTCCCCTTACTGCAACTATCTAGTAGAAGTGAATTGCATTCCATGTAAAATAGCTGCAAACTATGCCAAGTGGCATTAATCAAGCTCGACACCCACTTTGGAAGCTGTTTTGTTTCAGAGGGGAAAATAACTGCCAATTCCTGCAACTTGCCAACCTTCTCTACATATTCCAAATTTGGACAGAGCTTAATTTGCAAACTAGTCGAGGGAAGGATGCTATTTTTCAGCTTTGGGCAGCAAATGATGTTACATGATTTCAGATTAGGAAAGAAATTGAGGCTGCTTGCATGAACATCCTCATTAAGATTCACAACATCCTGTGCCTCACGCAATACCCACGCTTCCCAATTGAGCATGTTTTCGAATGCTAGATACTCAAGTTTTGGAAATGCAAACGTTCTGCAGCCGAGGAATTCAGACCCAATACTTCTGATTGCTTCTCCTCCTTCGATGTTTAGGAATTTAAGATTGGGTAGTTGGCCTAACGGAGGCAGCGACGTACATGATGGGAAATTGACTAGACTCAAAAATGTTAAGTTAGCCAAAGAATCAAGTACAGAAGTGGACGCGATCCACTCTGGAAATTGTTGGCCAGGGAAATTGATGGTGGTAAGAAATTCGAGGGTCGCTGGAGGACTGAGTTGGTTGTATATCCTCTCCGCCTCAGTGGTTTGCTCCTCATTGTTTTCATTATTATTCTTTGTCCATGCAAGAGTCAATCTCCTAAGAAATGTTTTGTTGGCAAGAACAAAGTTTCTGTTTCCTCTCGTTGTTTTCCTTTCCAATTTATCAATAAACAGATCAATTAAGTTGCACAAAGATTGCAATTCGTCCAAGTCACAACCTCCGTCCATCCTGCTCATGGAGTCGCAATGACCAGCCAAAAATCCTTCAAGACGGTTGAGATTTTTCAACTTCCCAACTCCCTTTGGAACATGGATGAGCGGAGTATTCGAAATTTTAAGGCACCTCAAATTGTTCAACCTTGTGATACTCTTTGGAAGTTCATGCAGTGATTCACACCCCGAGAGATTCAAAGTTTGCAGGTTTACAAGACACTCAATGGATTCAGGAAGCCTTCTAATCTTTGTTCGATCAAGATCCAAGTATTTTAGATGAATCAATTTCATAATAGAATCTGGTAGGCTGTCTATGGATGTATCACACAAATCCAATACTCTGAGACGCTTTAAGCTGTCAAATGCATGATTCTCTATTCGCTCGAGTTGAGGGCAATTAACGAGGTGTAGGACTCTCAAACACTTTTGCTCTATTATCACATTGGGAAGAGAGAACACATCACCTTGGTTAGAGATGGACAAACGACGAATCTTTGTCGAAGAATTTGTACTTGTGCATTGACCATCATTAATGATAATCCCTTCCTCTTTCATCAGTTTTTCCCCAAAAGATTGTAAAACATCATGCATAATAAATTCTGTACCATCTAGAATTTTTAAATCAATTTGCAAAAGGTTTCTTGCAATAAGTTCTTTGTAGTAATCTTCTGCAATATTTTCCATTAAATCATCTGATTGTTCAACCACAAACCCTTCGGCCACCCACAGTCGGATTATGTCCAATTGATTTGATATGCCACGGTAGAAAGCACAACTAAGAAAACATTGTTTGAGGGGAATGGGTAAATCCTCATAGCTCAAGTATAAAGCATTGGACAGTTCGTCATCGATCTCTTTGATAGACCATAAATCACTTTCAGCAACTTTTTCCCACTCCCTCTTAGTCCTTTCCTTGTGAAATAAAACACCAGCAATCACTTTAACTGCCAGAGGAAGGCCATCACATTTTCTGACAATTTCCGTACCAACTTCTTTCAATTCAGAAATTATTACATCCTCTTCATCTTCAAAAACAATCTTTCTAATTAATTCCCAACCACTGTCTTCGTCCATTTTCTCAGCAGGGTGGACAAAATCAGCTCTCATTTCTCTTGCCACATTTTCATGCCTAGTGGTAAATAAGATAGCAGTCCAACAGGAACCATTCAATATGAGATTTCTAAGCAAATTTCTCCATACGTTTGCACTCCATATATCATCCAGCACAAGAAGCAAACTTTCTGAAAGAAGAGGAACAATTCTGCCTTCGACTTCTGCTCTACTTTGAACACCATCATCATTCCCTCCTACACCTCTCATTACCTGTTTGAGTATCTCAATTTGAGAGTAATGCTTGGAAACATGTAACCACACTCTTTTTGGAAACTGTTTTTTCACCATTGCATCGTTGAATATTTTTTGTGCTAGCGTGGTCTTGCCTATTCCGCCCATCCCAGAAATTCCAAACACATTGCACTTTTTTTTGCTATGATCTATCTTTGAAATTAAGTTTTGGGCAGCATCAACAATTTGTGTCCCTACAATATCAGTCGCAACATGTGTGGGAGAGGTAGGAGATGACGTCCTTACTGAGTGGAAGCCTTCAGTTATGTGCTCGAATAATCTGGGTACAACACTACTGTCTTCTTTTATTTCATCAAGTCTATGGTTTACTTTTTTTATTTGATTCCAAATGTCATTGCTTAACTTAAAAGACTGAATGTAAGATGAAAGCAAACTGATCCGAGAGGGTACTCCTGAAGAAGCAGATGGTTGAGCTTCCAATAATCTTAAGCCTTCGACCATGCAAAGATCAATTATGTCTTCTGCATCATACATGATATCTTTTAATTCCTTCACCCAATTGTTGATCACAGAAAATCTCTGTCTTTTTTTTTCTGCATCTTGAATATAGAGACTGATTCTTAATAATTTTCTATGAAGCTGCTCAATTTCTTCTCTAACTCCTAGCACTGTACATATCTCTCCCTCGATAAAATTAGATAATTTGCTAAGGTATCTTTCAACAAAAAACTCTAGGACCACTGCCATTTCTTGAGACGCATGAATCACCTGATCAAATTAGCAGGCCGGATCAAAATTTGTACTGGAATACTTACTTACTGCCTATGCTTGCATTTGTATCATCTTCTGTTTACCCTTATGAGAAAAAGGGAGCCTTTATGCCAGAAATTAAGTGTGAAGAAGTAAGAAGAATACTCGTTAAGAAATATTAAACATCTTGAATGTGTTTTATGTCAAAGAAATATTAGAAGAAGAATTTATGGGGAAAACAATCATGTTGGATATATCATTTTCATGAGAAAAACTTATAAGATTATAGAAAGGTTGTAGAGGAAAAATTCTCAAATCTTATAAATATCTATGCCATTCAATAAGAGTTAGTATAGCCGCTAGCTAAACAGGTACAACATTAACTAATTAACCAAATATTATTGATCAAATAAATGATTAATTGACAATGCAATAAATATACTAATTATTTTCAATTTTAAAGTTTCTTTAATATATATGAATGAGCAAAAATCAACTTTCAAAGATATATCTTTTTTTAAAAAAAAAATCTCAAAAGTGTTAAAAATGTAATTTTTTTTCCAAACGTATATTTGTTTAATGGATTCACGGGAATTTTTTTATTAAATAAAATTATAGATTAATTTATGAAATCTAAAATTATTTAAAGATACGATTAATTTTATTTTTAAAATTCAAAATTTTATCAATTGAGATTGTCAAATTATTTTTCTATGAATTTAAATTATTATTACTTTTTACTTTTATTGGTTGCAATTATTTTATTTATTGCGTTAAATATTTTTATAAATTATAAATAATTTACTTGTAAATTTATGGAGGTTATACTTTTTATATTATTATTTTTAAAAATCATTCTTTTATAAATTTAAATAAAAATAATGCTTTTATGAATATGATTAAAAAATTTTAAATAATTACTTTTTATGAATTATATTTGTTGATTTTTTTACCCAAACTACTACATCTCTTTTTCTTATTTTTTTTTTTAAATTATGGGCACCTCTTGATTTTTTACCTAAATTGAATTGATAATTTTTTTATTTTATCTAGTCTTATCCAATAATTAAAATTTAATTGATGTAGGATATAATTTTCATTTGAAAAATTCTCAAATAAAACAAATCTTATTGATTACTTAAATGACTTCGTTGACAATTCAATAGATGTAGTAGTTATATGCAGTTTTATAATTCTCTAATAAATCTTTAAAAAAACATGTCTAACTTTTTTCTAACTTCCTTTTTTTGAAATTTTTTATTAAATAAAAATTATTTTTTATAAATTTAAATTTATATTTTTGTTAGTGATATGATTATTTTATTATATATATATATATATATATATATATATATATATATATATATATATATAATTAAAAAATATCTACTACGAAATTTTTTTATAACTTGGACCAGTCAGCCAATATGTTTTTCTAGATTTTAGAAAGGTATCTTCTTGTAATTTTTACCCAAATTGAATTGATAAATTAGACATTTCGAGGAAGAGGATCAACAAAATATAGTATAGTTTGTTTAGATCTTTTCTAGAATTAGAAGGAAATGAGTTTGCATATATATAATCTTTACTTTTCTAGCCAAAACTATTTCCCTTAATTATCTTCTCATGCCCAATTAAGTGTATGCTTACCAAATTGAACTGAGCATATATACAACGAGAAGTGAACAATAATTCAGCAAAAGGAAGAGGAAGAGGAGAAGAGAAAGTAACGTATGTACCTCATCAGTGATTGAAAATTATAGATTTTAAGAAAAAGTAATGGATAGAGCTGCTGCATCATCTCCTAATTGCTCAACTCATCAGTCGATGCATGTGAGAGACGTATATAGGTTTTACTTTAACATCTATTTGAGGTTTCTTGCTGGGAGGCTACTGTATATTTATGAAGAGGTCAATCTGCATATCGCCACTACGTATTATAATTCTCACCCACTGCAATATCATCATATTCAACGCCAATCCCCTCAAAGTCCAAGATTATTCACCCAAATGAGTTGGTTATTAGTCACCGTCGTTGTAATGTGAAGGGGCCATAAGATTATTTAAGTTCTTTTTAATAATTAAATTATGTTATTAAAATAATTATTATTATTCATCCATATATTCTAATTTATCACTTTTAAAATTTTATTTTTATCAATCATATTTTAAATTGGAGGCGGAATGATGAGGTAGTATTTAACAACACTAAATTCTCATCTATAATTAATTTGTTGGATTAACAAGGGCTTTTGTAAAATCTTGCATCTTATATATTTAAAGCTCGAGAAGGCTGCAATTATTTAGAATATGGGGGTGGGTGGATGCGTGGGATACTTGGGGCTTCTTGTATAATTTTATTTGGATGCCCCTTGTTTATAAAATCGATTTTTAAAAACTCTCATAAAAAATTAATTTCCCTTATTTATTTGTATCCTTCTCTCCCAATAAATAGAGGCTGACTAACGTGATCAATTTGGTTGAATCAGTCAAGTTGCACAATTTAGACTGTTTGATCAAGACACGAGAAAAGAAGAGTCATCTAGTCAAGGTTGGTGAGTTGGTAAGTTTAATTGAACTAGCTAGGTAGGTTGGTTAGTTCCATGAGTAGATCAAACATGCAATTAGTCTAATCAAGTTGAACGATCAAATTAATCAACTAAGTCAGTCAGTTAGACCAAACAATCAGGCTTGGTCGATCAAATCAGGGTTAGTCAATTCAAGTGATTGTATGTAATTAAGTTGTCTTCTTTGCAATGAGATAACGAACGTATTATTTTTGAATGTCTCAGACAGAGAAAGTAAGAGTTGAAAATGTTCTTGATATGTCTCTCTTGCAAGCTATTTCCATTGTTTTGGACAAAAATTCAACCTAAGTTTTGTCAAATATTTAGTAATTGGTATACGGTGCATGCCGGAGAGTGGCCGACTAATGTACTTTCTCTATCTCTACCTATATAGATATAGGCAAGAGGGGTTAGACTATGAAGTACTTCAGTGGTATACATGTAGAATGGAAGCACGGTTTACTGCGGATGTGGATACCATTTCACTGAAAAACTGGGACCAGCTGATCATAATGAATATCTTCTGAAAAAAGAATTTTCCTCTTTGCACAGTGACTTGACTTTCTTCTCTATGACATGTAGCCTTTTTAACATTGAGAATGAAGTGCACATTCCCTGGGATGCTACAAAAGACATTCCTTGTTTGAGAAGTTTATCTTTTATTGTTTTTTCTCATAATCTCAACTACAACAGAGACTTTTAGTTGGCATCATATGTAGATTAGTCTGTTGATTGATCTATGCGCTTGAATTTATTGTATGTATGAGAAGCAAAGATTACAAGATGATATGGATAAGATCATCTGTTGCTAGAATTTGACCATCTGTTGGTATTATCTTGTTTTTTTTTTTAAGTTTTTTGGCATGCTTCTTAATTTTGCCGGTAATGTTCAGATGCTCTCTTTGTAACTTGAATGGAAAGTTTGGAGAACATGTTTTTTAAACTAAGCTTCTGGATGAAGGAGCATGTGCTTTCTGGTGGTCATGGACTTATGATGCAAGGCTATGATCCTGTTACACGGGCACTTGAAAGAACATTGATATTCGCTTTAATCATAGGTATGGTTTTGACACATTAAACTTCTAGATGTAACTCTGAATAATCTAGGATTTAGCTTATGTTTGTCATCTCATCATGCTTCTTATAGTGGCGTATAACTTTGACCTTTCAAAGTTCGCTGTAGAAATGCTCTCATATTAACATTGTCTTCATGTGCATGCATTTTATGGTACCTAAACTTCCAAATTTGTGTCTTCTCTTGCTAAATCAGAAACAATCTTTAGCATCTCTACTCATCGCATTTTATTTGGAAAGAATCAGTCACTTGAGTATGTGATATGCCTTTCATGCATTATTTCTTTTAGCTCAATTTTAATGAATTTATATGCATGACCAATTTCCATATTCCGGATCAGGGCGAAGAGGTTTACAGTGCAGGATGGAAATACAGTTGTAGCTGATGCTGCTATTATCACTGTTCCTCTGGGTTTCTCAAAGAAAATCTTATCGAGTTTGAGCCTAGGCTTCCAGAGTGAAAACTCTGTGCAATTTCTGATCTTGGCGTTGGCATTGAAACATTGAAACTAATGTTGCTCTTCGCTTTAACAATGTATTTTGGCCTAACGTACAAGTGTTAGGCGTACTGGTGTCCCAGACGCCATTTGCCCGTGGCTATTTCCTAAACCTTCACAAATCTACAGGACATCCTATTCTTGTCTACATGACTGCTGGAAGATTTGCTTATGACATAGAGAAACTTTCCCACGGAGAAGCCGTTGAATTTGTGATGCTGCAGTTGAAGAAAATGATACCAGATGCAACAAAACCGGTTTGTTTTCACCATGGTGCATTGGATCTCTGTCAGCTCATAATGTGGGAGGAATTTGTAGTAGCTAGCTATGGTTCCTCTTCAGATTTTTAGGATGTAAAATTTGATGCATCTCATACTATCACAATTGCTATGATACGATGGACAATATATATGCTATCTTTTCAGGCTTTGTCTACTGAAAAGAGAGAGCTGAAGCGAGGGAGGGAAAGTAGCTGGGAAGAAAAGAGAAAAAAAAGGATTTATTTAGATGATAAGAAGAAAAGAATCAGAGAATTATTATGGCTTATCTCTTCACCTACAATCCATGTTGTGTTGTTATGGTCTTCACGGAAGGAAGTTATGCTGTAGTAAAACATATTGGATATTGGGTCTTAAATTTGTGCAAAATGTTGGAACCGTCAATCTAGCGGTCCCTACTAGTCCGTCTCTGGGCCATCGTAAGGGAAGTAAATCACGCGATCGCTACTGAGACTAAGAATTCAGCGCATGGAGGATAACTTGATTTGAGGATCGACTCATTGTCTATTCAACTTTACAATCGATGAAAGTCTAAATTGATTTCAAAATCGAAATCTATGTTTCGCATAGTTGAATCTAGATTATTAATTTGTTCAAAATCGATTACGAATGAATAAGAAATTAATTATATAAAGTCAATCCAAAATAACATTAATTGTATATTAATATTATAAAAAGAATTAGATGGGGAATAGTCTCACATCGAAAATTCAAAGGAGATTTGCTTCCTTATATATGTTTTTGTGTTAATGAAATTAACACAAAAGCTGCACATATGCTCTCTTCTAATAGGCGAGCAAGTGCTCGCACCTGTAAGCCCGTAGCCCGTCACGCGTGCACATCCAGAGTTCAAAAAGCCTACGAGAAGATTCGTAAGTTGTTCCGAGACGTTGTCGTTGTATTTTGGGAAACGAATTGCTGCTATCCATAAGCACTTGTAGCAGAGTAATATCATTTTACGGAGATAGTGTTAAACACTAGTCTTAAACATTCATAGAAATAACTAATAGAATCAGATTCGTTGTATCTTGGAAAATGAATTGCTGCTATACGTAAACACTTATAGTAAAGCAATATCGTTTTACGGATATAGTGTTAAATATTAACCTTTGAACATTCATAAAAATAACTAATAGAGTCAGATTATAATCTCACTGTGAATGAATATTGTACTAGTCGATTTTTGGACTATTAAGTTATAAGAGATATATGGTTTAATGTAAAGAGAGTGGGTAAAAATTGCTATATATATATATATATATATATGTTAGATGTACATTAGATATAAAAAATAAATTGGATAATTTTTTCTCAATAAATTAACCCCAAAATATCTCCATCGAAATCCTCATAAATTGTATGATAATTTATGTTTTTTAATTTTTATGATCAGTAAACAAAGGAAGAAAATGTAATACATTCTCTCTTCCTTTGTGCTAATGAATTCATATAAATTTTTTAGCAAAGGCTTAACTAAATACAAAACTTAAAGCGACTAATCTATTTTATTCACAAATTATAATGCTCATTATGAATCCAAAAGCGATTCAAACTTCCATGTTATAAATATATGGAAAAGGAAGTCTGTATCTTTTTAAATAAATAGAACAAATAGTAATATTTCAATATAGATAGAGAGCACAAATGGTAACTTATAATATGCAATATCATTCAAATAATGTACACAGGAGGAAACAAATAAATAGCTTGCGACTTATAATGTAACATTCAAAGCATTTTTTGAGGAAGCAAACACAAATAAGTAGTTTGCAATTTAAAATACACGATCCAAAATTTTTTTTCTAAATACAGAGGCAAATAATCTTTTTCCACGAAAGAGTAACTTTAATTAGACAAATAAAAGACAAAGGGATGCAAGTTTAGATAGAAGTAATGCATCATTCTGGAACAAAAGATGATGTGCTCATCTTAGATACTCTTCATCGCCTGTCCCATAGTTGGATGAAGATAGATAAATTACGATGAATATTTTTGCCCAATGCATCACCAAACACTAATTAATATGATCTAGTCAAAATATGCGCCTTGATCAAGTTATACCAATTCCAACAAGTGACCTTCAAATAGAAATAAAGAAACACAAACATTTTATTCCTGATGATATTATGAAATCAACCATTAATTAGTTACTAACCTTGATTATGATGGAGGAAACGATTGGCCATGGAAGTTCGATTGATCTTGTCCTGTCTCTTCGGATAAAATCGATTGATCCTATCCATAGAATAAAAGAGTTGTACAAGTTTTATTTCCTAACAATATTGAAAGATATGCAATAAGATATGGTAAGAAAATAGATGATCAGAGGACTTACAAGGGTGATGAAACTTCCAAACTCATTCTTTTTTTCGTATTTGTACGAGTCCTTACTGAGCAATAAGCGTGCTTGACCATCAATGCTATAAATACTCACTTTTGGAATTTGTTGAATGATGTGCCAATTTTGCTTCCCCTTTCTGCAACTATCTAGTACCAGTAAATTGCATGTCATGTAAAATGTGTGCAAACAATGCAAAGTGCCATTAATCAGGCTTGACACCCACTGTGGAAGCTGTTTTGTTTCGGAGGGAAACTCTACTGCCAATTTGTGCAACATGCCAATCTTCTCCACATATTCCAAATTTGGACAGAGCTTAATGCTCAAATCCCAAGTTGGGGGAATGATGATATTTTTCAACTTCGGGCAGTGGATGAAGTGACATTCTTTCAGATTAGGAAAGAAATTGACGACGTTGCTTGCATGAACATGTTCGTTAGGTTCCACAACATCCTGTGCCTCACGCAATACCCATGCTTCCCAATTCTGCATACTTTCGAATGCTAGATACTCGAGTCTTGGGAATGCAGGCGTTCTGCAGCCGAGGAATTCAGGCCCAATACTCCTGATTGCTTCTCCTCCTTCAATGGCTAGGAATTTAAGATTGGGTAGTTGGCCCAATGGAGGCAGCATCGTACATGATGAAAAATTGTTACACGTCAAAATTGTTAGGTCAGCCAAATAATCATGACAAGAAGTTGACAGCATCCACTCTGGAAACTGTCGGCCAGGAAAATTGACGATCCGAAGAAATTTTAGGGTCGGTGGAGGACTGAGTTGGTTGCATATACTCTCCGCCTCTGTGATTTGCTCCTCGTTGTTTTCATTGTTATTCATTGTCCATCTGAGACACAATCTCGCGAGGAATGTTTTGTCCGCCAGCACGAAGTTTCTGTTTCCTCTCGTTGTTGCCCTTTCCAATTTATCAATAACAAGTTCAATCAGGCTGCACAAGTATTGCAACTCGTCCACGTCACAACCTTCATCCATCCTGCTCATGGAGTCGCAGTGGCCAACAAAAAATCCTTCGAGATGGTTGAGATTTTTCAACTTCCCAACTCCCTTTGGAACATGGGTGAGCCGAGTATTGCCAATTCGAAGGCACCTCAAATTGCTCAACCTTGTGATGCCCTTTGGAAGTTCATGCAGTGATTCACACCACAACATACTCAAAGTTTGCAGGTTTGCAAGACACTCAATGGATTCAGGAAGGCTTCTAATCTTTGTTCCTTCAAGATCCAAGTATTTTAGATGAAACAATTTCATAAGAGAATCTGGGAGGCTGTCTATGGATGTATCACGCAAAGTCAAGACTCTGAGATGCTTTAAGGTTTTAAATGCATGATTCTCTATTTGCTTGATTTGAGGGCAATTAACGAGGTGTAGGGCTCTCAAACACTTTTGCTCTGTTATCACACTGGGAAGAGATAACACATCACCTTGATTTGAGATGGACAAACGACGAATCTTTGTCAAAGAATTTGTACTTGTGCATCGAGCATCATTATTAATGATTATCCCTTCCTCTTCCATCAGTTTTTCCCCAAAAGATCGTAAAACATCATGCATAACAAATTTTATATCATCCATAGATCTGAAGTCAATTTGCAAAAGGTTTCTTGCAAAAAGTTCTTTGTAATAATCTTCTGCGATATTGTCCACCAAATTATCTGATTGTTCAATCACAAACCCTTCGTCCACCCACAGTCGGATTATGTCCCATCGATATGATATGTCACGGTAAAAAGCACAACTAAGAAAACATTGTTTGAGATGACTGGGTAAATCCTCATAGCTCAAGTATAAACCATTCGATAGTTTATCATCGATCTCGTTCATAGACCATAAATCACTTTCAACGACTTTTTTCCACTCCGTCTTAGTCCTTTCCTTGTGAAATAAAACACCAGCCATCACTTTAACTGCCAGAGGAAGACCGTCACATTTTCTCACAATTTCCCTTCCAACTTCTTCCAATTCAGAAATTCTTACATCCTCCTCATCTCCAAAAACAGTCTTTCTAATTAAATCCCAACCACTGTCTTTGTCCATTTTCTGAGCAAGGTGGACAAAATTAGCTCTCATTTCTCTTGCCACATCTTCACGCCTAGTGGTAAATAAAATAGCAGTCTTACAGGAACCATTCGAAATGGGATTTCTGAGCAAATCTCTCCATACACTTGCGCTCCATATATCATCCAGCACAAGAAGCAAACTTTCTGAAAGAAGAGGAACAATTCTGCCTTCGACTTCTGCTCTACTTTGAACACCATCATCATTCCCTCCTACACCTCGTAATACCTGTTTGAGTATCTCAATCTGAGAGTAATGCTTGGATACGTGTAACCACACTCTTTTCGGAAACTGTTTATTCACCATTTCATCGCTGAATATTTTTTGTGCTAAAGTGGTCTTGCCTATTCCACCCATACCAGAAATTCCAAACACACTACACTTTTTTTTGCTTTGCTCTATCTTCGAAATTAAGCTTTGGGTAGCTTCTACAATTTGTGTCCCTACAATATCAGTCGCCACATGTGTGGGAGAGGTAGGAGATGACGTCCTCACTGAGTTATTTTGGAAGCCTTCGTTTTCGTATGCTACTAACCTGGGTACCACATTATTGTCCTCTTTGATTTCGTCGAGTCTATCATTAACTCTTTTTATTCGATTCGAAATCTTTATGCGGAACTTAGGAGACTGAATGGAAGATGAAAGCAAACTGACCCTAGAGCGTACCCCTGAAGAAGCAGATGGTTGACCTTGGGATAATATTCCACCTTTGACCATGCAAAGATCAATTATGTCTTCTGCATCATACATGACGTCTTTTAATTCCTTCACCCAATTGTCGATCGCAGCATCTCTATTTCTTCTTTTTTCTGCATCTTGAATATAGGGACTGATTCTTGATAATTTTCTATGAAGCCTCTCAATTTCTTGTCTAACCCCTAGCACTTTACATATCTCTCCATCTATAAAATCAGATAATTTGCCAAGGTATCTTGAAACAAAAAACTGTAAGACCATTGTCATTTCTCGAGACGGATGAATCACTGTTCAAGGCTAGATCAGAATTTATACTGGAATACTTTCTGTCTATGCTTGCATTCTTATCAATTTTTGGTTGCCCTTGTGAGAAAAAGAGAGCCTTTATACCAGAAATTAATTGCGAAGAAGTAACAAGAACACTTGTTAAGACATATGAAACATCTTAAATGATTTTTATGCCAAAGAAATATCAATGACTAATTGACAATGCAATTAGTATACTAGTTATTTTTAATCTTACAATTTCTCTAATTAATGTGAATGAGCAAAAATTAGTTTATCTTTTTTTTTTTTAAAATATATATTAAAAGGGCGCTCAAAATGTATGTTTTTTTTTTCTAACTTAATTATATTTGTTTCATGGATGCATGGGATTATTTTTTTTAATTAAATAAAATTATAAATTATTTTATGAAATTTAAATTTATTTGATGATATGATTAATTTTATTTATAAATTCAAAATTTTATCAAAATATACTGTCAAATTATATTTCTACAAATTTAAGTTTTTTTTTACTTTTATTAGTCTTAACTATTTTTTATTGTGCTAAATATTTTTATAAAATTATAAATAATTTTCTTATGAATTTATGGATGTGATTTTTTTATTTATAAATATTTTTTTTTAAATTATTCTTTTATAATTTTAAATAAACATGATGCTTTTATGAATATGATTTTTAAATAATGATCTTTTTGAATTATATTTGCTGAAATTCTTATTTTTTTTTACCCAAATGTCTACATATTTTTTTCTTATTTTCAAAACTTAAGAAATTAAAATGACAAATTATTTTTTTATCTGATCTTATCCAATAATTGAAATTTAATTGATGTAGAGTATAAATTCTCATGCAGTCAAACAAATCTCATTGGCTATATAAACGATTGATTAATTGATGTTGTAGTTATTTACAATTTTATAATTATCTAATAAATTTCATAAAAAAAAAAGCTTTAAGTCCGACTTTTTTTTTCTAACTTCATTTCTTTGATTTTTTTTATTAAATAAAAATTACTCTTTTATAAATTTACATTTTTTATAGACATGATCTATTTTATAAATTATTTTTGTATAAATTTAAATAAAAATTATAGATGTATGAATATGGTCATATATTAATTTATAAAATAAAAAATTTATCTACTAGAAATTTTTTTATAACTTGGACGAGTCAGTAAATCTGTTTTTCTAGATTTTATAAAGGTATATTCTTTTAATTTTTACCCAAATTGTATTAATAGATTAGATATTTTAAAGAAGAGGATCAGTAATATAGTTGAATGATATTTGAGTTTGCTCAGAATTAAAAAGAAAAGAATTTGCATATGATCCCTACTTTTCTAGCCAAAACTATTTCCCCAAATTATATGGTCATGCTCGAGTTTTTGCATACCTGATTGAACTGAACACATATATACGATCAAAAAAATAAACAATAATCCATCAAAAAAAAAAAAAGAGAAAGAGAAAGAGGAAATAGCATACCTTAGTGACAGTACTGACGATTGAAGATTTAAGCAAAAGTAATGGATAGAGCTGCTGCATGATCTCCTATATAATTGCTCAATTGATGCATTTTAAAATGGATATGTATACCAGAGAGATGTAGGCTTTGCTTTAATGTCTATTTGAGATTTCTTCCGGGGAGGTTGCTGTATAAGAAGAGATCGGTCCGCGCATTGTACAACTCATGTGCAATGTCAACTATATACCTCCATGCGTTGCTGTCCAGTCCCTCATCCTGTCGTTATACTGTGAAATTATCCCTACGGAAATAGCGTGCTAATTGATACAAGACGACACTTGCAAAATGAATATGGATCGATCGATTTCAAAAGAAGATCTTAATTTTTTTTTTTTTTTGGCTCAAATGATCCTGACAAGACTCTCGTGATTTATCTCTCTCGAATGGTCATGGAATGGATCGGTGAAATCGTTAGATTGACAATTTTAATCTTTTGCGAAGTCATAAATATAAAATAATTATATATTTATAAAGAAAATATAAAAAGTCAGATTTAAATTATATCATATAAAATTATTCATATTTTTTTAAAAATAAAATATTACGTTGGCTATTATTACTTTCGACTATTAATTTCTTTATAAAATCAGAGGATGATAAATAAACAGTGGATATGACGAGGGACAACAATATAAGTGTAAACAATTCAAAAAATATACATTTTATTCAAAAGACTTTGTAAATAAAAAAAATGAACTATAATGTCATAAACCCTTTAATTTGCACAAACGATCTGACATGAAATTAGACACTAGATGAGTTAATCTTAAGAGGGAGCAACATCCGCTCAAATCAAATTTAGTTAATTAAGAGGGGTCCACTAAATTCAATTCATTCTCATTTCTCTAAAACCACCCATTCATTCAAATTAAGGACCCATAAGAATTTGCAACTATGAAATCCATTTTAGCTTTCGAGATGGACTCTCGGCAATTCAACAGTAAAAAGGGATTTGCATCGATGTGAAATAACACGAGTTCATTTGTGTAAAAAGTTGGAATCGTCAATTTAATACTTATATTGCCTCCTGACCATCGTAAGGGAAGGTAAATCACGCGACCTTTGGCCTGGTAGACTAAGAACTAGCAGATGAGGATTTAAACTCTCGCATGGGATTAACTCGTTGTCCATTTATGCAACTTTCTACATGCATTAACCACTAGCTCCTTCCCACGAAGGCGAAATAACACGAGTTCATGTTTCTTTGGGTGGAGGCTTTAATTGTATGTGTAAGCAATATAAAATTGTGGTGGGATCATGTTTGGATTCCCTTTTTATTCTTATCTCTAATTGGTGTCTTTTGTATGGAATAAAAATTATTGTCTAGTTAAATGTTTTTATAATCTCTCTTATTTGTGTTTGGATCTTCTCATATAGGTTTGTTATGGTTAAATCTACTCATTTCCGTTTTAATTGTTTCTCGATTCACTATCAACCAAACTTTAGAAAAATTTCTCCTGTTTAAGAGTTAAAGAAAAAAAAATCATACTTTTCAGGCTTGGGTAACTCCTGAGGAGAGAAGCAAGAGGGAAAATAGGTGAGAAGGGAAGATTTAAAAAAAAAAACTATTTAGGAAGGAAAAAGGGTAAGGATTTGAGGAAAGAGGGAAAATGATCAACTTCTCATTATCTCTATAATACTCCCTCTTCTCCAACTTCACCCAATGCATTATAGTCCCTCTATTGACTTCTATCGTCTTTGTATCGATAATGCACTATAGTCCTTCTCTCGACTTCAATCTTCGGTTGGCTATTTAATTCATCTACAATGTTTAGCGTGACGGCATATCACTAATTTACGGAGAGCAATGTTTTACTTCTCCTGCTATTAAATTGGCAACAAAATGACAAGTTGGAATTTAATTGAAAAAAAATCTCAAGTTGATTTCTTGTGAAGTCGAGGCGTTCATTAGTCAATGGTAGCGTGGCATCAACGACACGCCCTCTAGCTAGCCTTGAATTATGCGGCCAAATAATGTTTTTTTTTTTCTTGCTGGGAAAGAGTTTGATCTGGTCAATTTTCCAAAGGCCCTACTCATGTTGTCCAATGCTCTCGTCAAGCAGCTTCTTGTGTAACTACCACGCAAAGGGAGCAAAGATAGAAAATTAGGCATCGCATCACTTCGAACAATCTCCCAATTCAATTTACTCACCATTACGCTTCATTAAAAAATGTGGAACCGCCACATTAGCGGTCCTCTCCGGCTGCCCCTACCGGTGGAGGAGGTAAATCAGGACCCAGGTAGCAAGTGCAAAGGAGAGGTCGACTATGCCCGTAGTCACGACTCCTAATCGACCTGTCACTTAAAGCCGCTCTTTCAGACTTACCAACCTGCCACTGGGCTCACTATTACGCTTCATTGCTCTTGACCAAGGTTGTTGCACACGCACTCGAACAAAGTTAGTTTTTTTTTATTTTAGGTTCTTAAAATTTAAAATTTCATTTTTCAGAATAAGTATTGTTTGCAAGTAATACATATTGGTGATGGGCTTACATATGATTATCGTAATATATCCGATTGTATCGTATTGATTCGAACTCGATTAAAGTGATCTAACTATTATGTTTTGGTTACTGGATTTGTGTTATTGAATTATGAATCCATATGTGTAGAACCCATTAATATGTATCGTTAGTATTGATGGACTGTTAACAGATTTAGGATTAACTTTATATATAGGGTGTGATCCCCGCAGAAGATCGTATGTCGTCTCTTTTCTCCATTGGACAGAGCATACGGGGTTGTCACTCTCGACCTATGAAAGATCAAGCCCTACGACTTCTTCCGACTTTAGATTCTTTCGACGATGATGTCTCAAGATTCAAGTACATGGTTATTATTTTGATTGCGTTTCGGCTGTATTTTATTTTGTATCGCATGTTTGTTGTAGATCAATTGATAAAATCTTATGTTCAGATCGTTTTGTTTTCGTTTGTTTGAATATATATGCGGATGCACGATTCATTGACGAATCCAAAGAATCCATCAATGCAACTTAAACAAATATTTATAGAATTTTTAAGTTTCACAAATTAGTATTTTTAAACAAAGATTTGCATCATCTGCTATACGCACACTTCAAAAAAATCCATTAAACTAGTTCAGAATGCAAAATCGTGTTGCTCGTTTAAGGTTGATTAATTGGTGATTCCTCAAAACCCATGACAATCCTCATTCTCAGCCAACTTCAGAATGTTCTTGCTCCCATCATTTCAGAAGTTATTTCTTCTGAAATGTTATTCTTTGTATAACAAAAAAAAGTGAAAAGGTGTCTTAGTTGATTTTGCCATTCAAGTTATAAAAACATAGGTTTTCCCCAACTGGAATCACAACCTGGAGCACCAACAAATCTTTCACAATCTCATTCAAGGTTCACGCGCATTCTGCATCATCGTTTTTTCGGTTGCTAGAAAAGAATAAAACTAGAGTAAGTTGCCTACTGCACTGAATAATACTTGAAGGATTACATGCTACATCACCATTGCCAGTTACTAGAAGAGGAGAAACCAAGCCAAGAAATCCACTTCAGTATTCCCTCAATCAACTGCCACGAGTTGAATCCTACAGATGAATCTATTCATTCGACTCGATCGATTTTGGTAGCGATGACGTTGCATCATCAGATTTTGTTGAGAATATTTGCAATCTCATTTTTGTATGCTTGATCATCCTCATCTTGGCAGTTTAGTTGTATGCCAAAGTTGAAATCAGCCAAGAACCAAAAGAAACATGAATCATGCTCAAAGTTGTGCAGCAGATAATTATCCCTTATCTTTGGAATATGTACTGTTCTAATCTGTGTTGCTTTTTATCCTTTCTTTTCTACTCTTTTCGGAATTCCTTTTGCAAATCGAATAGAATTTCATTCGTAAAGAAGTATACTTATATCATGATCTTGCAATTTTCTCCTTCTTTTTTTCTTCGCTGCGAAAATATAATGTCTCTTCATTTGAATGCATCCAAATTTTTCATTTTGAATTTGATAACTAAGATTGAGTTATCCAAAGAATACTTATGTCCCTTCATTTAAATGAACCGGATTTATCCATTTTAATCTGGTGATCCAAATTAAGTCATATTAATTTCTCATTCATCCAAATTGAGAAAATGATTTATTGAATCAATTAATTTTCCAACAAGTTTAACTATCATGATAAAATGAATAAGCATATTGAAATGAATTAAGCATAGTAAGAATATTAAATGAAAATAATGAAATACTAAAAAGTAAGAACTCTGAGCGTAGAATATATCAGAGTGTTACTATATTATTGTATTTCACCAATGAGAGGGCCTTTCACTCATACGTCAGATGATATTATTACACTCTGGCTTTAGTAATTTATTGTTTAGTTGATTTACTAATTCTAGACCATCGATAATGATTATAAATATGCTTAAATATCTTTATGTATATGAATTTGAAAAGGTTAAAAAAAGGACTTAAAATGTAAGAAGAAATTGTAATCTACTTATTTTTTTAATCTCATCTTTCTTCTTTCTTGATTACTCATTTAGCAATTTGTACTTATTATATGCTTTCATTGACCTCAAATTTTATAGACTTAGACATCCTTTTGATATTATAATTAATTTTGTTATACATAGAATTACTTAAAAATCTCTACTTATTGTTCTCAGATTTGGTTTCTATTTTGGTGTATTTTATTTTGTTTCATCAATGTTCTATCTTTATGATTTTGAAATTTTTTAGTAAAATTAATTTACATGAATATGGACATTTTGTTGATTTTTTTTTTGAGTTACTTGAATTATAATTTTTTTTGTTTTCTTTATTATATTGTCACCGAGTAAATAAGGTACGGTTAGCAGAAAAATCACACTCAAAGTGTGGCACTGACATTATTCAATGCCATTCAAATAATATACACAGAAGGAAACAAATAAGTTTCCACAGGGATAGCGTGGTGGTTAAGATGTACAGCGGTGCTTGCAGAAGTGACATAGGTCGATTCCGAAGGAGGTTTAAAGTCTTTTCTTAGATTCATATGACCCTCACGTATTTTGGTTACTACGTCAAGATTCATAGGGTCCTCCGTGATTTACCTCCCTCACAATGGTTGTGGGACAGACCGATAGAGGTCGTTAGACGATCGACAATTCCAATCTTTTATAGAGGAGGAAACAAATAAATATAGTTTGCGACTTACAATGTAACAAACAAATAAGTAACTTCTAGGCTACAATGCACAATCCAAAAAATTTATTCTAAATACACAGACAAATAAGTTTTTTCCAACAAAAAAAGTAGCTTTAGACAAATAAAAGACAAATAGATGCAAATCTACAAACACTAGAATCCGTGGATAAGTTATATATATCAATTCCAACAACAAGCGACCTTCGAGTAGAAATAAAGAAACAAGTACATTTTATTTGTGATGATATTATAAAATCCATCGTTATTTAGTTGCTAACCTCGATCGTAATGGAGGAAACAATTACCCATGGAAGCTTGATTGATCCTGTCCATAAAATAAAAGAGTCGTACAAGTTTTTTTTCCCCAACAATATTGAAAGGTAGGCAATAACGTATGGTAAGAAAATAGATGATCAGAGGACTTACAAGGGTTATGAAACTTCCAAACTCATCCATTATTTCGTATATATACGAGTCCTTACAGAGGTTTAAGCGTGTTCGACGATCAATGCTATAGATAATAACTGTTGGAATTTGTTGAATGATATGACAATTTTGCTTCCCCTTACTGCAACTATCTAGTAGCCGTAAATTGCATTCCATGTAAAACAGCTGCAAACTACTCAAAGTCGCATTGATCAGGCTTGACAACCACTGTGGAAGCCGTTGTATTTCTGAGGGGAGAAAAACTTCCAATTTCTGCAATTGCAGCACGCCAACCTTCTCCACGTATTCCAAATTTGGACAGTTATTAATTTGCAAAAACCTCGTTGACGGAAGGATGCTATTTTTCAGCTTTGGGCAGTGGAGGAAGAAACATTTTTTCAGATTAGGAAAGAAATTGAGGTTGCTTGCATGAACATCCTCGTTATGTGCCACAACATCCTTTGCCTCAGCAATACCCACGCTTCCCAATTGGGCATGTTGATGAATGCTAGATACTCAAGTTTTGGGAATGCAGGCGTTCTACAGCCGAGGAATTCAGCCCCAATACTCCTGATTGCTTCTCCTCCTTCAATGTGTAAGTGTTTGAGATTGGGCAGTTGGCCCAACTGAGGGAGCACCGTACATGATTGAAAATTGACAAAACTCAAAAATGTTAGATCGGCTAATGAATCATGTAAAGAAGTTGACACCATCCACGCTGGAAACTGTCGGCCAGGGAAATTTTCGATCCGAAAAACGTTTAGAGTCGCTGGAGGACTGAGTTGGTTGCATATACTCTCCGCCGATCAGTGATTTGCTCCTCTTTGTTTTCATTATTATTCATTGTCCATATAAGATTTAATCTCCTAAGAAATGTTTTGTTAGCAAGCACAAAGTTTCTGTTTTCTGTCATTGTTGCCCTTTCCAATTTATCAATAATCAGATGAATTAGGTTGCACAAAGATTGCAACTCGTCCAAGTCACAATCTCCATCCATCCTGCTCATGGTGTCACAATGGCCGACCAAAAATCCATCGAGATGGTTTAGATTTTTCAACTTCTCAACTCCCTTTGGAACATGGGTGAGCCGAGTTCTTTGAATCCGAAGGCATCTCAAATTGTTTAGCCTTGTGATGCCCTTTGGAAGTTCATGCAGTGATTCACACCCCGCGAGACTCAAAGTTTGCAGGTTTGCAAGACGCTCAATGGATTCAGGAAGCCTTCTAATCTTTGTCCGATCAAGATTCAAGTATTTTACATGAAACAATTTCATGAGAGAATCTGGGAGGCTGTTTATGGATGTATCACGCAAATCCAAGACTCTTAGACGCTTTAAGCTTTCAAATGCATGATATTCTATTCGGTCGATTTGAGGGCAATTAACGATATGTAGGACTCTTAAACACTTGTGCTCGATCATCACATTGGGAAGCAATAACAAATCACCTTGGTTTGATATGGACAAACGACGAATCTTTGTCAAAGAAATTGTACTTGTGCATTGAACATCATTAATGATAATCCCCTCCTCTTCCATCAGTTTTCCCCCAAAAGATCGTAAAACATCATGCATAACAAATGCTGTAGTTTCTAAAAATCTATGATCAATTTGCAAAAGGTTTCTTGCAACAAGTTCTTTGTAGTAGTCTTCTGCAATATTTTCCATCAAACTATCTGATTGTTCAATTACAAAACCTTCGTCCACCCAAAGTCGAATTATGTCCGATCGAAACGATACGCCACGGTAGAAAGCACAACTAAGAAAACATTGTTTTAGGTGACCGGGTAAATCCTCATAGATCAAGTATAAAACATTAGATAGTTCATCATCAATCTCTTTCATAAACCGTAAATCACTTTCAACGACTTTTTTTCCACTCCCTCGTAGTTTTTTCCTTGTGAAATAAAACACCAGCCATCCCTTTAATTGCCAGAGGAAGACCATCACATTTTTTGACAATTTCCATACCAACTTCTTTCAATTCAGAAATTTTTATATCCTTCTCGTCTCCAAAAACAATCTTTATAATTAATTCCCAACCACTGTCTTCATCCATTTTCTCAAGGGGGTGGACAAAATCAGCTCTCATTTCTGTTGCAACATCTTCACGTCTAGTGGTAAATAAGATAGCAGTCCTACAAGATCCATTCAATGTGAGATTTCTGAGCAAATCTCTCCATACAGTTGCGCTCCATATATCATCCAACACAAGAAGCAAACTTTCTGAAAGAAAAGGAATAATTCTGCCTTCAACTTCTGCTCTAGATTGAACACCATCATCATTTCCTCCTACACCTCTTAATACCTGTTTGAGTATCTCAATCAGAGAGTAAGGACTTGTTTGGGAGGAGGTGAGGAAAGTGTAAGTAATGGAAAAGAAAGGGAGGGGAAGGGAGGGGAGGGGAAATATATACTTTCCCTTTGTTTGGGAGGAAGGGAGGGTTCATTAGCGTAATATGTATTACCTTGTTTGGGAGGAAAGGAAGCGGAATGAAAGGTAAATATATAAAGTTACAAAAATACCCTCAATAACATTGCAACAAAAAATGCAAGACCTCATTTAACATGCAAAAAAAAAAGTTTTGTCGTTTAAAAAAGTTTATTGGACATATGAATCATGATATTATATTTGTTATGAGATATTTGGATAAACTGCAGACAAAATAATGGACAAAAAGCATGAATTTCTAGGTAGCCAAATTTGTCTATGCTTTAGCGAAGATTCAAGAGTCACATAATAAATAGATTAAGATCCGACCTCCTATCTGTTGTAAGTCAAAGATTTAAAAGGATGTACAGGGGAGTATATCACCTATTGTGTGTCGACCTGCAGTTCTTTATCCAGATTCTCCAGTAATACACAAGAAGATTATTACTTCATCACAGCAACATAAAATATCAATCTAAGCAGAGTATAAAGTATACCAATTTACACCAGGACAAAATATATCTATTCCACCATAATAAGAACAAAGTATATCAATTCCACTATCATAAGAATAAAATAATATTCATTCCATAATAAGAACAAAGTATATCCAATCATCAAGCAACAAACTTCAAATACATATCATCCAAATACATAATAGTCTAACAAATATCTAAAATCATCCAAGTACATATCATCCAAATACATAATATGTAGCCTCCAAACAAAATCATCCAAGTACCTATCATCCAAAAACATGATTTATAGCATCCAAACAAAATTTTTCATTGTGTATACCACATAACAAACAACAAACTAATCATGTGGTGGATTCTCTTCGTCCATCATTTGGAATAACAAGTTTTTGTGATATTCATGACGACATCCAAGTAAAGCTCTCAACATCTTCGGGCATTGAACAAGATACAAATAACATGTGGAAATTTTATGTTGCTCAATGTCTAATTGACTTAACAAATTCCACACTCCATTTTCAGAAATAGGAAGTTCATTTGACTTAACCATTTCAACTGTTGAACTCATAATGGCTTGAGCTACTTGTTCAATTGCATTGCTTATACTGTCATCATCAACTTTACCTTTCTTTGCCCTCTTCTTATTGAATGATGCTCCAACAAAAGAGTTTGATTGAGATTTAGTTGGTTCAGAACCACTAATCGGAAGTTGGGCATCTTCATTAACTGTATCTGAATTGTCCAAATAGATTTCTTGTTGAGATATCATAAATTCAACTTCATCAATGGTTTCAAAATTATTTCCACCAATATTATTCTCCATTTCCATGTCGGCTTTTCTCTTTCGCATTTCTGACGCAATTTCAGCATATTGACCCGTAGCCCTATCTTTCCCATATATTTGAACTAACTTCTCATAATTTCGAATATGCTTGTTCTTCCATTCGGCAGCTTTTGGTTTTATCTACAAGTTACAATACAATTGCATCAAACATTCATTTATAGATAATATCACAAGAGAAAATAAAATATAATTTTCAAATGCATATTACAAAACTCACCTCAATTAATTGTTGCCAAACTTCAGGTTCAGCAATGAATGTTTCTGTAGTAGGATCCCATGCAAAACCACTCACACTATTCTTGAATAAATCATAACATGAAAACCAACATTTTTTAATATGTTTCATACGATTTTGAATCTTCTCCTTATCAATAGGTCTGTCGGAAAATTTTACTTTCAATTCATTTAGAATATTTTCATATGCATGTGTAGTAAAGGTTCCACCAACCCTATTGCCTATATTATGTTGATTCAAATATGCATCAATAAGAACATCGTCCATTGCTTTATTCCAAAAACAATGATTATTCCCCTTGCTTCCACTTGCATTTTCACTTTACAAATCCTTCTTTTTAGTCATCCTTAAAAAAAATATAGTAACACTTAAAACACAATCACATAAACAATCATATGATATAAAATCGAAGTAACATGATAAATTAAAATGACACCATTCACACTCATCTAAATACAAGAGAATTTATCCAAAACTGCAAGATAAACAAAAAAATATAAATGTCACATATTATAATCTAACCACATAGTCGCGGCTATGGAATTCCTAAGCAATTCACCCCTCCTTGTCTCTTCATGGTCATCCCTATTACTATGATTTTCCTCTTGATGTTCACTATTATTACTAAGTTCAGCATCAACCTTGACAAGCAATCCCTCATCTGGATCAATATTAATTAAGTAATTATGTAAAATGCAACAACAGAGGATAATTTCTTTTTGAGTTTCAATGCCATAATTTGGCTCTGTCGAACTTCCTATAATAGGAAATCTTTTTTTAAGAACTCCAAAAGCACTTTCAATTGCATTGCGCAAAGAAGAATGTCGAAGATTAAATAACTCACGAGCATTTCGTGGTGGATTGCGGCTATATTCTTTCAAATGATAACGTTCTCCTCGATATGGTGTAATAAGACCGCTTTTCAACTTGAATCCAACATCAACAAGATAGTATTTTCCTAAAAAAAATTATGTATTATCAAAATGTAAAAGTGAGAAAATTTAATTACAATATATGTCATTTAATTTACCTTCAGGAATTTTAAGACAATCTTGTTTGGATAATGCATTTTTTAGTACTCTTGAATCAGAAGTTGTTCCTTCCCATCCGGTTAAGACATAAGTGAATTTAAAATCAAATGTGCATGCTGCTAAAACATTTTGTGTTGGAAAATCCTTTCTACCACGAAACTTTGGGGCATCATAGGGAAAAACTCTAACACAAATATGTGTTCCATCTATCGCTCCAACACAATCCTGATATAATCATGTCTAAATTATTAATAATTATGAACATGTATACATGAATTTATACTAGATAAAAGATAAGAATAATATTTTCACCTTAAAAAATGGGTAGAATCAATTGCTATTGTAGATTTCTGTAGGAATTTCTGACCCATCCGGTTGTTTGAGAAATTTATCCTCCAACTCTATTATAGCTCTTAAAACATTAAAGAAATGATGACTCACTGTTTCTCCCGATCGATAGAAAAAGAAGTCAAGTTCACGATTTGTAACATTATGGCTAACAAATAGAGTGATTTTGCTACTTGTTCTTCCACAGTGATCCTTGTTGTAGGTCGCAAGCCACCTTCTTTGACTAAAATATTCACAATCTCACAAATACAGAAGAACTCATTCTAATTATACTACGACATTGATCATTAGTCAGTAGTTTTGTCATTAATTCATTTCGCACATGTTCTCCTTCTAACTGTATCGCACGAGGAATTTGATTATTTGGTTTGTTCCTATTTTGTGCATACCAATCCACAACCAAACAAACAACTTGGGTCGATGCGAGTTGATGCATACGATGTAACTTAATGAAATCATTGCATTTATCATTTTGATCATCCATCTATAATCAAATAAACAAAACCAAAATAAATTATAAGTTAAACAAATGGCTACAATGAAGAAACGAACAAAAAAAAGACCTCGGTGAAGAAACAAAAAAGAAAAAAGAAAAAAAAAAAGAATGACCCCAGTGAAGAAACGAAACAAAAAGAAAAAAACAACAAAATCCATTCATCCAAAGGACAGATTCAAATCAAGAAACGAAAAAGAAAAAGAAAAAAAGAAAAAAGAAAAAAGAAAAAACAACTTAAATTGGAGTATTGAAGTGAAAGAAGAAAAATCCAACGCACAAATGGAATGGAAAAAATGAAGATTGTTGGAGCTCGGAGAGGAGTTCGTCTTCAGCGGCGAGAGCAAGAGGGAGAGGGAGAGGAAACGTCATTTTCAGCCAAAAACAAAAGGATTAAAAATAAATAATATTTTTAAGAGGGATAAAATGGGAAGAAAAAAATTAGACTTAATCTTCCCCTCCCTTACACCCCGATTTGGAGTGTAACGAATTTCACCTTCTCTATGGTTATGAGAGATTAACATTTATTTCCCCTTTCCCTCCCCTTCCCTCACTCCTTCCCAAACAAAGGTAAAAATTCCCCTCCCTTTCCCTTCCCTCACCTCCTCCCAAACAAGCCCTAATGCTTGGATACATGTAACCATACTCTTTTTGGAAATTGTTTTTTCACCGTTTCATGGTTGAAAATTTTTTGAGCTAAAGTGGTCTTGCCTATTCCACCCATCCCAGAAATTCCCAACACGCTACACTTTTTTTTTGCTTTGCTCTATCTCCGAAATTAGCTTTTGGGCCGCTGCATCTATAATTCGTTTCCCTACAATATCCTCCATCACATGTGTGGAACAGGTAGGAGACGACGCCCTTACTAACTTGGATACCACATTATTGTCCTCTTCGATTTCTTTAAGTCTATCGTTAACTTTTTTTATTTTATTCCAAAGGCTTATGCGGAACGTACAACATGTACACTTGAAGCAAGATGAAAGCAAACTGACAGGAGAGCATACCCTCGAAGAAGAAGAAGATAGATAGGCCTCCAATAATCTCCCCCCTTCGATCAAGCAAAGATCAATTATGTCTTCTGCGTCATACATGATGTCTTTTAATTCCTTCACCCAATTGTTAATTGCAGAATCTCTACGTCTTTTATCTGCATCTTGAATATAAGGACTGATTCTTGATAATTTTCTTTGAATCCTTGTAAGCTCTCCTTTGACCCCTAGCACTTTGCCTATCTCTCCCTCGATAAAATCTGATAGTTTGCCAAGGTATCTTTTAACAAAAAAGTCTAGGACCACTGCCATTTTTTGAGACTGATGAATCAATTGCTCGAGGCCATCAAAATTTGTACTAGAATACTTACTGCCTATGCTTGCATTCTTATCAACTTCTGTTTGCTCTTATAAAAAAAGATAGAGCCTTTATATCAGAAACTAATTATGAAGAAGTAACAGGATTACTCGTTAAGTTATATTAAACATTTAAAATGGCTTTTATGCAAAAGAAATATCGGCAGAGGAATTTATGGGGGAAAAAAAATCTATGTTGGATATATCATTTTCATGAGAACAACTTATAAGATTATACAAAGATGTAAAGGAAAATTTCTCAAATCTTAGAAATATTTTTGGCAATCAATAAGAGTTGCCATAGTGGCTTGCTAAACTTGCATAACAATAACTAATTAACCAAATATTATTGACCAAATAAATGACTAATTGACAATGAAATTACTATACTGGTTATTTTTAATTTTACAATTTCTCTAATAAATCTTAATGAGCAAAAATCAACTTTCAAAGAATTGTCTTTTTTTAAAAAAAAAAAAATATCAAAAAGACTTTTAAAATGTGAGGTAGTGTTTGGTACGTAGAAAATGGAGTGTTTTTCATTTTCATTTTATGGGAAAACAAGAAAATGTGTTTGATTGGTTTGTATTTTACAACCGTGTTTTCTAGAAAATGAGAGAGCATTTTTTGGAAAATTAGAAAACACAGAAAAGTCATTTTCTGGAAAATGGAAAAATACGAAAACGGAAAAGAAAATGAAAAATACGGTGAAACCAAATACAACCTAAGTTTTTTCTAACATATGTTTAATGGATACATGAGATTATTTTTGAATTAAATAAATTTATAAATTATTTTATGAAATTTAAATTTATTTAACGATATGATTAATTTCATTTTATAAATTCAAATTTTATCAATTGATATTGTCAAATTATTTTTATACTATTTTTTTTACTTTTATTGGCTGCAATTATTTCTTTATTGTGTTAAATATTTTATAAAATTATAAATAATTTTCTTATGAATTTATGGATGTGATATTTTTATCATATTGTTAATTTTTTAATTATTCTTTTATAAATTTAAATAAAAATTATGCTATTATGAATATAATTTACAAAAATTTAAATAATGATTTTTATGAATTATATTTGTTGAAAATTTTATTTTTTACCCAAACGTCTACATCTCATTTAATTGACAAATTTTAAAAAATATTTTATTTGGTCTTATCCAATAATTGAAATTTAATTGACGTAGAATATATCTTTTTCATCATAAAATTTCTCAGTCAAACAAATCTCATTAACTACATAAATGATTAATTGACAATGCAATTGATGTAGTAGTTATGTGCAATTTTCCATTCTAATAAATCTTAAAAAAAAAGCCTTAACTCCAACTTTTTTCTAAATTCCTTTCTTTGATTTTGTTATTAAATATTTTTTATAAATTTAAATTTATTTATTTTTTTCTAGACATGATTATTTTATTTTATAAATTTAAATCTATCCTTTTACTCGGTGAAATTCTCTAGTTGGGTTATTCTATTTTATAAATTATTTTTATATAAATTTAAATAAAAAACAATAGATGTATGAATATGGTCATATATTAATTTATAAAATAAAAAATTTATCATCTGCTAGAAATTTTTTTATAACTTGGACCAGTCGATCAGTCAATCTGTTTTTCTAGATTTTATAAAGGTATTTGATAGATCAGACATTTTGAGGAAGAGGATTGACAAAATAGTTGAATGGTATTTGAGTTTGTTCAAATCTTCTTTCAGAATTAGAAGTAAAAGAGTTTGCATATGCTCCTTACTTTTCTAGCTAAAACTATATATTTTTTTAAATTATCTGCTCATTCCTAATTTTATGCATACCTGATTGAAAGCATATATACGTATACGATCGAGAAGTAAACAATAATCCAGCAAAAGGAAGAGGAACTGAAGATTGAAGATTTAAGCAAAAGTAATAGATAGAGCTGCTGCACCATCTCCTAATTGCTCAACTCATCAATTTATGTATTTCTATTTGAGGTTTCTTGCTGGGAGGCTGCTATATAAAATCAAGAAGTTAAATTATTCATATTTTTAAAAATAAAATATTTTCATAAGGAAGTCAATTTAGTCATATTTTAAGTTGAATCAAATTCGATCAGCAAAATGGATCATTCATGCCGATATTCTCCGCATGTTCCAAACGCATAGCCAACTATATATCAATTTGCAAAAGTATTACGTTGGCTATTGTTACCTTTAGCTATCAGTTTCTTTATAAAATCAGAGGCAGGAGCGATGGGCCAGTTGATTAAGACAACTAAATTATCCAAGTTCTTGATATTAACTCAATAAGATGTCTGCAAGTAGCAGAAACATTTTTTTTACTCTTTTGCACAGTGTAAATATGAGTCGAGTTTGCACTTGCCACTATCCTTCTTAGAAAAAGATATTAAAGATTAGTAGGGTTCTCAATTAGTTGTGATGATACATAAATGGTTGAATGATGAGAAACAACAATAAAACTGCAAATTTTAAAAAAAATACATTTTATTCAAAAGAATTAGTAAATAAATCCAAATTGAACCAAAGTGTCATAAACCCTTTAATTTGCACAAACAATCAGACTGAAATTAAACAGTACATAAGTGAACTTTAAGAGGGGCATCATCCGCTCAAATCAAAGTTAAGGGTCCAGTACTAATTAAATTCAATCCACACTCATTTTCTCTAAAGCCACCAATTCATTTAAATTAAGGATCCACAAAAAAATCACAACTATGAACCCCATTTTAGCTTTCGAGATGAACTCTCGGCAATTCAGCAGCAAGAAGGGATTTGCATGGTTTGAGGCTTTGTTTGTCTGAGCAACTATATAGAATTGTTGATGGGATCTCGTTTGGATTCCTTTTTATTCCTGTCTCCAATTGGTGTCTTTTGTATGGAATAAAATATTATTATCTAGTTAAATATTTTTATAATCTCTCATATTTGTGTTTGGATCTTTGTTATGGTCAGGTCTCCTCATATTTCGGTTTTAATTGTTTCTGAATTCACTATCAACCAAACTTTAGCAAAATTTCTCTTGTTTAAGAGTTAAAGAAAAAAAAAAGACCACACTTTTCAGGCTTGGTTTACTCCTGATGAGAGGAAGAGGGAAAATAGGTGAGATGAGAAGGGAAAAAAAAACTAGTTAGAAAGGAAAAAGGGAAAGGATTCGAGGAAAGAGGGAAAATTATCAACTTCTCATTTTCTCTATAATCCTCCTCCTCCTCCAATTTCACCTAAAATTGATAATGCATTATAGTTTGTAGGGAATTTTCTTCGATGGAATAATAAATTCTAGAATGTTGAATTATAGGGCCACCTGCTGCAAATGTTTTCTAATTTATTCAGAAAAAGTTTCATATGGCCAGATCGATCACCCTCGGATACCTAATGTCAACTATAAAAAAAAAATGCATTATAGTCTCCTATTGACTTCTATCGTTTTTGTATCGATGATAATGTTGGGTTTCCGGCACCGCGGCGTGTGTGTGTTCGATCACGTTTCGTAAACATGAACACAGCGGAAGCAATAAAAATAATAAATCTACATTTATTACAACACACACAACACACGCATGCATATTACAACAAGTGTAGACATAACCGTAAATTTAAATTTGCAATAAAAGAAAATTTATCTACGTTATATCTTTCGTATGACGTGTAGCGAGAACGACATCAACCGGAACGATCCTCGCTAGAATCGTCTCTATCCGTATCCACGCCGAGTTCCTTGGGATGACTTCGCTAAGCCACGAGCTTCGTCTTCGTACGGGTTACTAGCCTCGTGTTGAAGACGACGTGATCGAGAGATGATCACGATCCGAATCCAAATTCGGATCCTAATACGAGTTCTCAAAACTCGCTTCTCCGGAGAGGTATTCGTCAACCAATTGACGAATCCTTTGTCCTCCACCTCAGAGGATTACCGGAGATCGAATCCCCGGTAAGTTAGCCGCTGTCGGAGCTCTAACCGTCGTCCAAACGACGCTCCGACGAGAGGAGAATAAGCTGTCCAGAAAACTGGACAGCTTTGGTGGAGGTGATAGGCGTCGGCCGACCAAGGGAGATAGAGCTCACCTTGATGCCAAACTTGAAGGAGATCACCGGAGCACTAACCGGCAACAGCTCGACGCCGGCGAGGAAGAAGCAGCCTTCCGGGCGCGGTTGGAGGAGCAATGGCGGCGGTTTAGGGTTGGCGCCGAGCTCCCACAATGGAGTGGGCGGCAACCTTAGTGCAAGGGGTTTTGGATTAGGGCTTAATTATCCCTTAAGCCCTCTTTTAGAGAGAACTAATTCTCTTAATGGTTATTGGATCATAACCATTAGGCCCGTTAACCCGCTCCATTAAGATAAGTTAAAATAAACCAAACCATGATGGTTTATTTTAAGTTAAAACGAACCGAACCAACTTTTGGTTCATTCGCTTAAAATAAACCAAACCCTTTGGTTTATTCTCCTCCATTAGATTAGAACCAAACCATTTTGGTTCATCCATTATGTCTTCATAAGACACGCCCATCCACGCTCCATTGCGATCAAACGATTTCATGCTCGCTTATGTTTGGTCCAACCAAACCTAGTTTCTCTCGGTCCGAGAATCCCATTCTCAAGCTCGCTTTAAATCCTTCGGATTACACTTGCGTGCGGTGACCAAATAGGTTCTCGGTTTATGTTGGCCATCTATAATTAACCATTAATTATAGAATGATCATGAGTGGCACCTAGTAGTACATCATGATCCCCAATTAACAGAAAGATCAACGGTTGATTCAGAACTATTTCTGAAACCCTTCAAAGACTCGAATGATTCGTGCCCCATTCCTTCACTCATCTTATACCCACTTGGTCTGTGACATGGTCTATAGTGTCACCTCACTAGGTCGACTCACGCCACACCTAGCCCAAGTATCATTTCCTCGTCCCCACGGATTCTAGTTACTCCACATGTATCAAGAGTACCTTTACTCTAAACATGTAATGCTTTGGCCAAAGACTTTAGTAACAATCCGACGAGAGGCCATGGGTATACATCTCCTCGCAAGGAGTGGTGAATCTTTATAGGCTATTCAAACACCTTCGATCACTTCACTTATACCCAATCATCCCGGTCCACATCTCCTTAGAGATGTTGCTTAAGATGTCAAAGCATAAGTCTCCATGATCAAGATGACTTGAATACCGCAAGTCAAAGGAACATCGCACTTAAGCCACAGTAAGAACTTCATTGACATATCTATATATGCAGAGAACCATATGAAGTCTTACTACCGGTCACTCCAATGAACTAGTTACCATAACTAGCATCCACGATTAACTCCGACATCACTCT
Organism: Wurfbainia villosa; assembly: GCA_025175895.1. NCBI lineage: Eukaryota > Viridiplantae > Streptophyta > Magnoliopsida > Zingiberales > Zingiberaceae > Wurfbainia > Wurfbainia villosa. The sequence goes on along the minus strand of CM045998.1, from coordinate 569,617 downwards.
CCGAGAATCACCGCTTGGATACACCAAGGAGTATACTCGGTCTCGACGTAATTGATGGTGTCCAAATCCATCAATTCATCGACTAGGATAATTCGATACATCACAATTACACATGTAGAGATACTCACTAGTTGTGATCCAATCACAAATTCTCTCATGCCGTGAATCGATCGTGGACATTCAATAAATGAGTTTAAGATCCAATCAAATACATAAAACATGTATACTCAAATAGTGAATCTTCATTTATCATATAAATGGTTCATACATAAGGCGATTGCCTTAGGACATCTCTCATATATTACTAACAGACTCCCACTTGGCCTAATGCCAATCGCTACAGATCCAATACCATAAGCTCTAACATGACCTCAAACTTATTTTGAGGTAATGCCTTAGTCAAGGGATCCGCTAAGTTCCTTTCAAAGGGGAATTTTCTCGATTTGTATTTTGTCTCACTGATGATCTCTCTGATAAGATGATAGCGGCGAAGCACATGTTTGGATCGTTGATGAGACCACATCAAGTTCAGAGATGAACTTCTTGATCCAAACCGCTTCCTTTGCTGCTTCCAAAGCTGCAATGTATTCTGCCTTAGTGGCAGAATCCGCTATAGCGTCAAGCTTGGAACCTTTCCAACTTATTGCGCCTCCATTCCAGGTGAATACATACCCAGACTGAGACATGGAATCATCCTTGTCTGTCTGGAGTTGGCATCCGTATACCCACGTATCACCATGTACCCTTCTCCATATATTAGGAACACATCCTTAGTTCTTCTCAAGTACTTAAGGATCGTCTTAACAGCCACCCAATGATCCATTCCTGGATCAGACTGGTATCTGCTCGTGACACTCAGAGCATACGATACATCGGGCCTCGTACATAACATAGCATACATGATAGATCCTATTGCGGATGCATAGGGAATCTTACTCATGCAAATCCTCTCGTCTTCTGTGCGCGGACACATAGACTTCGAAAGGTGTACCCCATGCCTGATGGGTAAGAAACCTTTCTTGGATTCCGACATGCTAAACCTCTTTAGCACTCGGTCTATATATGTAGACTGCGAAAGACCAAGCAACCGTTTTGATCTATCTCTATAGATCTTAATCCCGAGGATGTAGGTTGCTTCTCCCAGGTCTTTCATGGAGAATGTCTTGGATAACCAAACCTTAACTGACTGTAAGATTGAAACATCATTTCCTATAAGTAATATGTCATCGACATACAATACTAGGAACACGACTGCACTCCCACTAACCTTCTTGTACACACAAGGTTCGTCTGGATTTTTTGAGAAATCAAACTTTTTGATTGTCTCATCAAAACGGATATTCCAGCTCCTGGATGCTTGCTTCAATCCATAAATGGACCGTCGCAATTTGTATACCTTGGTTTTATCAACCGATGTGAAACCCTCAGGCTGTATCATATACACGTCCTCGAGCAGGTTTCCATTAAGGAAAGATGTTTTCACATCCATCTGCCATATCTCATAATCATAATGAGCCGCTATGGCCAGGAGCATCCGAATGGATTTAAGCATAGCTACAGGCGAATAGGTTTCGTCATAATCAACACCTTACTTTTGACGATATCCTTTCACCACCAATCTAGCCTTATAGGTAATCACATTACCATCCATGTCGGTTTTCTTCTTGAAAACCCACTTGCACCCTATAGGCTTTATGCCTTCAGGTGGGTCAACCAAGTTCCAAACTTGGTTTTCATACATGGAATCTATTTCCGACTTCATGGCACCAAGCCATTGTTGGATCGAAAGTGTCGCTAGAGGGGGGGGGGGTGAATAGCGATACGGTGTCGTTAAAAACTTTTGCAATAAGTAAAAAGCAAGTAGAGAATGCACAGCGGAAATATAAAGTAGACAAGATATTTTTACGTGGTTCACAATCTTTCGATTGCTAATCCACGGCCCTAGTGATCCTTGATCACAGGGCAATTCACTAAAACCACCTCGAGGTAGGAGCAACGCGATTACAAAAGAAATCAAGGCAAAGGACACTCCTTTCCTTGTTACGATTAAAGCACAAAGACAATTTAAAGTAGAACTTAAATAAATATACCGACAACTCTTATAAGTAGAAGATGTAGCTTTCGTTGTCGGCGGCACTTCGTCGTAGCAAATGTGAGTAGTAGTAGCGGCGTTACGACGGCGTGTTGAGAGCTCTTGATTTCTTGTTATTTGCTTGGAGTGAACATGTCTATTTATGGATATTGATCTATGAATTTAGACATAGGTAGTGTCCAAGGTGAGGTTCTTATCCCAACTCAAGGATGAGGTGTTTCATCCACCCACCTTGTGCCACCTCCAACCTTCTTGTGCGCCAACTCAAGGATGAGGTGTTTCATCCAACCACCTTGTGCCACCTCCAACCTCCTTGGGCGCCAACTTGAGGATGAGGTGTTTCATCCAACCACCTTGTGCCACCTCCAACCTCCTTGGGCGCCAACTTGAGGATGAGGTGTTTCATCCAACCACCTTGTGCCACCTCAAGGAAGCCTTCACGCCAAGAAGAAGAAGCCATCCAACTTGTGCCACATCATGGGAGCCAACCATCTTGTGCCACCTCAAGGAGGCCTTCACGCCAACTCAAGGATGAGGTCCAAGCTTGGTGATGGTTTGGATGTCCACCTTGATGCCACATCACCCTTTGTACCAAAACACGAGTCAAGTCCAAATTCACCCCCTTGAAATTCGAGCTCGTCTCGAGGCTGGAACTTGACTAGCAGTTGACTGTAGTCAAAGGGTTTTGGACTGCAGTACAAGTTAGCTTAAAATATAAAGTACGATGGTTCTAACCATCTGATCTCGACCTAGACCTTCCATTGGGAGGTATTGGGTGGATCTACGCTAACGACCTTGCCCGCTTTCACACGAGCTTACCTTGTAGCCTCGCCAGGTCTTCACCTCGAGTACCTCGGCTTCCTCCGGGGCCTCGACCACCTCGGTTCTAAACCTTCCGCTCAACTTTAGCATTTACACTTAATTGAGCTCGTAAGATAACAAATATACCCTTAACTATTGAGCCTTTTGCCATAATCAAAATACCGGTTCGACTTTGGTGCCCACTGCACCAACAATCTCCCCTTTTTTGATTCATGGCAAACCGACACAAAAGTTAAGGAAAAATTAAGCATAACAGTAAGCTAGCATAATGATTAAGCATGAATGAGCTAGCATAAAGATTAAATATGAATGAGCTAGCATAATGATTAAGCATGAATGAGCTAGCATAAAGATTAAATATGAATGAGCTAGCATAAAGATTAAATATGAATGAGCTAGCATAAAGATTAAATATGAATGAGCTAGCATAATGATTAAATATGAATGAGCTAGCATAATGATTAAGTATGAATGAGCTAGCATAAAGATTAAGCATGAGTGAGCAATATTATTGTTTCAAGTTCTCCCCTTTGAGGTAACCTCCCCCTTGACCGAAGGTGAGTTCTTGAAAAATAATTTTTACTCCCCCTTAATAGTTGCTTAAGTAAACGGAATTACTTAATATAAAAGGTAATAATTTTGTTTACTTTCTTCCCCTTTAATTTTGGTAATAATTTTGTTTACTTTCTTCCCCTTTAATTTTGGTTACTTTTGTGACTTTCTCCCCCTTTTGCCTTAACTCAAAAAGTTTGTAAATATATTTTAGGGTTTGTAAGTCCAAGCAAGTTCCCAATATGATTTCTAAGGTAAGACTTAGGCTAATTTCATAAAAAGAAGCAAAAATAGAGTACATATATAGAAAAATTTAAATCCTACTCTATTACGCACATACCTAACTTTTAATGTTGTTAAAGATTAAGCTAAAGTCTTGGAGAGTGTGCTTCATCCACAGGAGCTGAGAGACACACTCACCCATCGCAACGTATTCGGCTTCGGTGGTAGATAAGGCAACGCAATGCTTCTCATCGCACCAACTCACTAGACTCGATAGGATTTGACAACAACCACTCGTGCTCTTTCTATCGAGTTTACCCGGCATAGTCGGAGTAGCCGATTAGATTAAACTCGATAGATCTAGGGTACCAAATACCTACGTTAGCGTGCCTTTAGATATCTAAGGATATGCTTGACTAGGGTTAGGTGAGACTCCTTGGCACAGGTTTGTAACCTTGCGCACATACTTACCGCGAATAAAATGTCGGGTCGGCTCGCGGTTAAGTATAGGAGACTTCCTATTGCGCTCCTATAGTATTTTAGGTCAACGGGTTTTCCTTCTACATCTTCGTTTATATTAACATTAGTTGCTATAGGTGTATTAATTATTTTAGCATCTTGCATTCCAAATCAATTTATTAAGTCCTTAGTATATTTTTGTTGATGTAAATATATTCCATCTTTAGTTTGTTTAATTTGTAAACCTAAGAAGAAACTTAACTCTCCCACTAAATTCATTTCAAATTCACTTTCCATAAGTGAGATGAATTCGTTTAGCAGGATCGAGTTGGTAGTTCCAAAAATTATATCATCTACATAGATTTGGGCTATAAAGATTTCTTTTCCTACGGTTTTAACGAATAAGGTTGGGTCGACTAAACCTTGGTTGAATCCTTTGGACTTAAGATAGATCGAAAGCCTTCGCATCAAGCTCTTGGGGCTTGTTTGAGTCCATATAGGGCTTTCTTAAGTCTAAGGACATGGTCAGTTTATCTAGATTTTGAATCCGGAGGTTGGTAGCGTAAACTTCTTCCTTAATGTATCCATTCAAAAATGCTGACTGGACATCCATTTGAAACAATTTAAAACCGCGATGGGCAGCATATGCTAACAACATTCGGATGGACTCTAGTCTGGCTACGGGGGCGTAGGTCTCATCGTAATCTAAACCTTCGACTTGACTAAACCCTTTTGCGACTAACCTAGCTTTATTTATAACTACTTCACCTTTATCATCAAGTTTATTTCGAAATACCCACCTTGTTCCAATAATTGATTTTTCTTTAGGTGGTGGTACTAATTCCCAGACTTCATTTCTAGTGAATTGAGCTAGCTCTTCTTGCATAGCAATAATCCAGTCGGGATCAAGAAGTGCTTGTTCAATAGTTTTTGGTTCGATTTTGGAAATTAACGAGATTTGACTAAGGTTTCGATATGAAGCTCTAGTTCGAACCCCTAAATTTGGATCACCTATAACTTGATTGATAGGATGATTTGTTTGAGTCTTAGTGTGACTCGGGTTAGGGTCATCTATCACTTGGTCGATAGGATGACTTGGGTGAGTTCTAGTTTGACTTGGTTAGAGTCATCTATCACTTGGTCGATAGGATGACTTGGGTTAGGACGAGATTCAAGTTCAAGATCAGAGTCGGGTTCGCTATAAGTTGATTTGCTAGTTGGTTTTGTTAAGGATTGAACGGGTTCGTGTCCTTCGTCGAAAACTATATTAATGGTTTCTTCGACTCTTATGTGTAGGATCAATGGAATTACTAAAGGGTTGTTTGTAAGTTTTTAAACCTAAATCATCTCACCAATATCTACATGATCAAAACATGTTATTCCTATGTTCTTGTGAGATGACTTTCAATTTTACTTGATTAATTTTAATGAATTTAAATTAACCAACATTAGGTTAGATTCGGATTTAGTCTAAGCTCATCAAGTAATCTTTTCAAGAGATTAGCTTCCGTCGTCGAAGCGGCCTTCTTTGATCGGAACAACGACCACTTCCTTAGACAAAGCTAATTTCAAGAAATTGATAACTCGACTTACTTGAGACTACATCTTGGTCTAACTAGTTATTTTTGAAAAGAGGCTCCCGAGGCTCAATCTTTAGGATTTTAGTTGATTTAATTTTGAAAAGATGCTCGCAGAGGCTCAATCTTTTCGCAGGGTTTTAGTTGGTTATGAGTCCTATCTAACCATTCTAAAAATAAAAGAAAAACTAAGCATGCAATTTCTAAGACTTAACAAAAATACATTTTGTATTGGCTCCCCCTGGACCATTGAATCGAGTGGGTCTATTCACATAGTGAATTTGGTCCTTGGGAACCCAATACATGTTAGATCCTAAAGTTGAAATCAAAGTGGTCTTAGGGACCCATGCTTGGACATTTTTCTTATGTTGGTTTACTATAGACATATATGACTTATTGGTTGTATTTGAGTTAAACCCGAGTCCGGCCTTGTTGTACACGGCCCTTTGTGATCCAAGTAAGAGGTCAAGTCCCTTGGATCCCAAAGTGAACCTTTCCAACGTGTTCCTAACCTCTTCGACTACTCGTATTCAAGAGGAGGACTCAACTCAAGTTTTTACCCAAAAGGCCTCATACCAATGGAGATATCTTTTTTTCTTATAAGCACATGATCTTTTCCATGTCTTACCAATGTGGGACTTTGATTGTATTCCCCATACTCTCAACAATCCCCCCCTCAAACGAAGGACCACATTGGGCCCCCCCTCAAGCCTATCCCTCCTCGAAGGATTTTCTCTGCTTGATGTCCGATCTTCAATCCACCAGGACTTCCTGCCAGTTGTTCGGTCCCCCCGACCCAACTAGACTTCCTTCCTGATGTCTGGTTCTCTTGATCCGGACGTGGGAGCTCAACTTCCTTCGTTCGAGGTTCATGGCTTGACATGGACCATGGCTCGATGATTATGTAGTATAAGATCCACATATCTCCACAATGGTATGATATTGTCCACTTTGGGCCCAAGCCCTCATGGTTTTGTTTTTGGGCTTTACCCAAAAGGCCTCATACCAATGGAGATATCTTTTTTTCTTATAAGCACATGATCTTTTCCATGTCTTACCAATGTGGGACTTTGATTGTATTCCCCATACTCTCAACAGCCATTTATCCCTTTCTGAACTTGTCAGCACTTCTTCATAATTGGTAGGCTCCTCATCATCAATGAGTAACACGTCGTTCGATTCACTTACGAGAAATCCATATCTCTCAGGAATATTGCGTGTTCTACCAGATCTACGAAGATGTGGTGTTATAATAGGTCCAGCCGATTGCTCATCACTATGAGTTGTCGGCTGTTGTGCTTCACCAGGTATCTCATCAATGTCTATTTGAGTCTCTCGAGCCTCCTCAAGCTCGACGACACTCCCACTGTTTTCTTGCAAGAGAAACTCTTTCTCTAGAAACACAACATGCCTTGAAACAAACACCTTTTGTTCCACAGGATGATAGAATTGGTAACCCCTTGTTTCCTTAGGGTATCCAATAAATAGACATTTATCAGACTTAGCATCCAATTTGTCTGATATTGTCCGCTTCACATAAGCAGGACAACCCCATAACTTCAAGTAAGATACATGAGGTTTCTTACTATTCCATATCTCATATGGAGTAGTTGAGACTACCTTGGTAGGCATTCTGTTTAACAAGTAAACAACTGTCTGAAGTGCATAGCCCCAAAAGGACTTGGGAAGATTCGCATGATTCATCATTGACCTGACCATGTCCAACAAGGTCCGGTTACGCCTCTCAGATACACCATTATGTTGTGGTGTATATGGCGGAGTCCATTGAGACAATATGCCATTGTCTCTCAGATAATCAAGAAACTCTTGACTTAAGTATTCACCACCTCGATCTGATCAAAGTATTTTAATACTCTTGTCATGTTGTTTCTCTACTTCATTTCTGAATTCTTTGAACCTTTCAAAGGCTTCAGACTTGTGTTTCATCAAGAACATATACCCAAACCGTGAGTGATCATCGGTGAAGGTAATGAAGTAGCTATAGCCTCCTAAAGCTTGAGTTGACATAGGTCCACATACATCAGTATGTATTAGACCTAGTAACTCTCCCACTCGTTCACCTTTTTCAGTAAAAGGTAACTTAGTCATCTTGCCTTTTAAGCATGATTCGCATGTATCGTATGAATCCAATTCAAACGATTCCAGAATTCCACATCGGCGTAATTCGGACATGCGTTTCTTGCTTACATGGCCAAGACGATAATGCCACATGTAGGAGTCTAATTGATTATCCTTTCGAGCACGCTTGTTGCTCGCTTCGATATTGAAAACATGACTGGATACGTCCAACGTATAAACACCATTGCTTAAAGTTCCAGTCCCATAGAGAACTCCATTCAAAGTTATGTAACAATAATTGTTACTAAAAGTCAAATGGTACCCATTTCTATTTAACCAAGAAATAGAAACGATGTTCTTTATCAACGAAGGAACATAAAAGTAACTGTCCAGTTCTAAGATAAGTCCTGCAGGGAGTTTCAACAAATACGTTCCGATGGCGAGTGCAGCAACCTTTGCTCCATTCCCAACACGTAAATTTGACTCTCCCTTGACGAGTCTTCTTCTATTCCTTAGCCCATGTATGTCATTACATATATGTGAGCCACACCAGTATCCAATACCCAAGTGTCTGAGGGAATAGAATGAAAATCAATAACGAAGATATATGAAAAAGATGGAGCATCTTATGCCTTATCCTTCTTCACGGACTCAAGATAAATCTTGCAATTTCTTCGCCAATGGCCCTACTTGCCATAATGATGGCAAGTGCCCTTTTGAGCTGGTTTTGCCGTTTTAGCCTTTTTCTTCTTCCCCTTCTGTTGTTCCTTTGACTCCCTCTTAGAACCTTTCTTCGAGTAATCAACTAACAACACCGTCCCCTGCTCATGCTTCTCAGAAGGCTCCACAGTCTTCAGCATGTTGAGCAGTACCACAGATGAACCTTCTTGCATCTCAGAGGTGAAGAGGAGCTTGGAGACTTCGAACCTTTCGAATCTCACTTGCTTATCAAACAACTCATAAAGATGAAGGACTACGATATGAGCATCCATATGCTCATGCTGCTTTCGTAGCTTGGGTTCCATCGCGGCTAGCATGATGCAACTTGTCAGTTCAGAATCAGTCACATGTTTTTGATAGACCAACAATTGGTCCGGAGTTGCATCGTCACTAGGATAGGCGGGAAGAGGCGCTTCGAGGACATACACAAGCTTTTCACTTTGAGAACAATTCTCAAGTTTCTAAGCCAGTCCAAGAAGTTCGGCCCAGTCAATTTATTCGAATCCAAAATGGAACACAAATTCAAAGACATCATGATCAATTTTAGAAATACAAAACGAGCATATATGAGAAAGATGATTTAAAATGCATCAATATACATTTATAAATCCCATTCATTTTCGAATTTCAAAAACCCCAAAATCACTTCGGGAGATCGTAGGTCCATCTCCGAATGGGCTGATATCCATCATAGATATGAACAACCTTGGAGAGAGTCCAACAAGCCATTCATAACTACGGCGGTAGGTATCAACTATACCGATTGCATATCACGTATATGCAACTATCACAATGTGCTATCAACTAATTGAATGTTCACACATACATCGGGTTGTTAACACATTAACAAGTATGCATCATATGCATAGCACCCAACTTCACCTCCCTTTACATCGACCTTGGAGAGAGTCCAACAAACCGATGCTCCAGGTTAAAGCCAACCCATTAATCGAGAAATAGTTTTAATATGGTTAGAGCGCATTCAACCAATTAGCCCAGCTTGGAGAGAGTCCAACAACCAAAGCTAACGATTGACCTCTGACTCTTACCATATTAGTATTAAACTATTCCATGGTTTGAACATGTTCGGGTTCGAGCCGGGCTTGGAGAGAGTCCAACAACCCAAACAAGAAACGGAACTCTGGTTCTAACCATATTAATGGAAGGTGTAGGCTTTAATATTGTTTAAGGGTTTTATGTCTCATCCTCTTTGCATGCAAATAACTATTATCTACATGGCATGACATACATGGCTTACATCTACATGTCACGACACGCATGACATAATGTTATGCATCTAATGCAATTACATGACATACAATTATGTCATGTATATATTTCCTTATATGTCATAACTATTTATGGAAATAAAATATGTTTAAGATTTCATTCTCCAAATCAAATCATAATTAAATTAGGAAACAAATTTCCAAATCTAATCACATATTTTATTTATGGAATTGTTTGATTAAGGAAAATCTATTTAGGAAACCAATTTCCTAAATCATTAAAACTACTTATGGAAATAAAATATTTTAAGATTTGATTTCCCAAATCAAATCAAGATTAAATTAGGAAACAAATTTCCAAAATCTAATCAAATATTTTATTTATGGAAAATATCAATTTCCATAAATACTTCCAACTTTCCAAAAGTGGAAGATTTCCATAAATACTTCTAGACTTTCCAAAATTGAAAAATTTCCATAAATACTTCTAAATTTCCAAAATTAGAAAATTTCCAGAAATAACATTATGACTATCGCAAAACCATTTTACGATTATGTCGAAACACAACCTGGGCTCTGATACCACTGTTGGGTTTCCGGCACCGCGGCGTGTGTGTGTTCGATCACGTTTCGTAAACATGAACACAGCGGAAGCAATAAAAATAATAAATCTACATTTATTACAACACACGCATGCATATTACAACAAGTGTAGACATAACCGTAAATTTAAATTTGCAATAAAAGGAAATTTATCTACGTTATACCTTTCGTATGACGTGTAGTGAGAACGGCATCAACCGGAACGATCCTCGCTAGAATCGTCTCTATCCGTATCCACGCCGAGTTCCTCGGGATGACTTCACTAAGCCACGAGCTTCGTCTTCGTACGGGTTACTAGCCTCGTGTTGAAGACGACGTGATCGAGAGATGATCACGATCCGAATCCAAATTCGGATCCTAATACGAGTTCTCAAAACTCGCTTCTCCGGAGAGGTATTCGTCAACCAATTGACGAATCCTTCGTCCTCCACCTCAGAGGATTACCGGAGATCGAATCCCCGGTAAGTTAGCCGCTGTCGGAGCTCTAACCGTCGTCCAAACGACGCTCCGACGAGAGGAGAATAAGCTGTCCAGAAAACTGGACAGCTTTGGTGGAGGTGATAGGCGCCGGCCAACCAAGGGAGATAGAGCTCACCTTGATGCCAAACTTGAAGGAGATCACCGGAGCACTAACTGGCAGCAGCTCGACGCCGGCGAGGGGGAAGGAAGCAGCCTTCTGGACACCGGTTGGAGGAGCAATGGGCGGCGGTTTAGGGTTGGCGCCGAGAGCTCCCTCAATGGAGTGGGCGGCAACCTTAGGGCAAGGGGTTTTTGGATTAGGGCTTAATTATCCCTTAAGCCCTCTTTTATAGAGAACTAATTCTCTTAACGGTTATTGGATCATAACCATTACGCCCGTTAACCCGCTCCATTAAGATAAGTTAAAATAAACCAAACCATGATGGTTTATTTTAAGTTAAAATGAACCGAACCAACTTTTGGTTCATTCGTTTAAAATAAACCAAACCCTTTGGTTTATTCTCCTCCATTGGATCAAAACCAAACCATTTTGGTTCATCCATTACGTCTTCATAAGACTCGGCCCATCCACGCTTCCATTGCGACTGAAACGATTTCATGCTCACTTTATGTTTGGTCCAACCAAACCTAGTTTCTCTCGGTCTGAGAATCCCATGCTCAAGCTCGTTTTAAATCCTTCGGATTACGCTCGTTGTGCGTGTGACCAAATGGGTTCTCGGTTTATGTTTTCCGTCTATAATTAACCATTAATTATAGAACGATCATGAGTGACACCTAGTAGTACATCATGATTCCCAATTAACCGAAAAGATCAACGGTTCGATCGTAATTATTTCTCAAAACCCTTCCAAGAGCTGATCGAATGAATCGTGCCCCATTCCCTTCACTCATCTTATACCCACGGTTCAGGACATGGTCTATGGCTCATTGTGTCACCCTCACTAGTCGACTCACGCCACACCTAGCCCAAGTATCATTTCTCGCCCTACTGATTCTAGTTACTCCACATGTATCAAGAGTACTTACTCTAAACATGTAATGCTTCGCCAAAGACTTTAGTAACAATCCGACGAGAGGCCATGGGTATACATCTCCTCGCAAGGAGTGGTGAATCCTTTATAGGCTATTCAAACACCTTCGATCACTTCGACTTATACCCAATCATCCTGGGTCCACATATCCTTAGAGATGCTTGCTTAAGATGTCAAAGCATAAGTCTCTATGATCAAGATGACTCGAATACCGCAAGTCAAAGGAACATCGACTTAAGCCACAAGAAGAACTTCATTGACATATCTATATATGCAGAGAACCATATAAGTCTTACTACTGTCATTCCAATGAACTAGTTACCATAACTAGCATCCACGATTAACTCCGGACATCACAATGTCTCCACCAAAGGAGAATCACCGCTTGTTACACCAAGGAGTATACTGCGGTTAGTCTCGATGTAATCGATGGTGTCCAAATCCATCAATTCATCGACTAGGATAATTCGATACATCACAATTACACATGTAGAGATACTCACTAGTTGTGATCCAATCACAAATTCTCTCATGCCGTGAATCGACGTGACATTCAGTAAATGAGTTTAAGATCCAATCAAATACATAAAACATGTATACTCAAATAGTGAATCTTCATTTATCATATAAATGGTTCATACATAAGGCGATTGCCTTAGGACATCTCTCATATATTACTAACAGATAATGCACTATAGGCAGCTCTCTCGACTTCAATCGTCGGTTGGTTATTTAATTAATCTGCAATGTTTAGCGTGACGGCAGTAATTTTTGGCTTCTTCTGCTATTAAATTGGCAACAAAGGACAAGTTGGAATTTAATTGAAAAATCTCGAGTTGATTTCTTGTGAAGTCGAGGCGTTCATTAGTCAATGGTAGGCATGGCATCAACGACACGCCGTCTACCATCAATCATCCTACCAAATTAACCTTTTTCTTCTTGTGGAAAGAGTTTGATCTGGTCAATTTTCCAAAGGCCCAACTATGTTGTCCAACGCTCTAACTCAAGCAGCTTCTTGTGTAGCTATCACGCGGGAGGAAAGATAAAAAAATAGGCATCGGATCACTTTGAACAAGCTCCCAATTCAATTTACTCACTATTCCGCTTCATTGCTCTTGGCCAAGGTGTTTGCCCACACACTTACAAAATTATTATTATTATTTTTTATTTTTTATTTTAGGTTCCTAGAATTTAAATTTTCATTTTTCAGAATAAGTATTGTTTGCAATTTATACAATATTTTTTAGACCAAGATTTGCATCATTTGCTTTACGCCACTTCTGAAAATCTACTAAACTAGCTCAGAGTACAAAATCATGTTGCTGTTGAAGGTTGATTGATAAGTCAGAGCACCCTATCCTAAAAGCTGATCATCCATCAGGTTCACAATATCGTTCAAGGTTCACATTATGCATCATCGTTTTTTTGGTTGCTAGAAAAGGAAAAAACTAGAGTAAGTTGCCTACTGCATTGAACAATACTTGAAGGATTACATGCTACATCACCATTTCCTGTTACGAAGAAGAGAAACCAAGCCAAGAAATCCACTTCAGTATTCCCTCGATCAACTGCCATGAGTTGAATCCTACAGATGAATCTATTCATTCGAGTTGTCAGACTCGATTTTGGCAATAGATGACGTTGCATCATCACAGTTTGCTGAGAATATTTGCAATCTCATTTTTGTATACTTGCTCAACCTTTGACATCCAATCATCTTGGCAGTTTAGTTGTATGACAAAATTGCAATCAGCCAAGAACCAAAAGAAACATGAATCATGCTCAAAGTTGTGCTGCAGAGAATTATCCCTTATCTTTGGAATATGCACTGTTCCATAATTTATGTTGCTTTTTTATCCTCTCTTTTCTACTCTTTTCGGAATTCCTTTTGCAAGTTGAATAGAATTTCATTCGTAGAGAAGTATTGTTAAGTATGAAAAAAAAAAAAATCTCTTCTCTCACCTCTTTATTTTCCCCGTACTCAAGCCATTTCTCCCATACGCTCTCAACCTCACCGCCTCACCTCCTGCTGATTTTTCTTTTCTTCTCTCCGCACGAGCACAACTCACCAATGCAGCCCTCCTCTTTTTCTTCTTCCTCTCCTCTTCTTCTCCTTCCCCGATCGTTTTCTTTCTCTCGCAAGGCAGCCACAGCTTCGCAAAAAGGGCATTCTCCTTCATTTTCTAACCAAGTGAGGCTGCCTTGTTTGTTGTTTGTTTTGTAGCATCCTTTTTGATATTTCGTTTTCCTTCTGGTAACCTACAACAACCCTAGACGTTACATTTCTTCCACACCAATGTGAACACCACCTGACTGGGCTCTCCCAGCAGAGGAAACACCTCAAGCGTAGCCTTGCTACCTAGGTTTTCAACCAATAACAACTACAACAGCAATTGACCACTAAGTGAGCTTCGTATTTCACTTATAATTCGTTATTTCGTTGATTGCAGGAGTAGCATGTCTCACATAGGAAAAGGAACTATATCGATATAATATGGTTACAATTCGATCTGTCGAGTAGGGACGTTGGTCATTTATTATAATTATGTTCTTATCATTTTTTTAATATTATTTTGAATCATTTGAGTTCATATTATTTTGTAGATACGAGTTCGAGTGGAGCTCGGTGATCGGTTGAGATTCGACGACTTTTGCTGTAAATAGAAGTGGGTACATTCGATCATTGGACTCTATATGTTCCTTGTGCATGAATAAATGAGATAATTGATTTATTTATATTTGTATAACCATTTTTAAAAAAATGGGCATTGAACTAGTATTTAAAACTAGCGAAATGGGTAATAAATAATTAAACTGATGGAGGGTAAATAATTGATATTACTTCCTGTTCATATGTGCGTTTTATATGGGATAAATATGGGATGGATTGTCTTAAAAATTTAAATGGATACTCCGACTCATTCTTCCGTTGGTACTTGTTCTGTTTATATTGCTTAACTTTTCTTACTCATGATTATTTCATCTGTTGATACTTGTACCTTTTAATGATACAACATGTACATATAAATCTTATGTTGGTAATTAAATAACTTGAATTAAGTTTATCATTCAGATTTATCTTAAGATGGACACATATAGTTGAACAAGTATGATAACCAAATTAAAGTTGAAAAACTAAAGAAATGAAAGAGAAATACTAAAAGTGAAAACTCTGAGCCTAGTTTTATACCAGAGTACCTGACCCCACTTGCAGTAGTGGTAGCATGAGTTGCGCACAGTCATATTTTGCTTGCGCTTCGGCATCTTGTTGTTATTTCTTGTTGCATTCCATCGGTGATGGGACTTTTAGCCCATACGTCAGATGATGTTATATAGACTCTGATGATATTGGCTCCAGTTATTCACTTTTTAGTTGATTTATCATATTTTAGTTGATACATCAAATTGTAGTTGATTTATCATATTCACACCATTGATGATGTTTATAAATATGATATATACTTATATCTATGTATAAGAACTTGAAACAAATTAAAAGATTTGAAACAGAAAGAAAAGAAGAAATTATAATTTTACAAGTTCCCTTGGCCTCTTAAACAAGATTAAATTCATGTACATCTTTCCTTCTTACCCGCTTAGCAATTTGTGCTAATGTCTGCTTTTTTTGGCCTCCAGTTTTGTAGGCTCGAGCACCCTTTTGATATTTCACTGATTTTGCTGTACATAGAGTCGCTCAGAGATATCGACCTACTGTCTTCTCGGTTTAGTTCCTATTTCGATGTACTTTGTTTGTTTCGTCGATTTTCTATCTAGATGCATTTTTAGTTTATGTAGAAAATCTATCTTTATGAAATATAGACATTTTTATGGAATCTTTTGAGTTACTTATATTATATGGTCCTTAGGTTTCC
Source organism: Wurfbainia villosa (assembly GCA_025175895.1). NCBI lineage: Eukaryota > Viridiplantae > Streptophyta > Magnoliopsida > Zingiberales > Zingiberaceae > Wurfbainia > Wurfbainia villosa. Next base: position 553,879 of record CM045998.1, on the reverse strand, counting down.
TTATTCATACACTGTCACTGAGCGGGGTACCGAACTGACACCCTCGGGGCGTGACAGTTTTAGTGGTATCAAAGTCCAATTTCGATTTCTTGGTGGGTTTTGTGTCTTGGATCTTTGTTTTATTTTAATCCGGAGATTTGCTTTTGAACAAAAAGAGATTTAAATGCAAGTTGAATAGTATCTCTGAGCTATATGATTTATGGGTCCTTTATTGTTGTTTTAATTTCTTTTGATTATAAAGGGTTGTAAAATTTTATTTTATTTTGTAGGCAATGTCACGTACACGTGGTCAGGGTTGGGGTAGTAGTCGTGCTCGTAGTCGTGGTCGTGTAGGCCGACGTACCTCTGGTGCTCGGAGAGATGATCACGAGGTAGATGAGACACAAATTCCCCTGCCCCAGATGGTACCAGAGACACCTGTAGTTGATCCAGTCATTCCCACGACATCTAGTATCATGGACAAAACTCGTATTCCTTTGTTGGCCAGTTCAGCTAGGGATCGTTTTACGTTATTCAAATGAGCCACCGACCCTTGGGAGGCTCGGACATGACTAGATGATATTGAGGGTACTTTTGAGTACATGTCCTGTTCAGATACAAAGAAGGTGAAGATAGTTGTCTATCATTTTCGAGGACAACCATCCACCTAGAGGAAAATGCAAAAGACTATTTTTGGGGATCAAGTTATTTCTTGGCAGTCGTTCAGAGAGGCATTTGAAAGACAGTATTTTCCTGCCGCTTTTTGTATTACTAGATGCCAAGAGATTGAGTCTCAAGCAAGGCGACCGAAGTGTGATGAAATATAATGCAGAATTTAGTCAACTTGCTGAATTTTGTCCCCACTTGATTGCACAGGATCATGACCGTATGATTCAGTTTACCCAAGGACTTGCATCATATATTCGGATTAGGATGTCTGGGTTCCCTGTTACTAGTTATCGAGATGCACTTGACCCAGCTATATTCATTGAGATGACTCAGCAGCAAGTCTCACAAGAAAGGGAAGCTAGCCGTCTGACCTTACACTCTAGACAACAGAGTCGGGGTCATTGATCCAGTAGCCAGAGTACGAGTAGAGATTCTTTACAGCCATAGAAGGTGGCCAGGATATCACAAGGATCTGCTCGTCCACCTATGCCTCAACAGGGACAAATGTCTGAAACTACAGCTTCGATGGGTATCTTAAAATGTTTTAAATGTGGTGCTCGCAATTAAAAAGCAGGGGAGTGTTTTCTGGATCAGAGTATATGCTTTTTCTGCAAGTTGCCAGGACATATGATTAGTGATTGTACCCTGAGAGCACAACACTAGGTGGTGGGATCACAGATGTCGCATGGTCGACCTATACCATGACTCCTATAGTCTCGACACCAAAGAGGACCACAGAAATCTCAACCAGGACAGCAAAAAAATTCATCATCTACCCAGCCCAGCCAAAAGACACAAGTTTATCATTTGCAATCCCATAGTACACCTCAAGATTTGATACCCTCCACCTCAAAGAATATGCATCGCCTTTTACCTCGAAGATTCGATGCCTCCACCACCAGTGATTCGTCCTCGCACTCAAGAATATGTACTACCTCCAAACTATCAGTCCTCAACACAGTCATAAGATCAGAGTCAGCCATCTTCTACCCAGGAGGGTCATCACTCAGGTCCTGAGACGGGACACGTATATGCTCTGACTCGTGAGGAGGCACAACGAGTTAGAGGATTAGTTATTCGAGGTACCATTTCAGTTTGTAGTATTCATGCTGAAATATTGATAGATATTGGTAGCTCGCATTCTTTTATTTCTCCTGAATTCGTAGCCAAAATTGGGAGGTGTCCAACTCTTCTCTCATATGGGTTAGCAGTAATGACACCATCAGGTGGAGTATTAATGTCAAATCAAAAGGTCAAAAGTTGTCCCTTGAATTTTGATAGGCATGTCCTTGCAATAGATCTGCATGTGTTACAGATGACTGAATCATCATGCCACCGTCGATTGTCGAGCTAAGGTGGTAAATTTTAAACCCTCAAAACAGCCATCATGGAAATTTGTTGGGATAAGCGATCGAGGGATATCTATCATTTCAGCTCTCCAAACTCAACAATTGTTAGTGCGAGAATGTGAGGGATTTCTCCTATCTTTGATAAGTTCTAATGTGGATAGTCTAACACTCCCTTCTGATATCCACATAATTCGAGAGTATCAAGATGTATTTCCTGAAGAACTTCCTGGTATGCCACCTCAACGACAAGTTGAGTTTGCTATCGAATTACTCCCTGGCACAACACCAATATTGAAAGCACCATACCGGATGACACCTAAGGAGCTGGAGGAATTAAAAGTGCAACTCCAAGAATTGTTAGGCAAGGGTTTCATTCGTCCTAGTGTTTCCCCTTGGGGCACTCCAGTTCTATTCGTAAAGAAGGATGGATCCTTAAGTCTTTGTATGGATTATAGGCAGTTAAATTCAGTGACAATCAAGAACAAGTATCCACTCCCCAGAATAGATGATTTATTTGATCAGCTTAGAGGTACCTATGTATACTCGAAGATTGATCTGAGATCAGGTTATCACCAACTATGGGTTTGAGATATAGATATTCAGAAGACTGCCTTCCATACTAGATATGAACATTATGAGTTTTTGGTAATGCCATTTGGACTCACTAATGCTCCTGTAGCTTTTATGAATCTGATGAATCGAGTATTCTTGGAATATTTGGACCGATTTGTAATTATTTTTATTGATGATATTTTGGTGTATTCTCGATCAGAGGAAGAGCATGGACATCATCTCCGAATGGTTTTGGAAGTATTGCGGAAGGAATGCCTATATGCAAAGTTCACTAAATGTTCTTTTTGGCTTACTTCTGTAGGATTTCTAGGACATACAGTTTCTAGCAACGGGATTTCAATAGATCCTCAGAAGATTGAAGCGGTGGTCAGATGGGAACCACCAAAATCCGTATAAGAAATCCATAGTTTCCTTGGATTTGCCAGCTATTATCGGAGATTTATAGAAGGATTTTCCAGCATTACTGCGCCCTTAACTCAGTTGACTAGAAAAGGAGTCAAGTTTATTTGGTCTGATGTTTGTGAAGCAAGCTTTCAGGAACTCAAGCAAAGATTGGTGAGTGATCCGATTTTAATTTTCCCTCTGGAGATGATGGATTTGTATTGTATACGGATGCATCTCTTCAAGGATTAGGAGCAGTTTTGATGCAGCATGATCGAGTGGTAGCTTATGCTTCTCAACAGTTGAAAGATCACGAGAAAAATTATCCTGTTCATGATCTGGAGTTAGCAGCCATCATATTTGCTCTGAAGATTTGGAGGCATTATTTGTATGGTGTTACTTTTGAGATATTCACTTATCATAAGAGTCTGAAGTATCTCTTCACACAAAAGGAGTTAAATATTAGGCAGAGAAGGTGGATGGAATTTCTGAAGGACTATGATTGTACTATCAACTATCACTCTAGGAAAGCTAATGTTGTAGCAGATGCCTTAAGTAGAAAATCCAGAAGTATATTGGCATGTCACCGGGTGGCAGTTACTGAGATAGTCAGACAATTTTCAGAATTGAATTTATCTGAAATAGGGTAGACACAACATGATATATTGGTCTCCTTAATTGCACAATCCCCATTAGTTGAGCGAATCAAGAAAAGTCAAATGACAGATCAGTATCTCAGAAGCATAGCTAGTGAATTAGAAGTAGGTTCGAAGCCAGAATTTTCTCGAGATGTGGATGGATCCCTTCGATTCCGAGGCAGGTTGTGCGTCCCTGAGGTATATCCTGTTAAGGAAGATCTCCTTCAAGAAGCACATCGATCAAAATTTGCAGTACATCTTAGTGACACTCAATGTATCTGTTGGGTTTCCGGCACCGCGGCGTGTGTGTGTTCGATCATGTTTCGTAAACATGAACACAGCGGAAGCAATAAAAATAATAAATACTCCTATTTATTACAACACACACAACACACGCATGCATATTACAACAAGTGTAGACATAACCGTAAATTTAAATTTGCAATAAAAGGAAATTTATCTACGTTATACCTTTCATGACGTAGCGGAACGACATCAACCGAACGATCCTCGCTAGAATCGCTCTATCCAGATCCACGCCGAGTTCCTCGGGATGACTTCGCTAAGCCACGAGCTTCGTTCGACGGGTTACTAGCCTCGTGTTGAAGACGACGTGATCGAGAGATGATCACGATCCGAATCCAAATTCGGATCCTAAGACGAGTCCTCAAAACTCGCTTCTCCGGAGAGGTATTCGTCAACCGATTGACGAATTCTTCGTCCACCACCTCAGAGGATTACCGGAGATCGAATCCCCGGTAAGTTATCCGCTGTCGGAGCTCTAACCGTCGTCCAAACGATGCTCCGACAACTAAGAAACAAGCTGTCCAGAAAAACTGGACAGCTTTTGGTGGAGGAATAGAGGCCGGCTAAGGAAAGATGGAAGCTCACCTTATCACCGAACCCAAAGGAGATCGCCGGAGGGTCGCCGGAGGTTCTCCTGAAGCTTGAAGCGACGCAAAGACTTGACGCTGCACACAAGCTGGGCGGCGACAGCTTTAGGGTTGGCGCCGATTAACTCCAAGGTGGAGGTGGGCGGCAACTCAAGGGGGCTAGGGTTTGGATTAGTTAGGGTTTAACAATCCCTTAAGCCCTCTTTTATAGAGAACTAATTCTCTTAATGGTTAATGGATCATATCCATAAAGCCCGTTAACCCGCTCCATTAGGATAAGTTGAAATAAACCAAACCATGATGGTTTATTTTAAGTTAAAACGAACCGAACCAACCTTTGGTTCATTTGTTTAATATAAACCAAACCCTTTGGTTTATTCTCATCCATTGGATTAGAACCAAACCATTTTGGTCCATCCATTATGTCTTCATAAGACACGACCCATCCACGCTTCCATTGCGACTGAAACAATTTCATGCTCGCTTTATGTTTGGTCCAACCAAACATAGTTTCTCTCGGTCTGAGAATCTCATTCTCAAGCTCGTTTTAAATCCTTTGGATTACACTCGCTGGTGACCAAATAGGTTCTCGGTTTATGTTGGCCGTCTATAATTAACCATTAATTATAGAACGATCATGAGTGGCACCTAGTAGTACATCATGATCCCCAATTAATCGAAAAGATCAACGCTGATCCGTAACTATTTCTCAAAACCCTTCAAGAGCTCGAATGAATCGTGCCCCATTCCCTTCACTCATCTTATACCCACTTGGTTCAGACATGGTCTATTGTGTCACCCTCACTAGGTCGACTACGCCACACCTAGCCCAAGTATCATTTCTCGCCCTACTGGATTCTAGTTACTCCACATGTATCAAGAGTACCTTACTCTAAACATGTAATGCTTTGGCCAAAGACTTTAGTAACAATCCGACGAGAGGCCATGGGTATACATCTCCTCGCAAGGAGTGGTGAATCCTTTATAGGCTATTCAAACACCTTCGATCACTTCGACTAATACCCAATCATCCCGGGTCCACATCTCCTTAGAGATGTTTGCTTAAGATGTCAAAGCATAAGTCTCCATGATCAAGATGACTTGAATACCGCAAGTCAAAGGAACATCGCACTTAAGCCACAGTAAGAACTTCATCGACATATCTATATATGCAGAGAACCATATGAAGTCTTACGGCTGGTCACTCCAATGAACTAGTTACCATAACTAGCATCCACGATTAACTCCGGACATCACAATGTCTCCACCAAAGCTGAGAATCACCGCTTGATACACCAAGGAGTATACTCGTAGTCTCAACAGAATCGATGGTGTCCAAATCCATCAATTCATCGACTAGGATAATTCCGATACATCACAATTACACATGTAGAGATACTCACTAGTTGTGATCCAATCACAAATTCTCTCATGTTGTGAATCGACGTGACATTCAAGAAATGAGTTTAAGATCCAATCAAATACATGAAACATGTATACTCAAATAGTGAATCTTCATTTATCATATAAATGGTTCATACATAAGGCGATTGCCTTAGGACATCTCTCATATATTACTAACAGACTCCCACTTGGCCTAATGCCAATCACTACGGTATCCAATACCATAAGCTCAAACATGACCCTCAAACTTATTTTGAGGTAATGCCTTAGTCAAGGGATCCGCTCTTCTCAAAGGAGAATTTTCTCGATTTGTATTTCGGTCCTACTTATGATCTCTCTGATAAGATGATAGCGGCGAAGCACATGTTTGGATCATTGATGAGACCACATCAAGTTCAGAGATGAACTTCTTGATCCAAACCGCTTCCTTTGTCGCCTAAAGCGCAATGTATTCTCGCTTAGTGGCGTAATCCGCTATAGTGTCAAGCTTGGAACCTTTCCAACTTATTGCGCCCATTCCAGGTGAATACATACCCAGACTAAGACATGGAATCATCCTTGTCTGTCTGGAGCTGGCATCCGTATACCCACGTATCACCATGTAGCCTTCTCCATATATTAGGAACGCATCCTTAGTTCTTCTTAAGTACTTAAGGATCGCTTAATACACCCAATGATCCATTCCTCGATTAGATCGTATATGCCGTGACACTCAGAGCATACGATACATCGGGCCTCGTACATAACATAGCATACATGATAGATCCTATTGCGGATGCATAGGGAATCTTACTCATGCAAATCCTCTCGTCTTCTGTGCGCGGACCCAGAGACTTCGAAAGGTGTACCCCATGCCTGATGGGTAGGAAACCTTTCTTGGATTCCGACATGCTAAACCTCTTTAGCACTCGGTCTCTATATGTAGACTGCGAAAGACCAAGCAACCGTTTCGATCTATCTCTATAGATCTTAATCCCAAGGATGTAGGTTGCTTCTCCCAGGTCTTTCATGGAGAATGTCTTGGATAACCAAACCTTAATCGATCAGAAGATTGACACATCGTTTCCTATAAGTAATATGTCATCGACATACAATACTAAGAACACGACTGCACTCCCACTAACCTTCTTGTACACACAAGGTTCGTCTGGATTTTGTGAGAAATCAAACTTTTTGATTGTCTCATCAAAACGGATATTCCAGCTCCTGGATGCTTGCTTCAATCCTTAAATGGACCGTCGCAATTTGCATACCTTGGTTTTATCAACCGATGTGAAACCTCAGGTATCATATATACACGCCCCTCGAAAGGTGTTTCCATTAAGGAAAGCCGCTTTTCACATCCATCCGCCATATCTCATAATCATAATGAGCCGCTATGGCCTGTGGAGCATCCGAATGGATTTAAGCATAGCTACAGCGAATAGGTTTCGCCATAATCAACACCTTGCTTTTGACGATATCCTTTCGCCACCAATCTAGCCTTATAGGTAATCACATTACATCCATGTCGGTTTTCTTCTTGAAAACCCACTTGCACCCTATAGGCTTTATGCCTTCAGTGGGTCAACCAAGTTCCAAACTTGGTTTTCATACATGGAATCCATTTCCGACTTTCATGGCACCAAGCCACTTATCCCTTTCTCAACTTGTCAAGACTTCTTCATAACTCGTAGGCTCTCATCATCAATGAGTAACACGTCGCTCGATTCACTTACGAGAAATCCATATCTCTCGTGAAATATTGCGGTTCTACCGTGATCTACGAAGATGTGGTGTTACAATAGGTCCAAATTGATTGCTCATCACTATGAGTTGTACCGTCAGGCTTCACTGTATCTCATCAATGTCTATTTGAGTCTCTCGAGCCTCCTCAAGCTCGACAACACTCCCACTGTTTTCTTGCAAGAGAAACTCTTTCTCTAGAAACACAGCATGCCTTGAAACAAACACCTTTTGTTCCACAGGATGATAGAATTGGTAAACCCTTGTTTCCTTAGGGTATCCAATAAATAGACATTTATCAGACTTAGCATCCAATTTGTCTGATACAGTCCGCTTCACATAAGCAGGACAACCCCATATCTTCAAGTAAGATACATGAGGTTTCTTACTATTCCATATCTCATATGGAGTAGTTGAGACTACCTTGGTAGGCATTCTGTTTAACAAGTAAACAGCTGTCTGAAGTGCATAGCCCCAAAAGGACTTGGGAAGAGTTGCATGATTCATCATTGACCTGACCATGTCCAACAAGGTCCGGTTACGCCTCTCAGATACACCATTATGTTGTGGTGTATAGGGCGGAGTCCATTGAGACAATATACCATTGTCTCTTAGATAATCAAGAAACTCTTGACTTAAGTATTCACCACCTCGATCCGATCGAAGTATTTTAATACACTTGTCATGTTGTTTCTCTACTTCATTTCTGAATTCTTTGAACCTTTCAAAGGCTTCAGACTTGTGTTTCATCAAGAACACATACCCAAACCGTGAGTGATCATCGGTGAAGGTAATGAAGTAGCTATAGCCTCCTAATGCTTGAGTTGACATAGGTCCACATACATCAGTATGTATTAGACCTAGTAACTCTCCCACTGCTCACCTTTCCAGGTAACTTAGTCATCTTGCCTTTTAAGCATGATTCGCATGTATCGTATGAATCCAATTCAAACGATTCCAGAATTCCACATCGGTGTAATTCAGACATGCATTTCTTGCTTATATGGCCAAGACGACAATGCCACATATAGGAGTCTATTTGATTATCCTTTCGAGCACGCTGTTGTTGCTCGCTTTCGATATTGAAAATGTCACTGGATACGTCCAACGTATAAACACCATTGCTTAAAGTTCCAGTCCCATAAAGAACTCCATTCAAAGTTATGTAACAACAATTGTTACTAAAAGTCAAATGGTACCCATTTCTATTTAAACAAGAAATAGAAATGATGTTCTTTATCAACTAAGGAACATAAAAGCAATTGTCCAGTTCTAAGACAAGTCCTACAGGGAGTTCCAACAAATACGTTCCAATGGCGACAAAGAACCTGCTCCATTCCCAACACGTAAATTTGACTCTCCTCGATTTAGTCTTCTTCATTCCTTAGCCCATGTATGTCATTACATATATGTGAGCCACACCCAGATCCAATACCCAAGTGTCCGAGGAAATAGAATGACAATCAATAAAGAAGATTTCAAGAAGATGGGGCATCCGATGCCTTATCCTTCTTCACGACTCAAGATAAATCTTGCACTTTCTTCAAGAATGGCTCTCCTTGCCATAATGATGGCAAGTTTCCTTTTGTGCTAGTTCTACCTTCTTAGCCCTTCTCTTCTTTCCTTCTCTGTTCCTTTGACTTCCTCTTAGAACCTTTCTTCGAGGAATCAACTAATAGACTGGCCCCTCGCCATGCTTCTCGTAAGACTCCGCCTTCAAAGATATCGAGAGCAAGACTCACGATGAACCTCCTAGCATCTCAGAGGTGAAGAGGAGCTGAGACTTCGAACCTTTCGAATCTCACTTGCTCATCAACCAACTCACAAAGATGAAGTAATACGATATGAGCATCCATATGCTCATGCTGCTTTCGTAGCTTGGGTTCCATCGCGGCTAGCATGATGCAACTCATTTGTTCAAAATCACTCACATGTTTCTGATAGGCCAACAATTGGTCCAGAGTTGCATCGCCACTAGGACAGGCGGGAAGAGGCGGTTCGAGGACATTTGCAAGCTTTTCAACCTTGAGAATAATTCTCAAGCTTCTAAGCCACCCAAGAAGTTCGCCCAAATAATTTATTCAATCCAAAATGGAACGCAAATTCAAAGACATCATGATCAATCTTAGAAATACAAAACGAGCATATATGAGAAAGATGATTTTAAAATGCATCAATATACATTTATAAATCCCATTCATTTTTCGAATTTCAAAACCCCAAAATCACTTCGAGATTGTAGGTCCATCTCCGAATGGGTCGATATCCATCATAGTTATGAACAACCTTGAGAGAGTCCAACAAGCCATTCATAACTACGACGGTAGGTATCATTTATACCGACAGATATCACGTGATATGCAACTATCACAATGTGCTATCAACTAATTGAATGTTCACACATACATCGGGTTGTTAACACATTAACAAGTATGCATCATATGCATAGCACCCAACTTCACCTCCCTTTACATCGACCTTGAGAGAGTCCAACAAGCCGATGCTCTGTGTTAAAGCCAACCCATTAATCAGACATAGTTTTAATATGGTTAGAGCGCATTCAACCAATTAGCCCAGCTTGAGAGAGTCCAACAACCAAAGCTAACGATTGACCTCGACTCTTACCATATTAGTATTAAACTATTCCATGGTTTGAACATATTCGTTCGAGCGGGCTTGAGAGAGTCCAACAACCCAAACAAGAAATGTAACTCGGGTTCTAACCATATTAATGGAAGGTGTAGGCTTTAATATTGATTAAGGGTTTTATGTCTCATCCTCTTTGCATGCAAATAACTATTATCTACATGGCATGGCATACATGGCATACATCTACATGTCACGACACGCATGGCATAATGTTATGCATCTAATGCAATTACATGACATACAATTATGTCATGTATATAATTTCCTTATATGTCATAACTATTTATGGAAATAAAATATGTTTAAGATTTGATTCTCCAAATCAAATCATAATTAAATTAGGAAACAAATTTCCAAATCTAATCACATATTTTATTCATGGAATTATTTGATTAAGGAAAATCTATTTAGGAAACCAATTTCCTAAATCATTAAAACTACTTATGGAAATAAAATATTTTAAGATTTGATTTCCCAAATCAAATCATGATTAAATTAGGAAACAAATTTCCAGAATCTAATCAAATATTTTATTTATGGAAAATATCAATTTCAATAAATACTTCCAACTTTCCAAAATTGGAAGATTTCCATAAATACTTCTAGACTTTCCAAAATTGAAAAATTTCCATAAATACTTCTAAATTTCCAAAATTAGAAAATTTCCAGAAATACATTATGACTATCGCAAAACCATTTTACGATTATGTCAAAACACAACTCGGGCTCTGATACCATCATGGTTTCCTAGATCACAAGGCAGGTGTGTTCGATCATGTTTCGTAAACATGAACACAGCGGAAGCAATAAAAATAATAAATACTCATATTTATTACAACACACACAACACACGCATGCATATTACAACAAGTGTAGACATAACCGTAAATTTAAATTTGCAATAAAAGGAAATTTATCTACGTTATACCTTTCGTATGACGTGTAGCGGGAACGGCATCAACCGGAACGATCCTCGCTAGAATCGCCTCTATCCGTATCCACGCCAAGTTCCTCGGGATGACTTCGCTAAGCCACGAGCTTCGTCTTCGTACGGGTTACTAGCCTCGTGTTGAAGACGACGTGATCGAGAGATGATCACGATCCGAATCCAAATTCGGATCCTAAGACGAGTCCTCAAAACTCGCTCCCGAGAGGTATTCACAACCAATTGACGAATCCTTCGCCCTCCACTCAGAGGATTACCGAGATCAAATCGTAAGTTAGCCGCTGTCGAGCTCTAACCGCCGCCCAAACGATGCCCGATGAGAGAAACAAGCTGTCCAGAAAACTGGACAGCTTTGGTGGAGGAATAGGCGCCGCCAAACAAGGGAAGAAGCTCACCTTATCACAACCCAAAGGAGATCACCGAGGGTCGCCGGAGGTTCTCCGCTGAAGCTTGACGCCGCAAAGACTTGGACGGCTGCACACAAGCTGGGCGGCGGCAGCTTTAGGGTTGGCGCCGATTAACTCCAAGGAGAGGTGGGCGCAACTCAAGGGGCTAGGGTTTTTAGTTAGGGTTTAACAATCCCTTAAGCCCTTTTATAGAGAACTAATTCTCTTAATGGTTAATGGATCATATCCATAAAGCCTGTTAACCCGCTCCATTAAGATAAGTTAAAATAAACCAAACCATGATGGTTTATTTTAAGTTAAAACGCACCGAACCAACCTTTGGTTCATTCGTTTAATATAAACCAAACCCTTTGGTTTATTCTCATCCATTGGATTAGAACCAACCCATTTTGGTCCATCCATTATGTCTTCATAAGACACGGCCCATCCACGCTTCCATTGCGACTGAAACAATTTCATGCTCGCTTTATGTTTGGTCCAACCAAACATAGTTTCTCTCGGTCTGAGAATCCCATTCTCAAGCTTGATTTAAATCCTTTGGATTACACTCACAGCGGTGACCAAATAGGTTCTCGGTTTATGTTGGCCGCCTATAATTAACCATTAATTATAGAACGATCATGAGTGGCACCTAGTAGTACATCATGATCCCCAATTAACCGAAAAGATCAACTTGATCCGTAACTATTTCAAACCCTTCAAGAGCTTCGAATGAATCGTGCCCCATTCCTTCACTCATCTTATACCCACTTGGTTCAGACATGGTCTATTGTGTCACCCCACTAGGTCGACTACGCCACACCTAGCCCAAGTATCATTTCTCGCCCTACGGATTCTAGTTACTCCACATGTATCAAGAGTACCTTACTCTAAACATGTAATGCTTTGGCCAAAGACTTTAGTAACAATCCGACGAGAGGCCATGGATGGGTATACATCTCCTCGCAAGGAGTGGTGAATCTTTATAGGCTATTCAAACACCTTCGATCACTTCGACTTATACCCAATCATCCCGGTCCACATCTCCTTAGAGATGTTTGCTTAAGATGTCAAAGCATAAGTCTCCATGATCAAGATGACTTGAATACCGCAAGTCAAAGGAACATCGCACTTAAGCCACAAAGAAGAACTTCATCGACATATCTATATATGCAGAGAACCATATGAAGTCTTACTACCGTCACTCCAATGAACTAGTTACTATAACTAGCATCCACGATTAACTCCGACATCACAATGTCTCCAAACTGAGAATCACCGCTTGATACACCAAGGAGTATACCTGCGTACTAGTCTCAACGAATCGATGGTGTCCAAATCCATCAATTCATCGACTAGGATAATTCCGATACATCACAATTACACATGTAGAGATACTCACTAGTTGTGATCCAATCACAAATTCTCTCATGCCGTGAATCGTATCGTGACATTCAGTAAATGAGTTTAAGATCCAATCAAATACATAAAACATGTATACTCAAATAGTGAATCTTCATTTATCATATAAATGGTTCATACATAAGGCGATTGCCTTAGGACATCTCTCATATATTACTAACAGTATCAAGATCTGAAGCGATCTTATTGGTGGAAAGGAATGAAAAAAGATATTGCAGATTTTGTAGCTCGGTGTTTGGTTTGTCAGCAAATTAAAGCAGAACATCAGAGACTCGTCGGGTTACTACAGAAGATCGCAGTGTCGGAATGGAAATGGGAGCATGTTACCTTGGATTTCATCACGGGATTACCAAGGACTCATAAGGGACATGATTCGATTTGGGTTATCGTTGATCGATTGACCAAATCGGCTCATTTTCTTCCGATCCGAAAAAGGGATTCCTTGGATCGTTTAGCTTAGTTATATTGCAAAGAGATCACTAAACTCCATGGTATTCCTCTCAGCATTATTTTTTATCAAGACCCACGCTTTACTTAGAGATTTTGGTAGAGTTTTCAAAAGGCGTTGGGTACCGAATTACATTTTAGCACTACTTTTCATACTCAGACTGATGGACAGTCAGAGCGTACTATCTAGACTTTGGAGGATCTTTTGTGTGCTTGTGTTTTAGATTTTGGCAGTAGCTGGGAGGATCATCTACATTTGGTAGAATTTGCTTGCAATAACAGTTACCACTCTGTTATCCAGATGACACCTTTTGAGGCTCTCTATGGCAGAGCATGTAGATCTCCCATCTTATGGGATGAAGTTGGTGAGCATCAACTTCTAGGTCCACAGAGTATTCAGCAGGATGCGGAGCTAGTGCGTATTATTAGATAGAGATTGCTGACTGCTCAGAGTAGACAGAAAAGCTATGCAGATCGTAGACGGAGACAGTTGAAATTCACAGTAGGTGATTATGTATTTCTCCGTGTTTCACCCATCAAAAGAGTTAAAAGATTTGGCTTGAAGAGAAAGTTAGCTCCTAGATATATCGAACCTTTTGAGATCCTAGAGCGAATTGGTGCAGTTGCATATCAACTTGCTTTACCCTCAGCTTTAGCCGGAGTACATAACGTCTTCCATGTATCTATGTTGCGGAAGTATGTTCCAGGTCCGACTCATGTTCTGAAGGATCTTTCTATTCCTTTGCAACCCGATGTGTCATACGAAGAATTTCCTGTGCGTATTTTGGACCGCAAGGAACATCGATTGCAAAACAAATGTATCAATCTCATAAAGATTGGATGGCAACACCATTCCGACCAAGAAGCAACCTGGGAGTGTGAGGATGAAATGCATAGCAGATATCCTCATTTGTTTTCCTTAGGTACTAATATTCCTTAATTCTTAAATTTGGGGACCAAATTTCTTTTAGGGGGAGAGGATGTTAAGTATGAAAAAAAATATATCTTCTCTCCCCTCTTTATTGTCCCCGTACTCAGCCCATTTCTCCCATATGCTTTCAACCTCACCGCCTCACCTCCTGTCGACTTATTCTTTTCTTCTCTCCGCACGAGTACAACTCACCAACGCATCCTTCCTCTTTTTCTTCTTCCTCTCCTCTTCTTCTCCTTCCCCGATCGTTTTGTTAAATACGGGGATTTAAAATAGTAAATTAAATGGCCAAATAATTGAGGAAATAATCCTGGAAATTTTTTTCGGATTTTTAGGGAATTTTAGGAATTTTTCTGGATTTAAACGGACTCCGTACGAGACTTCTACGGGGATAAAATAACTAGGCTTTATTTAAGGGGTATTAACCTAAACCGGAAACCCTAATATCTATTTTTTTTTCTATTTCCCTTTTTCCCTGACTATTCTTCTTTAGCTTCTCCTCGCGCGATCCCTTCTTCTCCCGATTTCCTTTTCTCTCCCGCCCCGAAACCCGGAACGGTTCGCCCTCTTCTCCTCGCCTCTAACCGCCACGATTTCTTTCCCCACCGCCGCCGCTTCAGATCACCGCTAGCTTTCTCTTTATCGCACATACCAAGACGTCCGGCCTCGCGTTAGCGATCGACGCCACGCCAGGGTCCGACACCACCGATGGGCTGTGTCTTTCCGGAGGTTGCCGGAGCAGGCTATTAGGGCATCGGCAGGTCCTCGTCTCCGGTGAAGCGAGCGACTGGGAGGGAACTGTCGGCAGTGAAGTGGTCGGCTGTGAACGCGTTCTTCCCTCGATCTCAGAAGGTATACACCACTATGAACGCATTCCTTTTTGTGTTTGATGGGCAGTGGGTTGAGTGTGGTTTTCCGGCGAACCGGACAGCTTTAGGGGAAGGGTTGCCGATGGAATTCCTAGGGCGGGTGACTTGATCGGTCGATTTGGGTTGATTCCGGAGTTATTCGGTTGATCGGTATGGTTCGGAGGATATGGGATTTGGGTGATATTGTTTGATCTTGAGGATATCTTTGTAAGTGATGAATTAGGTTAATTGATTTGGAAATTGGTTTGGGTTAATTGGGATATGAAGGAAATCGATTAATTATTCGATTTGTCATTGAATTGTATATTTTGTGCTTGACTATAATTATGCTATATATGGTGTTTCTGCAGGCGGTGTCCCACGCGTGATTTATCGCTTCTTCTTCATGGATATATATTTAGGCGGGTATTTTGACTTAACGTTTAGATTAAGTCAAATTGATATGCTAGTAGGATAGCTTACAATAACTTTTTCATGTTTATATGCCTGATATACTTTTGGTGCCTACTAGATACATGCATGTGTTAGGATATGATTATATTTACCTGTTTGATATGGATCATAGTACATGGATTAGGGATATGTATATATATTGGTTGTACATATCATTTGGATAGATATTTTGAGTAGGTTTTACATGCTGTAGTATCATGCACCATTTTCGCATGATTGCATGCTGGCTGGGCGGGGTTCCATTATTGTTGAGCCCGCAGCTAGTTACATGGCCTGCACACACTGCCACTCATGGGTTAGTGGTACATCAGGAGGGTGTGTGCAGTTGCTCACAGTTCAGCTCGCCGGGTCCGCAGGGTAGCGATGAGGCGTGGTAGCGGCAGGATCCTCCTCCGCCTATGACACTGTGAGATGAGAGCTTAGCTCCCCCACTATGTTTGGGGCAGGAGGATAGGTGTACTCCGACAGCATCCTGTCCACTCGGTCACTCAGGAGCAGTGATGGCAGAGTGCACAGTTGTCATAGCCCTACCCACTCGGCTTCACCAGTGCGTGTGAGGCGGCTGACTGGCGTCAGGGGTGACCATGTCATTGGCACGGCATGCACTTTGCATATATTGCATTTATCATGTGTCTGCATTTTTATTGATGCCTTGATGTGCATACGATTATTATTACTTTAGTCGCACATGCCCTATATCAGTAGGAGATTCGTAAGTACACTATTTTGTATTTCTTGCTATACCCTATTTATGTGAGATCAGCATCGCATGATATTTTTATTGTTAGCTATACCTGATTTTGCATATCTACTATACCCGCAGAGTTCTTCGAACTCACCCCGCTGGTTTATATCTATTTCAGATGAAGTATCAGAGAGTGCAAATGGACCCCACTCCGAAAATGTTTTGATTTGGATATTTGTTTTTATGGATTTGGATATTTTGGTTAGAGGACATGTATAGGTTTGAGATTGATTTTGTATTTGGTTTTGGTGTCCTTATGGACCTTATTCGATTTTGGTTTGCTGATTTTGTTGAGTATTCCCGCCAGATGGCGTAAGGGTAAGTCTATTTATTTTTGTTTGTCATTTATTTTGGATGATGGCACGAGGCCAAATTATATAATCGCGTGTGAGTTTGGATTCCTGGCCGTGTTGATCGATGTATAGTGGCCGTGTAGGCCTTTGTATGTAAATTGGGATTGTCACCCGTGACAGGAGATGTCACGGATTTTTGTCCGTGGGTCTCCTTCTGGCGTGACAATTTATTTGCATCGAGCGCCTAGGGTTTCGAGTTCCTAGGGGTTTTTGGATTTTTCTGAGTTCGCCATGTATTGCGTGTTTTGCAGGTAATTTGGAAATTTTGATTGGTATGGATTTCGACGATTTTATGTTTCGAAATTCGAGGATTTTGACGAGATTAATATGGGTTTTGGCTACATCGGACCTCTCCGACGGTGAAATAGGTATGATGATAAATTTGATATGTTTTTATTTATGGTAATATCGTATTCATTTAATGATATGAGACGAGGTGGGCGTACTTCTGCGCCGAGACGTGGTGTGGGACGGCCACGCCAGAGGACCCAGAGATCTTTGGTGACAGACTTGCCAGAGAGATCTACTGAGGGTGAGCATATTGATCAGGGTCAGATTCCACAGGGTGCTACGGGAGTTGTGGATCCTCGCCCCGGATCCTCCTCCCGAGATACCCATAGCTGGGGCATCCGATGTACCAGGAGATCCATCGCTACACATCGTAAACCCCGCCAAGAGGGACCTTCTACTACTGCACTGACGAGCCCATCAGGGAGCCGGCCGACTCACTCAAGATCGGCCCCTACTTATCCTATCGATGTAGCCGCGCACGAGCTCTGATTCTAGGATTGGCTAAGTCGGCGATGAAGAGCCGGCTCACTTATTCACCGGAGAGACGATCCGATCGTGGCTCGCCTTGGATCGAGACGATGGAGCGACCTTCTACTATATGGTTCGCTCCGAGTGGGAGAAGGCAGAGTTAGCGCCTTCCATTTACGCAGGCGAGGCCGAGATCCGTGGGATATGCGTCGATTATCGAGCGAAAGAAAGTTACCCGGGCGAGATTTAGAGAGGCTTTTGAGAGTCAAGATTTCCACGCATATCGGATGATGAGACGCCGTGGATTTTCTCGAGTCCCAAGATGTAATAATCGCTCTGATGGAGTATAATACGGAATTTAATCGGTTAGCCGTGTTTGCCTGAGTTAGTCTTGAGGATAGGTCACGGATGATGCAGTTTACAGGACCGGATGGGCATCTACAGTCAGGATGGCGGATTTGGTAGTTCTTCCTACCGAGAGGCGTTGGATAGAGCTTTGTTGATCGAGTCGGCTCAAGAGGTTAAAGACAGAAGAGGAAACAGGTAAAGATCTACAGTCGTAATCACCCCATGACATCGACATCAACAGAGTGGCCGCAGCCAACCGGGTCGAGTCATTCTAGGGCATCTAGCCGCCTCGTAAATCGACGATCTTCACCGGGCCTCGCGGTCTTTTCAAGAGAGCCGAGACCGCCCATTAGCGCACCCATGCTCGTTGTGTGGATCGAAGGAGCATATCATCTCATGCACCTTGGGACAGCCAGTTATTATTGCAAGCCGCTCGACACTGACAGATGCCGAGATTCGTTGAAGGCTCAAAGATGTGGCTTCCGGTTTCTATTCAGGAGGACTGCGGCCACCGGGACTCAGAGAGGGGGCCAGACCTTCGCAACGCGCAGAGGACAGCTCCCCTTCAGGAGTCGCCTATGGTATTCATGGACAGGAGTACACCGGTGCCCGTACGGTGTCACAGGTTGATCAGACCGCATGACGGATGCTGATGGCCCACCTGCATAAAGATTACGCAGACGCATCGATACAAGATCACCGCAGCCTTCGCCACTAGTTCAGATCACCACAACCGCAAGATGATCGCGGCCGTTATACCACCTTCCTATCACCTTCACTACCGTGACGGGCCTCGTGCTCAGCACATCCACCTTTGGCAGTGATACCACCTCCACCGCCACCGGAGACTGGGCGGATTCATGCGATTACCAGAGAGGATGCGCAGCGAGCCAACGAATCCGTATTTCGATGCGGTTTCACTTTATGCATTTTCACTATTATGCTAGTTGATATCGTAGTTCGATTCGTTTATTTCTCGTACTTTTATGAGAGAGATTGGTAGATTACCGGCTAGTAGATCACAGAGATTAGTCGTCTCCCTACCATCTGGCAATACATTGGATGTTACCCAGGAGGTCCGAGGTTGTCCTTTAGATTTTGGTAACATCATTCTTACGGTAGATTTATTGGTACTGGATATGGTCGAGTTCGATATTATTCTTGGCATGGATTGGCTGTCAGCATATCATGCCACAGTGGATTGTCAGACGAGGGTGGTCACATTCGACCTCCAACCAACCCTCGTGGGATTTCACCGCATCCGGAGACGATAGCGACCATTTCGCGATTCAGGGCTCGTAAGCTTTTATCGCGGTTGCGCTGTGGTTTTCTATTATCTATGATCAATGTAGAAGACAGTGGTGACTCTCAGATCGCGGACATCCCTATTGTCCGAGAGTATTCAGATGTCTTTCCAGAGGAGTTACCGGGTCTGCCTCCCAGAAGGCAAGTGGAGTTCATGATTGAGTTAATACCTGGGACGGCGCCGGCATCGAAAGCTCCTTATCGTATGGCCCCGAGAGAGTTGGATGAGTTAAAGGTTCACCCGTGAACTTTTGGACAGAGGTTTTATTCGCCTAGTGCATCACCCGGGTTCTCCTGTTCTTCGTGAAGAAGAAAGATGGTTCGATGAGACTGTGCATCGACTACAGCAATCAACGCCGGCCACTATCAAGAATAAATATCCCCGCCACGTATTGAGGACTTGTTTGATCACCGTGAGGTACATCACCCTATTCTAAGATTGATCCGCGGTCCGGATATCATCAATTAAGGGTTAGAGATTCCGACATTCGTAAGACTGCCTGCATCAGATATGGACATTATGAGTTTTTGTAATGCCATTTGGCTTACCAATGCTCCAATGCCGTATTCATGGACTTAATGAACCGTGAATTTATGGATTTTCTAGATCGGTTCGTCATTGTTTTTATCGATGACATTCGGTTTATTCTCGCTCCGAGGAGGAACACGCCAAAGATCTTCGCCTTGTTCTCGATAGGCTCACAAAAGCGGCTATATCGCGAAGTTCAATAAATGCGCGTTTTGGTTACACTCACCGGTTTTCTCGGGACATGTGGTTTCGAGTAGAGGTATTTTGACAAGATCCGTAAGATCGAGGTCACCTGGGAGCAAACCATCGGCTTTAGGAGGTTCGCAGCTTCTAGGCTTGGCGGATATTACAGACAGTTCGTTGAGGGTTTCTCGAGCATTTCTATGCCATTGACACACGCCTTACTGTGAAGGGCGTGAAGTTCACGTGACAGAGGCGCGAGACTAGTTTTCGAGGAGTCAAGAGAGAGATTGGTGTCGCGACCGATCGGGTATTACCATCGAGGACAGCGGTTTCGTTCTTTATACCGATGCGCCTCTACAGGTTTAGGCGCAGTGTTGATGCAAAGACGGCAGGTAGTTTCTTATCTCGCCAGGTTGAAGGAGCATGAGAAAACTACCCGATTCATGATTTAGGAGTTTGCCGCTATTATCTATGCCTTGAAGATTTGGAGGCATCATTTATATGGTATTACGTTTGAGATTCTTATCCGATCATAAGAGTCTCAAATATCTGTTTACACAGAAGGAACTCAATCTCCGACAGAGGAGATGGATGGAGTTCCTGAAGGATTATGACTGTACCATCAGCTACCACCCAGGGAAAGCCAATGTGGTTGCTGACGCACTTAGCCGGAAGTCCCGAGGGACTTTAGCTTCCTTCCGAGTTTTGGTCACAGATTTGATTCAGGGTTTCTCTGAGTTGAGCTTAGAGGAGCAGGGACCGACAGAGCAGGGCGTTCTAGTTACCATGGTTGCTCGATGCTCTATCCGGACGAGTCCGGAGGCTCGCGATGATCGCATTCTGATTCATTGGTAGTCGATCACATCGACAGACCGAGTTCACCCGAGATAATGAGGGTATTATATATTTTCGAGGCAGATTATGTGTACCTCAGCCTCACCCGGTTATGGAGGAGTTACTACAGGAGGCACATCGCTCTCGATTTGCGATCCACCCAGGCGGAACCCGTATGTATCGAGATTTAAAGCGGTTGTATTGGTGGAACGGTATGAAGAAAGACATCGCGGATTTTGTAGCTAGATGTCTGATTTGTCAGCAGGTCAATGAGCACGAGACCGATTACTTCGAGGATTCCTATTCCTGAGTGGAAGTGGGATCATATTACTATGGATTTCGTGATGGGTTTGCCTAGGACACGTCAAGGCCATGATGCGATTTGGGTAGTCGTAGACCGACTAACCAAATCCGCGCACTTCTTATCGATTCGGAAGATCGACTCTCTGGATCGATTGGCATGGTGTTCCTTTGAGCTATATTGTCGGGAGATCATCAGATTGCATGGTGTTCCTTTGAGCATTATATCAGATAGAGATCCCCGGTTCACTTCTAGGTTCTGGCAGAGTCTGCAGCAGGCTTTAGGCACACAGCTTCGGTTTAGTACTGCATTCCATCCGCAGACAGATGGACAGTCTGAGCGGACCATTCAGACACTAGAGGATTTGCTGAGGTCATGTGTTATAGATTTCGGAGGCAACTGGGAGGATCATTTACCGTTAGTGGAATTCGCCTACAATAACAGTTATCATTCGGCTATCCAAATGGCCCCGTATGAGGCATTGTATGGTAGGCAGTGTCGTACACCCACCCTCTGGGAGGAGGTTGGGGAGGCCCAGTTGCTAGGACCCCAGAGAGCTCAGTATGAGGCAGAGTTGGTCCGTACTATCAGACGTAGGATCGCCAGAAGAGTTATGCAGATCGTAGACGGAGACCTTTGGAGTTCTCTGTTGGTGATCATGTATTCTTGCGAGTTTCACCCACGAAAGGGGTGAAGAGGTTTGGACTCCGTGGTAAGCTTGCTCCTAGATATATCGGTCCGTTTGAGATTTTGGAGAGGATCGGAGCAGTTGCTTATCGTCTAGCGCTACCCCCATCTTTGACGAGTATACATGATGTATTCCATGTGTCTATGCTGAGGAAGTATGTGCCAGATTCTACACACATTCTATCAGATGTATCAGGTTCCATTCAACCTGATGCTACGTACGCAGAGGTTCCGGTGCGGATTTTGGATTTCAAGGAACGACAGTTGCGGAACAAGGTTGTGCGACTTGTCAAGGTCGGGTGGAGTCACCACACCGACGAGGAGGCTATTTGGGAGCTCGAGGAAAAGATCCGAGCTCAATATCCCCACTTGTTTACTTGAGGTACGTGAGGAGTATTTTCAGTACTTGTGGTATTTCTTACTCGTTGTTCATCTGAGTAGGAAATTTGGGGACCAAATTTTTATTAGTGGGGGAGAATGTTAAATACGGGGATTTAAAATAGTAAATTAAATGGCCAAATAATTGAGGAAATAATCCTGGAAATTTTTTTCGGATTTTTAGGGAATTTTAGGAATTTTTCTGGATTTAAACGGACTCCGTACGAGACTTCTACGGGGATAAAATAACTAGGCTTTATTTAAGGGGTATTAACCTAAACCGGAAACCCTAATATCTATTTTTTTTTCTATTTCCCTTTTTCCCCGCCGCGCCGCGACTATTCCCTTCGGCAGTTCTCCTCGCGCGATCCCTTCTTCCCCGATTTCCTTTTTCTCTCCCCCGCGCCCGAAACCCCCCGGAACCAGTGCCTCGCCCTCTTCTCCTCGCCTCTGCGCGATTTCTTTCCCCACCGCGCCAGCCTCGCGGATCGACCACCATTGCTAGCTTTCTCTTCTCGCGCTCGCTATGCGTCGCCGGCCTCGCGTTAGCGATCGATGGCAAGCCTTGCCGCCGTCGTCGTCGAAACACCACCCGATGGTGTGGTCTTCCGGAGGTTCTTGGGCGAGCTATTAGGGCATTGGCGAGTCCTCGTCTCGGTGAAGCGGCGGTGGGAGAGCTATCGGCGATGAAGTGGGTTTGTGAGCAGCGTTCTTCCCTCGATCTCAGAAGGTATACACCACTATGAACGCATTCCTTTTTGTGTTTGATGGGCAGTGGGTTGAGTGTGGTTTTCCGGCGAACCGGACAGCTTTAGGGGAAGGGTTGCCGATGGAATTCCTAGGGCGGGTGACTTGATCGGTCGATTTGGGTTGATTCCGGAGTTATTCGGTTGATCGGTATGGTTCGGAGGATATGGGATTTGGGTGATATTGTTTGATCTTGAGGATATCTTTGTAAGTGATGAATTAGGTTAATTGATTTGGAAATTGGTTTGGGTTAATTGGGATATGAAGGAAATCGATTAATTATTCGATTTGTCATTGAATTGTATATTTTGTGCTTGACTATAATTATGCTATATGCAGGTTTCGGTCACGAGGCAGGTCCCCAGTCGTGACGATTCGGTTCTTCTTGCGGATATATATTCAGGCGGGTATTTTGACTTAACGTTTAGATTAAGTCAAATTGATATGCTAGTAGGATAGCTTACAATAACTTTTTCATGTTTATATGCCTGATATACTTTTGGTGCCTACTAGATACATGCATGTGTTAGGATATGATTATATTTACCTGTTTGATATGGATCATAGTACATGGATTAGGGATATGTATATATATTGGTTGTACATATCATTTGGATAGATATTTTGAGTAGGTTTTACATGCTGTAGTATCATGCACCATTTTCGCATGATTGCATGCTGGCTGGGCGGGGTTCCATTATTGTTGAGCCCGCAGCTAGTTACATGGCCTGCACACACTGCCACTCATGGGTTAGTGGTACATCGGAGGGTGTGTCTGATTGCTCTGTCGAGCTCAGTCCGCTCATGGGTAGCGATGAGGCGTGGTAGCGAGCGAGGATCCCTCCTCGGCCTATGACACGGAGATGAGAGCTTAGCTCCCCACTATGTTTGGGGCGGGAGGATAGGTGTACTCCGACGGCATCCTGTCCACTCGGTCACTCAGGAGCAGTGATGGCAGAGTGCACAGTTGTCATAGCCCTACCCACTCGGCTTCACCATTGCGTGTGAGGCGGCTGACTGGCGTCAGGGGTGACCATGTCATTGGCACGACATGCACTTTGCATAGATTGCATTTATTGTGTTTCTTTGCATTTTTATTGATGCCTTGGATGTGCGTATGATTGTCATGCATCACAGGATACATGCTTATATATGATCGAGGACTTTATTACTTCTAGTCGGCACATGCTCCTATATCGGGGTAGGAGATTCGGTAAATCACAGCATTTTGTATTTCTTGCTTGCATACCCTATTTATGTGAGTATCTTGACATGTTATTTTTATTGTTAGCTATACGATTTTGCATATCTACTTTACCGCATGAGTTCTTTGAACTCACCCGTTGATTTATATCTATTTGAGGATGAGTATCGAGAGAGTGCGATTCTTAGGACCCCACTCGTCGTAAAGTTTTGATTTGGATATTTGTTTTTACGGTATTTGGATATTTTGGTTAGAGGACATGTATAGGTTTGGAGATTGATTTTGTATTTGGTTTTGGTGTCCTTATGGACCTTATTTGGATTTTGGTTTGGTTGGATTTTGTTGAGTATTCCTGCCCAGATGGCAGAAGGGGTAAGTCTATTTATTTTAGACTGTTTGTCATTTATTTTGGATGATGGCCTGAGGCCAAATTATATAACTGCGTGTGAGTTTGGATTCCGGTCGTGTTGACCGATGTATAGTGGCCGTGTAGGCCTTTGTATGTAAATTGGGATTGTCACCCGTACATGGGAGATGCTGTCGGATTTTTGTCTGGTGGGGTCTCCTTCGGGGCGTGACACGTTTTCTTTCTCTCACAAGGCAGCCACAACTTCGTAAAAAGGGCTTTCTCCTTCTTTTCTAAGGCTTTTGGTTTCCAAAGCAAGAGGAGTTGAGTGTTGATTCCTTCCTTGCTCTTTGGCGTCGTTGTCAAAGTCGTCGGACTTCGCCGAAACCAAGTGAGGCTGCCTTGTTTGTCGTTTGTTTTGTAGCATCCTTTTTGATATTTCGTTTCCCTTCTGGTAACCTACAATAGCCCTAGACGTTACATTTCTTCCACACCAATGTGAACACCACCTGACTGGGCTCACACAACAGAGGAAACACCTCAAATGTAGCCTTGCTACCTAGGTTTTCAACCAATAACAACTACAACAGCAATTGACCACTAAGTGAGCTTCGTATTTCACTTATAGTTTGTTATTTCGTTGATTGTAGGAGTAGCATGTCTCACATAGGAAAAGGAACTATATCGATATAATATGGTTACAATTCGATCTATCGAGTAGGGGCATTGGTCATTTATTATAATTATATTCTTATCATTTTTTTAATATTATTTTGAATCATTTGAGTTCATATTATTTTGTAGATACGAGTTCGAGCGGAGCTCGGTGATCGGCCGAGATTCGACGACTTTTGCTATAAATAGAAGTGGGTACATTCGATCCTTGGACTCTATATGTTCCTTGTGCATGAATAAATGAGATAATTGATTTATTTATATTTGTATAACTATTTTTTAAAAAATGAGCATTGAACTAGTATTTAAAACTAGCGAAATGGGTAATAAATAATTAAACTGATGGAGGGTAAATAATTGATATTACTTCCTATTCATATGTGGGTTTTATATGGGGTAAACATGGGATGTGTTGTTTTAAAAATTTAAATGGATACTCTGACTCATTCTTCCGTTGGTACTTGTTCTGTTTATATTGCTTGACCTTCCTTACTCATGATTATTTCATCTGTTGATACTTGTACCTTTTAATGATACAACATGTACATATAAATCTTATGTTGGTAATTAAATAACTTGAATTAAGTTTATCATTCAGATTTATCTTAAGATGGACACATATAGTTGAACAAGTATGATAACCGAATTAAAGTTGAAAAACTAAAGAAATGAAAGAGAAATACTAAAAGTGAAAGCTCTGAGCCTAGTTTTATATCAGAGTACTTGACCCCCACTTGAGTAGTGGTAGCATGAGTTGCGCGCAGTCAGATTTTGCTTGCACTTCGGCGCCTTGTTATTTCTTGTTGCATTCCACCGGTGATTGGGCTTTTAGCCCATACGTCAGATGACGTTATATAGACTCTGATGATATTGGCTCAAGTTATTCACTATTTAGTTGATTTATCAGATTTTAGTTGATACATCAAATTGTAGTTGATTTATCAGATTCACACCATTGATGATGTTTATAAATATGATATATACTTATATCTATGTATAAGAACTTGAAACAAATTAAAAGATTTGAAACAGAAAGAAAAGAAGAAATTATAATTTTACAAACTCCCTTGGCCTCTTAAGCAAGATTAAATTCATGCACATCTTGCTTTTTGGCCTCGATTTTGCGAGTTTGAGTACCCTTTTGATATTTCACTGATTTTGTTGTACATAGAGTCGCTCAGAGATATCGACTTACTGTCTTCTCTGTTTGGTTTCTATTTCGATGTACTTTGTTTGTTTCGTCGATTTTCTATCTAGATGCATTTTTAGTTTATGTAGAAAATCTATCTTCATGAAATATAGACATTTTTATGGAATCTTTTGAGTTAATTGTATTATATGATCCTTATGTTTCCTTATTCATATATTGTCACCGAGCGGGGTACCGAACTGACACCCTCGGGGTGTGACAAGTATACTTGTATCATCATCTTGCAATTTTCTCCTTTTCTTTTTTTCTTCACTATGAAACTCCAAAGGAAGTATCCTAGCAAGGTGACAACTTCTCTTATTATTATTCTAAGACTAACCGCAGTTGTACTTCAATTGTTCAATGCTTGTCCTAGTCATGCTTTGAAATTTATGAAAGATGAGTGCCGACTCTGTTTAAAATGGCCCCTAACAATGTTGTGCCTAATTAATTAATGAGCTCTATCGCTTTAATATGTATATATCTATATGAAGAGGTGTTTTATGTCTCATGCTTTTTTAAGTGAGTTAATAAATAACTCAACAGTCCTTAATCAAGGTTTCACTCAAGAAAGCAATTGAAAATGTGCCTCGGAAAACAGTACTTGGAATGACTTTGAGTAGAAAGAGGAAAATAACTTTGATCGGCAAGACAATTATTGACATAGTTTAGATTTTAAGGATGATTCATGCGTACCATATTTAATAGATTTGTAAAGTCAACTAGAAATATTTTTGTAGATTTGTAAATTTTCTTTACTTCTTTTTACATAAATATTTTTGTCCCCTCGTCATGGAGGCATTTTTGATTGTATTGATAGTATAATCTCCAACATTTCACATCCTTCAGGAATGAGATTCAAACTTTGTCTTGTTATAAGGAGGATGGAATCCAGTAGTTCTTTGGAGGCATTTGTATTACATGAGGGCCTGATGAAAATATAGACGACATTATATTCTCTACACTGAGTTACATGGGAAAAGGTGAATGATGAACAATAGTTTAGATGGGGGTAGAAACCTACTCAACGTCTGATATTTTTAAAATTTTATTTGTGCTTCTATTTACTTAGACCTTTGTCATTATTGATAGTGTCAAATGCCTAGAGTCGAATTGTGTGCTAAATGCTAACTTATTTGAAGAGAGATAAATGTATTGTTTTTTTTTATCCAAGGTACTGATGCCTCAAGGAAGTATAAGAAAATCATATTGCTTGGTGTTCTAAGTTCATAAAAAATAGCAAAACTACAATCCCAATACAATTTAAATTTCAAACCGTACATATATCATAAGTCATTTGCAAATCATTAATGTATTTCAAGTCGTACATATCACTATTTTTGTAGTGGCATAGTTGCCATACTTGGGAATGCTTCCTTATAAGGTTTGATAATCCTGTCGAGATAAATTATTTTGCATAACATAACTATATATGCAGTTTCCTTTAAAGTATGTTTGATCTTGTAAAATTGTTTTTGCCATACTTCATCTTTGCTTAGTGCGAGAGCAACTGTTTGATATAGATAGTACTAGGTAGTAGTGAATTATAGTCAATGAACATTCCATCTTATTGATGGATATATAGTTCATTTATTCACATACTATTTTCTAATGTTCCCCAGGTCTTCTAATCACTCACATTGAGAGGCAACAATCTTCTTCACCTTTAGTTATTGTGATTGGTGAGGGAATTTCGGAGATTGCAGCTAGCTGCTGGTGCATTGCATAATGCCTCTTAATTTTTATGTGATGTTCTCTTTCCATCTATGATTTTCTTACATGTGAATTAAACTTTGTTCTTATTAAGAATATAATATCTAGATCATGAACTTGTGGTGAATTTTTCTTTTTCAGGTTATTCTGTTAAAATTTCACGATCGACTTGGTGGGCAGGTCCATACATACTGACTATTATTTTGGTTGTCCTGTTGACATGAGAGCATCATCGTCTCAATTATACATCGAAGTTACATTTTAACTTGTAATTTATCTTACTGGCATATAGTTATCGATCTTTTTTTTTTTTTACTTAGGTTACACGATCGATGTCTGTAATGAAAATTGTCTAGCACCATTAATTCGTTCTCTAGGCCTAAAGCTATACCGTACTAGTGGTGACAACTCTGTCTTGTATGACCATGATTTGGAGAGGTAATTAGTTTGCCTACATCTAACGACATATTTCTTGACTCTTGATGTTTGGAAGTTTGATAGATGGCTATCAGTTTCATCATATGTTACCAAAAAGGACCATAACTATTAGAAGATGTGATTCTTTACTACCAGTACCATGAAGAGTTTCAATTAAAGTCTATGGTATGCAAGACGTTATTTTCTTTTTTTTTTTTTTTTTTTTTTTTTTGCAGGATTTCAAAAGATCAGGAATATGACCATGTGTTTATGGTAGAAATTGGGTGGTCATCCTATATTTTTCTCAGCCAATAAGCTTATTCCTTTGGTATAAATTCAAAAGTTAATAATGTGAAAAATATTCTCAGGAAAATTAAATCTAATATTCTAAAACTTCAAGTTTATCACTCCAAAAGAAAATAAATAAAAGTTAAATATATCGGTTCCATATTGTCAATTCGAAAAAGATACAATTTAATTTCATTTCTCACATGACTTTTTTTGACCCTATGTCCTACTTCACATCGGATTTATATATGAAATTTAAGTTTAGCAATATTAGAAGTAAGGAGACAAGTGTTACGATATGAGATGACAAATTGTCCGGAATTAAAAACTTTAAATATTTAGGATTATTTTTGTAAGATGATGAAGAGATTGAGAGAGATGTCTTATATAAAATACAAAGAAAGATGGTTGAAATGAAGGAAAATATTAATGGGTGTTTTGTGTGATCGTAAAGTACCTCTAAAATATAAAGGGAAGTTTTACAAAACGACGGTTATATCTGCTATGTTATATGACGTTGAATGTTATGTTACAACTCGAGCACATTAGCAAAAGATGAGAGTTACAGAGATGAGAATGTTAAAGTGGAATGTGCAGACATATATACAAGGATGAATAGAATAAGAAATGAAAGCATTAGAGAGAGTCGGAGTTGCATCTATTGAAAGAAAACTCCGAGAGATACGTTTAAGGTGGTATAAATATGTACTTAGACGACCAACAAATGTTTTAATTAGGCGATGTGAAACGATAACAAATATATACCTCGAATGAGAAAGAAGAAGACCAAAAAAGACTTGATTAGCAACAATAAATAAGATAAAATTTATTTAAGTATAGATGATGATATAGTAGGGGATAGAGCCCAATGACGTAGAAGGATTCATATAGCCGACCTCATCTAGTGACATAAAACTTAATTGTTATTGTTATATGCAATATAATCCAAACAATATGCATAGAGGAGATAAATGAGTAGCTTACAACATACAATTTTCCATCCAAAGCATCTACAAGGACACACAAACAAGTAGCTTAGAGATTGCAATACACAATCCCAAGCATGCAACACCAATAAAGAAGATAAATTACATGTAGATAGAAGTTTTGCGACACTAAACACCAATAGGATTTAATGGAAATATGAATCTTGGTCAAATTATACCAATTCCAACAAACAACCTTCAAGTAGAAATAAAGTAACATGTATATTTTGCCTTGTGATGATATTATACACTTACTAATTAGCCATCAGAAACTCAGTTGATGCTGCCCATAGAATAAAATAGTTGTACAAGTAGAAATAAAGTAACATGTTTAAACTTACCTTGATGATAAAGGAGAAATCAATTACAATATAGATAGAGAGCACAAATAGTAATTTATAATATGCAATATCATTCACACAATATACACCGGAGGAAATATATAAATAAATAGCTTACGACATACAATGTACCATTCAAAGCATTTCTGAAGAAACAGGCACAAATAAATAGCTTACGGGCTACAGTACGTAATCCAAAATATTTTTTCTTAATACAGAGACAAATAATATTTTTTCACAAAAGAATAGCTTTAGACTAATAAAAGATAAAGAGATGCGAGCTTGCAAACACTAGAATCGGAGAATAAATTATATATAGATAGAAGCAGTGCGTCGTCAAACACCAATACCATTCAGTGGAAATAATGCGCTTTGGTCAAATTATACTAACTCCAAACAAGCCACCTCTTCAAATAGAAATAAAGAAACAAGTACACTTAATTTGCCATGATATTGTAAAATTCACCATTAATTAGTAGCTAACCTTGATTATAATGGAGGAGACAATTATCCACGGAAGCTTGATTGATCCTATCTCATCCCTATGGGTATAACATAGTTGGTACTTGAGTAGTAGACTTGCTGTAATAGATAATGTTCGATTCCCGATGAAGTTAATTCTCTTGGAAAAAAATACCCTTCCATCTAGGAGGTAGTCATCATGATTTATTGCTTTTCAAATACCGTGGAACCGATCTAGAAAGACTCTTTTTTTTTTTACTGCAATTGATTGATCTTGTCTTGTCTATTCGGAGGCATCAAGTAAAATTGATTGATCCTGTCCATAGAATAAAATAGTTGTACAAGTTTTTTACCCTAACAATATTCAAAGATATGCAATAAGCTTTGGTAAGAAAATAGACGACCAGATGACTTACAAGGGCGGACGATGAAACTTCCAAACTCATCCTTTATTTCGTATTTGTACGAGTCCTTGCTGAGAAATAAGCGTGTTTCTCGATCAATGCTATTAATAGTAACTTGTGGAATTCGTTGAATGATGTGCCAATTTTGCTTCCCCTTACTGCAACTATCTAGTAGAAGTGAATTGCATTCCATCTCCAATGTCTGCAAACTATGCAAAGTGGCATTAATCAGGCTTGACACCCACTGTGGAAGCTGTTTTGTTTCAGAGGAGAAAGCAACTCGGAAGTACTGCAACATGCCAACCTTCTCCACATATTCCAAATTTGGACAGAGCTTAATTTGCAAATAGCTAATTGAGGGAAGGATGCTATTTTTCAACTTTGGGCAGCGGATGATGTTACATCGTTTCAGATTGGGAAATAAATTGAGGTTGCTTGCATGAACATTCTCGTTAGGTACCACAACATCCTTTGCATCACGTAATACCCACGCTTCCCAATTCAGCATGTTTTTAAATGCTAGATACTCAAGTTTTGGGAATGCAGGCGTTCTACAGCCGAGGAATTTACGCCCAATACTGCGGATTGCTTCTCCTCCTTCAATGTTTAGGACTTTAAGATTGGGTAGTTGGCCCAATGGAGGCAGTACTGTACATGATGGAAAATTACGAAGATTCAAAAATATTAGGTCCGCCAAAGAATCAAGTATAGAAGTCGACACCATCCACTCTGGAAACTGTCGGCCAGGGAAATTGAGGATCTCAAAGTCTGGTAAGCTCGGTAGAGGACTGAGTTGGTTGCATATCCTCTCCGCCTCAGAGATTTGTTTCTCATTGTTTTCGTTATTATTCATTGTCCATCTAAGCTCCAATCTCCTAAGAAATGTGTTGTTCGCAAGCACAAAGGTTCTGTTTCCTGTGGCTGCTGCCCTTTCCAATTTATCAATAATCAAATAAATTAGGTTGCACAAAGATTGTAACTCGTCCAAGTCACAACCTTCATCCATCCTGCTCATGGAAACACAATGGCCGACCAAAAATCCACTGAGATGGTTGAGATTTTTCAACTTCCCAATTCCCTTTGGAAGATGGGTGAGCGGAGTATGTTTAATCCGAAGGCACCTCAAGTTGCTCAACCTTGTGATGCCCTTGGGAAGTTCATGCAGTGATTCACACCCCGAAATATTCAAAGTTTGCAGGTTTGCAAGACACTCAATGGATTCAGGAAGTCTTCTAATCTTCGTTCGATCAAGATCCAAGTATTTTAGATGAAACAATTCCATAAGAGAATCTGGGAGGCTGTCTATGGATGTATCACACAAATCCAAGACTCTGAGACGCTTTAAGCTTTCAAAAGTATGATTCTCTATTCGTTCTATTTGAGGGCAATTAACGAGGTGTAGGACTCTCAAACACTTTTGCTCTATTATGACATTGGGCAGAGATAACACATCACCTTGGTTTGAGATGGACAAACGACGAATCTTTGTCGAAGAATTTGTACTTGTGGATTGACCATCATTAATGATAATCCCTTCCTCTTCTATCAGTTTTTCTCCAAAAGATCGTAAAACATCATGCATAACAAATGCTG
Organism: Wurfbainia villosa; assembly: GCA_025175895.1. Taxonomy (NCBI): domain Eukaryota; kingdom Viridiplantae; phylum Streptophyta; class Magnoliopsida; order Zingiberales; family Zingiberaceae; genus Wurfbainia; species Wurfbainia villosa. The sequence goes on along the minus strand of CM045998.1, from coordinate 521,378 downwards.
TGCCATCTAAAAATCTAAGATTAATTTGCATAAGATTTCTTGCAACAAGTTCTTTGAAGTAGTCTTCTGCGATATTTTCCATCAAATTATCTGATTGTTCAATCACAAACCCTTCGGCCACCCACAGTCGGATTATGTCCCTTCGAGATGATACGACATGGTAGAAAGCACAACTAAGAAAACATTGTTTGAGATGACTGGGTAAATCCTCATAGCTCAAGTATAAAGCATTGGACAGTTCGTCATCGATCTCTTTAATAGACCATAAATGGCTTTCAGCAACTTTTTCCCACTCCCTCTTAGTCCTTTCCTTGTGAAATAAAACACCAGCATCACTTTAACTGCCAGAGGAAGACCATCACATCTTCTGATAATTTCCATACCAACTTCTTTCAATTCAGAAATTATTACATCCTCCTCATCTCCAAAAACAATCTTTCTAATTAATTCCCAACCACTGTCTTTGTCCATTTTCTCAGCAGGGTGGACAAAATCAGCTCTCATTTCTCTTGCCACATCTTCCCGCCTAGTGGTAAATAAGATAGCAGTCCTACAGGAACCATTGAATATGAGATTTCTGAGCAAATCTCTCCACACGTTTGCACTCCATAGATCATCCAGCACAAAAAATAAACTTTCCGAAAGAAGAGGAACAATTCTGCCTTCGATTTCTGCTCTACTTTGAACACCATCATCATTCCCTCCTACACCTCGCAATACCTGTTTGAGTATCTCTATTGGAGAGTAATGCTTGGATACATGTAGCCACACTGTTTTTGGAAACTGTTTTTTCACCATTTCATCGTTGAATATTTTTTGTGCTAGAGTGGTCTTGCCTATTCCGCCCATCCCAGAAATTCCAAACACACTACACTTTTTTTTGCTATGATCTATCTTCGAAATTAAGTTTTGGGCAGCATCTACAATTTGTGTGCCTACAATATCAGTCGCCACATGTGTGGGAGAGGTAGGAGATGACGTCCTTACTGAGTTATTTTGGAAGCCTTCAGTTATGTGCTCGAATAATCCGAGCACAATACTACTACTGTCCTCTTTTATTTCATCGAGTCTATCATTTACTCTTTTTATTTGAATCAAAATGTCTCTGTTTGACTTAGAACACTGAATGTAAGATGAAAGCAAACTGACCCAAGAGCGTACCCCTGAAGAAGCAGATGATTGAGCTTCCAATAATCTTTCACCTTCGACCATGCAATGATCAATTATGTCTTCTGCGTCATACATGATGTCTTTTAATTCCTTCACCCAATTGTTGATTGCAGCATTTCTGTGTCTTCTTTTTTCTGCATCTTGAATATAGAGACTGATTCTAGATAATTTTCTCTGAAGCCGCTCAATTTCTTCTCTAACACCTAGCACTTTACATATCTCTCCCTCGATAAAATCGGATAATTTGCTAAGGTATCTTGAAACAAAAAAGTCTAGGACTACTGCCATTTCTTAAGACGGATGAATCAACTGCCCAAGGCCTGATCAAATTTGTACTGGAATACTTTCTGTCTATGCTTGCATTCTTATCGATTTTTGTTTGCCCTTGTGAGAAAAAGAAAGCCTTTATACCAGAAATTAATTGTAAAGAAGTGATAAGAATACTTGTTAATTAATTAAGATATACTAAACATCATAAATGACTTTTATGCCAAAGAAATTTCAATGACTAATTCACAATGCAATTTGTATACTAGTTATTTTTTCAATTTCTCTAATTAATGTGAATGAGCAAAAAATCAAGTTTGTCTTTTAAAAACAAAATTAAAAGGGCGTTAAAAATGTAAGTGTTTTTTTTCTAACTTATATTTATTTAATGGATGCATGGGATTATTTTTTTAATTAAATAAAATTATAAATTATTTTATGAAATTTAAATTTATTTAAGGATCGATATGATTAATTTTATTTATAAATTCAAAATTTTATCAAAATACATTGTCAAATTATGTTTCTACAAATTTATTTATTTTTTACTTTTATTGGTTGCAATTATTTCTTTATTGTGCTAAATATTTTTATTAACTTATAAATAATTTTCTTATGAATTTATGGGTGTGATTTTTTTTATTTTTAAATATATTTTTAAAATTATTCTTTTATAAATTTAAATAAAAGTATGTTGTTATTAATATTATTTTAAAAAATTTAAATAATGATTTTTATGAATTATATTTGTTGAAACTTTTTTTTACCCAAACGTCTATGTATTTTTATGATTTTTTTTTAACTCCGCCCACGATGAGTTAAACTTGTCGTGGTCGATCCTAAGTCCGGATAAATGAGAAGGGTTGCATTAGGTTGTCAGCTAGTGTTAAACTAATTAAGATAAATATTCAATGAATGGATCGATCAAACTATTGTGCTAATGCTAGGCTGTTTCCTGTAAGGAACGCGTTATAAGATCCGATTGTAACGTCTCGGCAAGAACCGCTACATCTTCAGGACTCAGGTGTAGTAAAAAATATACAAGAGTTCACATTGTAGAGTCTGACTGTAACGTATTGAGAAGGACATCTCCATGAAAACTTGGGTCTAGTCTTAAATAAGCAAGAGTTCTCACATCATATGTTGGGTAAGAATAAATATTATAGAAAAATTAATAGTCTAAGATTTGGTACATGAAATATAGGAACTCTAGGTCACTGCTAAAATAATAGAGATTGTAGATACGATGATTAGGAGAAAAATTAATATTGTGTGTGTACAAAAGACAAAATGGATAGGTGAGAAAGCAAAGATGATAGAGAATTTGGATTTTAAGTTATGGTATTAAGGAATTAGAGTAAAACAAGAAATGGAGTAGATATTATTATAGATAGTTCGTTAATGAATGAAGTTGTAGGAGTAATTAGAAAAGGGGATAGAATTATAGCTTTCAAAATAGTAGTTGAGAAAGAAACTATAAACATAATTAGTGCATATGCACATCAAATAGAATTAGATGAAAATACTAAATTAAAATTTTGGAATGATTTAGATTAAGTATTACAAAATATTTCATCAAATGAGATGAGTTTAATAGGAGACGATTTAAATGAGCATGTCGGAGTGAAAAATGACGAATATGAGAAAGTGCATGGGGGTTATGGATTTCGAACAAGAAATGAAGAATGGAAAACAATATATGATTTTACAATAGCATATGATCTTATATACTAACTAATACATTTTTTAAGAAAAGAGAAGAATACTTTGTTACGTTCAAAAATAGAAATAATAAATCACAAATTGACTTTCCAACGATTAGGAAGAGAGATAGAAAGATTTGTAAAGATTGTAAGGTCATCCCTGAAGAAAGTTTAACTACTCGACATGGGTTAGTAGTACTGAATATACGCCTCAAATATAATATTAATAGAGGGAAAAAATATACATGACTCCTAGAATTAAATGACAGAAATTAAAGGATGAGAAACTAAATATATTTAAAGAGAAGGTAGAAGTATAAGTATTAGATGAAATATACAGTAATCCTAATATGATATGAGATAAGATGGTATCAAAGTTGAAAATAGTAGCCAAGAGTGTACTCAATGAGTCAAAAGAGCATGCACCACCAAGTAAAGAATCTTGATGGTGAAATGAGAAAGTGCAAGATAAAGTCAAGAAAAAATGAACATCCTATAAGAAATTATATATTTGTAAAAATGAAGAAAATTTGAAAAAAAAAATACAATAGCCAAGAAAGAAACTAAGAAAGCAGTGAATGAAACTAAGACTGAAACTTTTGAACGATTATATCAAAAATTAGATACAAAGGAAGGGGGAAAAAACATTTATAGAATAGCTAAAGTGAGAGAGAGGAAGACAAAAGATCTTAATCAAATAAGATATATTAAAGATGAATGCAATATGGTACTAGTAAATAATGAAGAAATAAAAGAGCGGTGGAAGAGATATTTTTATCAATTTTTTAATGAAGGTTTAAAAGATCAACTTAATTTAGGTAATTTGAGTAGGTCAAATGAGTATAAAAATTTAAATTTTTATCGTAGAATTCAAATTTAAGAAGTATAACAAGTTTTAAATGGAATGAAAAATGAAAAAGTCGTTGGACCATATGATATTCCGATAGAGGTATGGAAGTGCCTAGGGAAACAAGATATTGAATTACTTATAAAATTATTTAACATGATATTGAAAACAAAAAAGATGTCTGATCAATGGAGGGTAAGTATCATAATTCTCTTATATAAGAATAAGGGAGACATACAAACTTGTGAAAACTATAGGGGTATTAAACTAATGAGTCATACCATGAAACTTTGGGAAAGAGTAATAGAAAAAAGATTAAGGAAGGAGACCACAGTTCTTGAAAATCAATTTGGATTCATGCTAGGAAGATCGACAATCGAAGCTATATATCTTCTCAGACAACTAATTAAAAAGTATCAAGAGCAAAAGCAGGATCTACACATGATATTCATTGACTTAAAAAAATATATGATAGAGTTTCAAGAGAAATTATATGGAGAATTTTAGAAAAAAGAAGTATTAGTGTAACATATATTTAACTAATTAAGAATATGTATGAGGAAGTAACAACCAAAGTGAAAACTTCAGGCGGATTAACTGAAACATTTCCAATAAAGATAGGATTACATCAAGGATCAACTTTAAGTCCCTATCTTTTTACTCTAATCATGGACGGATTCACTGGACACATTCAAGACATAATACCATAGTGTATGTTGTTTGTAGATGATATTATTTTGGTAGATGGGACACATGAAGGAGTAAATTTAAACTAGAATCTTGGCGGGAAACACTAAAAGTTAAAGGTTTTAGACTTAGTAGAGTAAATACATAATATATGAAATTTAAGTTTAGCAATATTACGTATTGAGACAAGTGTTAAGATAGGAGATGACGAGTTGTCTTGAACTGAGAGCTTTAAATATTTAGGATCATTTTTGCAAGATGATAGAGAGATTGAGAAAGATGTCTTATATAAAATACAAATAGGATGGTTGAAATTGAGAAAAGTGTCGGGTGTTTTATGTGATTGTAAAGTGTCTCTAAAACTTAAAGGGAAGTTTTACAAAATGATGATTAGGCCTGCTATGTTATATGACGCTGAATGTTGGGCTACGACTCGAGCACATGAACAAAAGATAAGAGTTGCAAAGATGAGGATGTTAAGGTAGATGTGCGGGCATATAAGGATGGACAGAATAAGAAATGAGAGCAGTAAAGAAAAAGTCAGTGTTACATCTATTGAAGGAAAGCTCTAAGAGATACTTTTAAGGTGGTACGGACATGTACTTAGACGACCAATAAATGCTCCAGTTAGGCGATGTGAAATGATGACAAATATACACATCAAATGAGAAAGCGGAATACCAAAAAAAACTTGGTTAGCAACAATAAAACGAGATAAAATTTATTTAAATATAAATGATGATATAGTAGTGGATAAAGTTCAATCATGTAGAAGGATCTATATAGTCGACCCCACCTAGTGGGAAAAGACTTTGTTATTGTTGTCATCGTCGTCTACGTATTTTTTTCTTATTTTCAAAAATTAAGAAATTGAATTGACAAATTAAATTTTTTATTTTATTTGATCTTATCCAATAATTGAAATTTAATCGATGTAGGGTGTAAATTCTCAGTCAAAAAAATCTCATTGACTATATAAATGATTGATTACTTCACTACAAAAATACATTAATATAGCGACAAAATTTAGCAACGAAAATAATTTGTTGCAAATTTGCAACAAATTTAACGACGAATTACAAATTTCGTCGCAAATTAGTAACGAAATTTCCAACAAAATTTTTTTTGTTGCAAACTTATTTACATTTATAACAAAATAAAATTCGTCGCAAATATCGTCGTAGGTTTGCAACGAATAAGATTTTTCGTCGCAAATTTGCGACGAAAAATCAAATTCGTTGCGAAATTTGGCGACAAATCATGAAGTCGTTGCAAAATTTCCGACAAATTTTGCGACGGAAGATTTTCATCGGACATTTTCAATTATTTGGCAAAAAAACAACCGTGGGAGGTCTTTGCGACAAATTTAATATTCGTCGCTAATTTGGCAACGAATTTAATTTTTTCGCTAATTTTGCGACTAAAAATAAAATTCGTCGCAGAATATTGTGACGAAATATGAATTCATCGCTGAATTTACAATGATTTAATAATTCGTTGCAAATTTTTGCAACGAATACTAAATTCGTCGCAAAATTGGCGACGAATATTTGATTCGTCGCCAAATTCCTAATTATCAATCATCTCCACCTTTCCCTTTCTCATGCTCCGATCGATCCTCCCCTCCTGGTACACATCTCTCCCTCTCCTCTTCCCCTCTCTTCCACTGTCGACCAAAGCAGATTTGGCGTCCGCGTGCGATCAACATGTGTCACGCGAGCTCGTGACAGGCCTGCCGCCGCGCGAGCTCGCGGTTGCCTATCGTCGCAAGGTCACGACAGGCGCGTGCTCGCAGCGGCCTACCGCGAGCTCGAGCTCGGCAAGCCTGCAACGCTCGATCGCCTTTGCGATGGGGTGATACCCTTGTCGGCGTTGTTGCCTGCCGCGATCATTGCGCGACAACGACTCTGTACACCGAGCGTAAACCTGCGTCATTCGCACGATTAGGGTCGATGGCTTTATCGTGTCGATGGCCTATCTGGGTCGTTCACCCAGCTGGGGCGTTGATCCAGGTGCGTGGGTAGTTCATCTTCGCCCCTGGATCGCGCACAACTATTGTGTTGACCTTGAATCGGGCACAAAATGTCAACATGTTATTCAAATTAAATCATTTAAATTATGTAATGTGTAATATAAATACAAAATTAATATTTTATTTTTCATAGGCTTATCGTACTTCGTCCTTCAGGTGATCCGCATGTTTGTAAAGTCTTTTGTTGGAGCTTATTCGTTGCTTCCACTAGGGTAGGTATATTGTATATTAAAAAATTTATAGCATTATCATTCTATAATATATATTATTAATGTTTGATTTTATGTATTTCTTCCCCGGAGAATTTATTGTTGTTTTTTTCCTTTACATTACTTTTTTTAGGTTTCAATTTTTATGATACAATAAGCACCTATGTTGATCCACATATTTACAGGATGTCACCTCGAGAAGATTTATCAGTTAGCTTCTTATAACTTACATTTATATGGTATCTTATCTTCTTGGTCGAACTTCCGCTTTTCGACTTTCCTCTGGCTTAGACTCGGAATCATGTCTAGTAAGATGGCATGCAGAGGATCTGCCAAAATTGTTCTAACTTCTTTTGTCGTCCAGAACACAAGAGTCACTTCAGGACGACATAAAAAGTTAGAACAATTTTGACAGATTCTATTCATGTCATGTTACTAGATATGATTCCGAGTCTAAGACAGAGGAAAGTCAAAGACAAGAGTTCGACTGGAGAAGTTAAGATACCACATATAGATAGCGATGCAAATTGAGCGAAAGAAAAAAATTATAAGTTATAAGGCATCAGAGAATTTTTTTTATATATTAGTAGATTATTTCGACGTCTAGTACTTCAGATAAAATATGACAAGTTTTTTCATATTATTCATTATACATCCAATGAAAATGCGATTCTCTTATACTTTATTATTCTAATAATTATGATTGATAGTTTGGACGTGGCGGTTATAAATGGAATAGTGATAGAAGAATACTCTCTTCCTCTGCTTCAACCCCTGTATCATCTGATTCATTTGCAGGACATGTGTCTTCGACCCCTTCTCCAGCTGTAGGATCTCCTTCTCTAGTTGCAGGATCTTCTAGTTCTCCAACTGCAATATCTCTCTTCTCCAGTTGTAGGATCTTCAGTTCTCCAGCTGCAAGATCTCCTTCTCTAGTTGCAGGATCAATTATTAAGAGGGAAGATACGCGAGAGTTGATGACGTAGTTATATTTCAATTTTATACTTAAATGTTTCTTGACTTGTTACATTCGATATTTTTGTATTATAAGTTTCATACGATGAATGGTTTATTATTTGTATTAATGAATCATTTTGAATGATTAGATGTGTTTATCAAGTTTGATGTGTGAATTTTTATATATTGTTAGATGTGTTTGGCGTAAAATTTGTAAAAACAGGTAAAAACAGTAAATTATATAATAGTGTTTTTTTCATAATATTTTAAAATTGCGACGAAAACAAGATTCGTCGTAAATTTAGCGACAGAAAAAAAAAGCATCGCTAATTTGGTGATGAAAATATAATTTTATTGCAAAATCTACGACATTAGTCGATTGGCAATATCCACCAGTCGTGAGTCGACTGATAGTTCACGACTATTATCAGTCGACTGATTTACTGTAGCACCTTACAGAACTTTTGGTAGCCAACTACGTATGCAGTCGATTGTTCACTCGCCAGTTGACGATCAACTGTAGCACCTTACAGAACCTTTGGTAGCTAACTGATCAGTCGAACTGGTTAGACGTTAGTCGACTGATGGTATTCTTCAGTCGACTACCCTTGAATATTTTGCAACGAAATTTTTTTCCCGTCGTAGATTTGGCGACGAAAAAATATTCATCGCTAAATTTATTTTTATTCATGAAAATATATTTATTAGATTTTTGCGATGAACTGTGTTTTCGTAGCAGATTTGGCGATGAACATGACTATTCATCGCTAAATTTAACGACAAATAGTTATTTTCGTTGCCAAATTTTTGCGACAAACTATTTTTTCATCACAGATTTGGCGACAAACTATTTTTTCATCGCAAATTTGGCGACTAACTATGTTTCGTCGCCAAATTTGGCGATGAATAATTATTTTCGTCGTCAAAATTGGCGACGAATTTTCCAACGAAAATTTTATTCGTTGCAATTTTTGCGACGATTTTTTTTTTCGTTGTAAAATTTAGCAGCGAATTATTTACAACGAACAAAAATCGTTGCAAAAAAAAATTGCAATGAATTTTTATTCAAAATTCGTTACAAAATTCGTTGTCAAATCCTATAATTTTTTTAGTGCTTGATGTAGTAATTATTTACAATTTTATAATTATCTAATAAATTTTATTAAAAAAAGATTTAAGTCCAACTTTTTTTTCTAACTTCTTTTCTTTGATTTTTTTTTATTAAATAAAAACTACTCTTTTATAAATTTATATTTTTATTATAGACATGATTATTTTATTTTATAAATTTAAAATTTTCCTTTACTTAGTGAAAATTTCTAGTTGGATTATTCTATTTTATAAATTAATTTTGCATAAATTTAAATAAAAATTATAGATGTATGAATATGGTCATATATTAATTTATAAATAAAATTTATCTACTAGAAATTTTTTTCTAGATTTTATAAAGTATTTTCTTTTAATTTTTACTCAAATTGAAATGATGGATAAGATATTTTGAGAAAGAGGATAGACAAAATTATTGAATGGTTTTTGAGTTTGTTTAAATCTTCTTCCAGAATTATAAAGGAAAGAATTAATAAATCAGACATTTTAAATAAGAGGATCAGTAATATAGTTGAATGATATTTGAGTATGTTCAGAATTAAAAGGAAAAGAATTTGCATATGATCCCTACTTTTCTAGCCAAAACTATTTCCCCTAATTATATGATCATGCTCAAGTTTTTGCATACCTGATTGAACTGAACATATATACGATCAAAAAATAAACAATAATCCATCAAAAAAAGAAAAAGAGAAAGAGGAAGAGGAATTAACATACCTTAGTGACAGTACTGACGATTGAAGATATAAGCAAAAGTAATGGATAGAACTGCTGCATGATCTCCTATATAAAGTCTCAATTGATGCATTTTAAAATGGACATGTATACGAGAGAGATGTAGGCTTTGCTTTAACGTCTATTTGAGATTTCTTTCTGGGAGGCTGCTGTATAAGAAGAGAATATCAGTCCGCGCATTGTAGTGCAATTATTGATTCAATGCCAACTACTTCCATGCATGCTTAAGAGTGGCTACAGACAGAGCCACAGGGGCTGGCAAATGGGGCGCTTGAGTGGCCCAAAACCTTATAACATCATTAATATTATTATATAGGGCCTAAAAAATTTTTTTTGTTAAAATTCACCATGAATTAGGGTCCATTTGTTGAGGTTTTGCCCAGGGCCCCAAAATCATATGGGTCGGCTCTGCTTACGGATAAGGCAATGATCGATTCTAGAGAAGGTCTAAAGACATTTTCTGAATTCAGATGACCTTGATCACGTGTCTTGACTATCACGTCAAAGTTTATAGAACTCTCCGTAATTTATCTCTCTCACAATGACGGTGGGACAAGCCGATAAAGACCACTAGATAGACAAATTTCAAACTTTTACGGATTGCTGTCCAGTCATTTAAATTATATCATATCATATAAAATTATTCATATTTTTTAAAATAAAATATTACGTTGGCTATTATTACTTTGAACTATTAACTTCTTTTTAAAATCAGAGGCAGACGCGACGATATATAAATAAACAGTTGATGATGAGGGACAACGATATAAATGTAAATTATTCAAAAAATATACATTTTACTCAAAAGACTTAGTAAATAAAAAATGAACTATAATGTCATAAACCCTTTAATTTACACAAATAAATCTGACTGACATTAGACACTAGATAAGTTAAATTTTAAGCGGTAGCAACATCCGCAAAAATTCAATTCGTACTCATTTCTTTAAAGCCACCTATTCATTCAAATTAAGGACCCACAAAAAAATTTGCAACTATAAAATCCATTTTAGCTTTCGAGATGAACTCTCAGCAATTCAACAGTAAGAAGGGATTTGCATCAATGAGAAATAACAGGGGTTCATGTACTCTTTGGGTGGAGTCTTTGTTTGTCTAAGAAACTAGAAAATTATTGGTGGGATCATGTTTAATTGGATTCCTTTTTTATTCTCGTCTCTAATTGGTTTGTATGGAATAAAAATTATTGTCTAGTTAAATGTTTTTATAATCTCTTATTTGTGTTTGGATCTTCTCAAAGGTTTGTTATGGTTAAATCCGTAGGATTTTACAATATAATTTGTATGAATTTAAAAGCACGGTAAATATAATATTATAAATACGAAACTTATAATGAGTTCGTCGGAATTCCTCGAGCTTTCGAAGACGATATGTTCCAGAAAGGGATCTTTCAATCCTTTGCTTGCTCACCGTCTAAAAAACGATCACCCCATGTGTCCACCGACTCTATAAGCAGGGTCATACTCTATCTCTGGGATAGCTTCCTCAATTTATTTCACAACAAATCGTGACGAGTCATGGTAGTAATCATCCATGTCATCTGAAAATTAAAATTAAATAAGTCAATACAAAATCGACTATCCAATACTAAAATCGACTTAATTCAATTTATACAACCATAGAACGAACATAATAAATCAAGAAAAATAAATCTTCTTGATTTTTAGGAGTCACAATCGACTAACCCAATTACTAGTCAATTGGATCTTCCTCAGTCGACTAAAACATCTTTTAGTCGACTGACACCAATCAATAATATATTAGTCGACTGTCAACTAAGACCAGTCGATTGGTACCAAGAAAACTCAAATCAACAGTGTGTCGTGAGAACTAGAACACCACGCGATTTACTCCGAGCACCCCAAGCACCCGAGAGCACTACGCGTGGTATTCTTTTTTCTCAACGTCCCAAGCCACCAACCCTAGTTTACTAAATCTATTTTGAGTTGTTTATTCCGAGTCCTAGTTGTTCCAACAACTACTCGGTATTTCAGTCATGAGATAAGTCGACCATAGTCAACTTTATCAAGTCAACTAATGTCGACTTGTTTACTCGACTCAAGCATATCATTGAGATTCTGAGCACCACTACATGGTGTCCCCATATCCCATGCTTCTACTGAGTATTTCGAGTACTTAGCACTGTGTTTACTCATCCGAGTACTGAGCCCAGCTCTCCTCAGTCGAGTACCACACTTAGTGCACTTCTTTTCCTGTCGAGTACTTTAGTGCACAACCCAGTGATGAGAACTCTAGTCCCTCCCGAGCACCATGTGCTCTCGGACAACCGAGAGCCAACTCTGGCCGAGCACCAACGCCCTATCGCAGTGTGCACTGAGCACAATGCGTTCTTGCGCATTTCTTGCCCGAGTAGAACTCAATCTGTCGCTTGAGCTCATAGCTAGAGCACCGCTACTGAGCTCCACGAGTTATGTCACCCCGAGTGATGAATCGCCCCAGCAGAACAATTTCCTGAGCACTTTCGTGCTCGACGCCCAAGCACCTTGTGCTCGAGCGGGTGCTTGGCATCCAAGCACCCTGTGCTCCATACCCGAGCACCTCGTGGTCGAGTGGCGCACGCTCGAGCACCTTTTTGCTTGGGCACTGTGCGCCACTGCGATGATGAGCACCTTGTGCTAGGGCATCAAGCACGCCCAACTACTCCACCTTGATCGAGAAACCCTCACGTTGGATGGTTTCCACTCGGTAAACGCAGCAACAATCGATTTCCCACTCGAGAATTGTCACGACAGCATGGAAAACACCAAGCGTTTTGCACTCCTTGTCCCGAGAACATAAAGTGCTCAGGTAGCTACTTTCCCAATGGGAAATCCCTCGACAGAGGGGTTTCCTAGTCGGGCTTCACTCGACAGAACTACTGTCCATCTTCTCCGATGAACAAGTGAATGTAGAGAATTGACAAACTTCATCAAAAATTCATGCAAACAGCTACAAATTTACAGTTGCTCTGATACCAATGTAGGATTTTGTCATATAGTTTGTATGAATTTAAAAGCACTATAAATACGAAACTTATAGTGAGTTCGTCAGAGATCCTTGAGCTTTCAAAGATGATCTGTTCCGAAAAGGGATCTTTCGATCCTTTGCTTGCTCACCGTCTAAAGAACGATCACGTATTTAAACCGTTCTTACTGATTCACAAACCAAGATCCAATGCCTTGAATGTTCTCTTCGAAATCGCGAGACACAAAGTCTCTCCGTTCTCCGACAGCACTTCCGTAGCGATCAATCTCACTGTCTACTCTTCACTTGGACGCTCCGCTTTTAAAGGATTTATTCCAGCACATGTAATGCACTGCATTTGGTGCACATGGCAACGTGTGCAGTAAATTAAAACTGCCTACATAATCTACTCATTTCCGTTTTAATTGTTTCTCGATTCAACATTAACCAAGCATTAGAAAAATTTCTCTTGTTTAAGAGTTAAAGAAAATAAAAATATCATACTTTTCAGGCTTGGTTTACTCCTGAGGAGAGAAGCAAGAGGGAAAATAGGTGAGAAGGGAAGAATTAAAAAAAAAACTATTTAGAAAGGAAAAAAGGAAAGGATTTGAGGAAAGAGGGAAAATTATCAACTTCTCCTTATCTCTATAATCCTCCCTATTCTCCAACATCACCTAATGCATTATAGTACCTCTATTGACTTCTATCGTGTTTGTATCGATAATGCATTGGAGTCCCTCTCTCGACTTCAATCTTCGGTTGGTTATTTAATTCATCTGCAATGTGTAGCGTGACGGCATATCAATAATTTAAAGGCAGTAATTTTTGGCTTCTTCTGCTATTAAATTGGGAAAATCTCAAGTTGATTTCTTGTGAAGTCGAAGCGTTCATTAGTCAATGGTAGGCATGGCATCAACGACATGTTGTCGTCTAGCATTGAATTATCCGGCCAAACAATGTTTTTTTCTTGTTGCTGGGAAAGAGTTTGATCTGGTCAATTTTCCAAGGGCCCTACTCATGTTGTCAACTTTCTAACTCGAGCAGCTTCTTGTGTAGCTACCACGCGGGAGGAAAGATATAAATTAGGCATCGCATCACTTTGAACAAGCTCCCAATTCAATTTACTCACTATTACGCTTCATTGATCCTAGCCAAGGTGTTTGCCCACACACTTGAACAAAGTTACTTTTTATTTTATTTTTTATTTTAGGTTCCTAGAATTTAAATTTTCATTTTTCAGAATAAGTATTGTTTGCAATTTATACAATATCTTTTAGACCAAGATTTGCATCATTTGCTTTACGCCACTTCTGAAAATCTACTAAACTAGCTCAGAATACAAAATCATGTTGCTCGTTGAAGGTTGATTGATAAGTCAGAGCACCCCATCCTAAAAGCTCCTCATCCATCTGGTCTTTCCTCAAAACCCATGATAATCCTCATACTCAGCCAACTTCAGAATGTTCTTGCTCGCATAATTTCATTGTATAACAAAAAAGAAAAAAAAAAAGGTGGCTTAGTTGATTTTGCTGTTCAGGTTATAAAAACATAGGTTTTCCCCAACTGGAATCACAAGCTGGAGCACCAACAAATCTTTCACAATATCGTTCAAGGTTCGCATTCTGCATCATCGTTTTTTTGGTTGCTAGAAAAGGAAAAACTAGAGTAAGTTGCCTACTGCATTGAACAATACTTGAAGGATTACATGCTACACCACCATTGCCAGTTACCAGAAGAAGAGGAACCAAGCCAAGAAATCCACTTCAGTATTCCCTCGATCAACTGCCATGAGTTGAATCCTGCAGATGAATCTATTCATTCGAGTTGTCAGACTCGATTTTGGCAAGAGATATATGACGTTGCATCAATCATCATCACAGTTTGTTGAGAATATTTGGAATCTCATTTTTGTATACTTGCTCATCCTTTGACATCCAATCATCTTGGCAGTTTAGTTGTATGCCAAAGTTGCAATCAGCCACGAACCAAAAGAAACATGAATCATGCTCAAAGTTGAGCTGCAGAGAATTATCCCTTATCTTTGGAATATGCACTGTTCTATAATCTATGTTGCTTTTTTATCCTCTCTTTTCTACTCTTTTCGGAATTCCTTTTGCAAATTGAATAGAATTTCATTCGTAGAGATCAAAGTGTACTTGTATCATCATCTTGCAAATTTCTCCTTTTCTTTTTTTCTTCACTACCAAACTTCAAGGAATAGCCGACCCGTCTAGTCGGATAACACGTGGTTATTGTCATTGTTGGTTGTTGTATGAAACTTCAAGGAAGTATCCTAGCAAGGTGACAACTTCTCTTATTATTATTCTAAGACTAACCGCAGTTGTACTTCAATTATATTATTCAATGCTTGTCCTAGTCATGCTTTGAAATTTATGAAAGATGAGTGCCAACCCTCTTTACAATGGCCCCTAACAATGTTGTACCTAATTAATTAATTAATTAATGAGCTCTATCGCTTTAATATATATATCTATATGAAGAGGTGTTTTATGTCTCATACTTTTTTAAGTGAGTTAATAAATAACTGAACAGTCCTTACTCAAGGTTACACTCAAGGAAGCAATTGAAAATGTGCCTCGGAAAACACTACTTGGAATGACTTTGAGCAGAAAGAGGAAAATAACTTTGATCGGCAAGACAATTATTGACATAGTTTAGATTTTAAGGATGATTCATGCCTACCATATTTTATAGATTTGTGAAGTCAACTAGAACCATTTTTGTAGATTTGTAAATTTTCTTTACTTCTTTTTACATAAATATTTTGTCCCCTCGTCACGGAGGCATTTTTGATTGTATTGATAGTATAATCTCCAACTCTTTACATTCTTCAGGAATGAGATTCAAACTTTGTCTTGTTACAAGTAGGATGGAATCCAGCAGTTCTTTGGAGGCAATTGTATTACATGAGGGTCTGATGAAAATATAGACATTCTCTACACTGAGTAACTTGGGAAAAGGTGAATGATGAACAATAGTTTAGATGGGTGTAGAAACCTACTCAACGTCTGATATTTTTAAAATTTTATTTGTTCTTCTATTTACTTAAACCTTTGTCATTATTGATAGAATTAAGTGCCTAGTGTTGAATTGTGTGTTAAATGTTGGTGCAATCGGTCTACGTCATGATTGACCGAACTTGAGTTTGACTTGAGTGGTGTTTTGATGTTTGACAAATATTTTGGGGAGATTGTTGGTGCAATCGATCCGGGTCATGATTGACCGGACTCGAGTTTGACTCGAGGAATATTTTGATGTTTGATTAGGGTTGACCATGTGATGAAAAAAGTCCAAGTCATGAGTACTTGACATGAAAAGTCCAAATGGGACATTTGACATTTAGGAAAGTCCAAGTCTTATTTACTTGGTATGAAAAGTCCAAGCATGGATCTTGACAAGGGAAAGTCAAAGCTTGAGTCTTGACAATTGGAAAGTCCAACATATAGTTGACATGGAAAGTCCAAGGGTGTAGTCTTGGTTACGTAAGTCTAAGGGTGTAGTCTTAGCGGCGAAAGTCCAATAGTTGATATTGGCGGCTTAAAGTCCAAGGGTGGAGTCTTGGCCGCATAAGTCTAATGGTTGAAGGCGTAAAGTCCAAGCATGGTCTTGACAGCGTAAGTCTAATGTACCTTGGCGGTGTAGATACCGTTAGCATGACAATAGCTAATGGAAGCACCTAAAGACTAATGTATGGATGAACAAGTCATAGATGACTTGGAGGGATCCGATAGACGTGAGGTTGATGGAGGTGACTAGAAGGCTTAGGTCTAGGCTAAGGGTGGTCTAGCAAGTATGGAGGCACCATACTTGGGGTTAAACCTCATGTTTGAGGTTATTGGTTGACTGGGGCTTTATACCGATCGAATGGTCAAGTGTTTGACACTTGACAACCGAGTCGACCCTTAGCAGTCGATTGAGATTATGACCAATTCGACTCTTGTGAGTCAACTAGTGCAGCTCGAGTCAGAGTACTCGTTCGATGATCGGCGGTGATCGACTAATGGAGCATGTAATGCTCAGAGGCCGATCGGCAATCGGCTATGGCGTTCAATGAATCGCCACTTTTAGCGATCGCGCCCAAAGTGATTCGTTAAGGTTTTTTTGGCATGGATCAAGTCGTTGTCTCACAACAATAGTATTGGCAGTCAACTGGGGCTTTATGGCAGTCGACTGTCAGGCGGAAATTCAGTCCGAGTGAAGCTTTAAAAGGAGCTCGTGGAGAAGGTTTTGATCAAGGTTTCTTGAGGCAATTTGGAGGGGATTTGCTGCTGCAATCCAGACCTTCAAGGCTACTCTTAAAGTAATCAAAAGCAAGCAATCAAAGTTCTCTTATAAAGTGTTTTTGTATTTCATACTTATATTTGCTTGCATTTATTGTATTACTTTGTTTAATCACTTGTACGAGACTTCTCCACCTCCGACGTGTTGTCGAGAAGAAGTATTAATGATTAGTGGTGTTGGTTGCATCGCTAGAGCTCATTTGAGCTCAATCTGTGGAGTATGAACCTTGAGGTTCTGAACCACGTTACATCTTGGTGTATTTGTTTTTGTCTTTATTTTTGTTTTTGCTATTATATATATTCCGCTGCGCATAATAAGTTTTGTAGAGACGAACACAAACAAATTCCATTGGACCAACGAATCACTATTCACCCCCTTCTAGCGGGCGCACAGGTCCTAACAAGTGGTATCAGAGCGAGATCGCTCTTCAAGGATTAACAACCAAGAGAGAACTGCTAAAGGAAGAATATGGAGTTCAAAGATAAATTGGGATGAGACGTCAATGCCCCAATTTCGTACACCTTCTACGGATGAGAAGGTTTCAATCAATGGAAGGAGAGGATTGAAGACTTCATGATGATGACGGACTTTGAAGATTGGTCCACTTTGATGGAAGGGTTTGAATTTTCAAGAGGGTCAAAAAGGGAGGATTCCTCAAAATGAAGAAGTGGACCGAGAAACAACTTCGAGAATTTGAGAGAAGCAACAAGGTAATAAAATTCTTGATTGAGTTGATTCCTAATGAAATTGTGTCCAAGTTAGGTGAGTACAAGGATGCAAAGGAATTTTAGAGCGAAGTAGCTAAGCTTCATGAAGATCCTTCAATGGCTCAAGAGGAGGAGACCGAAAAAGCAAGCACATCATCCTCACAAGCAAGTGAGGATTCGAAAGTTGAAGAGGGGTCAACATCCAGGTCAAGAGAAGAGTGTGAAGAATTGGAGGTTGAGAGACCATCAACATCCAAGGAAGAGGAAGAATTAAAGGAGACCTCCACCTCAAGAATTGAGGGGGAGGAGAGGATTCCCTCACCGGAGCAAACTCAAGAGAAACCATCTACCTCCGGTCGAGAAGAAGATGAAGAACCATTTCATTCCACCACCACTCTAGGTAACTCAAGCAATTTAATTAAAAATAAAATTCATATAATTTGCTTTGAATGTAGGAAAGTCGAACACTATAAGAGCAAGTTCCCAAAGAAGGTCAAGAAGCCTCAACCAGTGCCAAAGGTCAAGGATGTCGGTCCCCCAACAATTAAAAGCAAGGAGCACATCATTTGCTTCAAATGTCAACAAAAAGAGTATTATAGGAGTCAATTCCCTAGGGGGAGGAAGAAGACTCAAGATGGAGCATCACATGTAGGGGGAGCCTCTAAGGCAAACCCTAAGGTATATTTTAATGCACCTTCTAGTTTTAGAATTAAAAAGTATGTTTTTAGTACTCTTGCTATTACTCATGAAAAACATGCTAGTAAAAATAGACTTTATTTCTTATGAGCTAAAAATGTCAATTTTAGAAATAAGGAGAAATTTGAGACTAATGCCCTAAAAATATTCTACCTAAGGCAAGTATTAAGAAAATTGAAGATCATCTAGGCTTTAACTCCAAGAATTCTAGACATATGCCTAGGAAAGAAAAAAATACTCAAAAAAATAATGGGCCAACAAAATTTGAGCAACTAGAGTTGGAAAATCAAGCATTGAGGCCAAGACTTGAGAAATTAGAAAAGACCCTTAGAAAAATGCAAAGTCAAAGTCAAGGGTCAAATGGTCAAACTCTAGGATCAAGGAGTCAAAATCTAGGAGCTAGGAAGCAAGGTTCACCCAAGGGCAAGAAAGGTTTAGGTCACAAACCTAAGCCTAAGGAGACCTATCATAGTATTCCATTCGATTATAGAACACAACCTATGTCTAGGAAAACCAATGTCAATAGGGAAGTCTTCCCTAAGGTTGACCAAGGTAAGTGCTTAGTGGCTAAGGTTTCAAGGAAACTTAAGGAAGTCATTAAGAAAGTTACAAAAGGAGTTACCCCTAGAGTTAACCTAGGCAAAACCCAAATGACCAAGGCTTCAAAGCCTAGAAGAGTCATTAGGAGGGTATCTAGGGAAGTTATCCCTAAGGAATACCTAGTAAACCCAAGGAGCTCCAATAGGTATTGGGTTCCTAAGAGCGTGATCGATTCATGCTAAATAGGTTTAGTTGTGTCAACTTTGAATGGATAGGTAGTTAACCTAACCATGGTAAAAGTGGCACTTTAGGTCATTTCTAAGGTAATGGGGTACTTTGGAAATAAGGATGATTTTTAATCCTAAAGGTTTTTAGGATGTATCAATATATTTTGAAGATTATAAAAAATCAATCAAATTGGCACAATTTAGGTTTAGAGGTTGAGGTGTGTCATTTTGGGTTTTTGGCACACTTGGGATAAGCTAATAATATGACAAAATGAATTTAATTCTAACAAATGACAACTAATATTAAATTTTAAGTATTATATACCTTTATATTTTATTTGTCATGTCTTGATTGTCATATATCATGTCATGACATTATATTCATTTAAATAATATAAATATCATGATTATGTTTAGGGTTTATCTTTTATGTCATATGTATTTAAATTTAATCATATACCATGACATCATGATCATTGGTCATGCTTATTTATGTTATCATTTATGCCATGATCATTCATGCATTTAAAATAATTAAAATTTATTTAAAAACTATAACATGACTTGAAGTCTCATGTATAAGGGAATAAAGTAGTGTTGCCTTAGAAAATACATGAGACTTTAGTTTAAGATGAACCAAAACTCACATCTCACATTACATTGACATATATGTGTATTGATACACCCTAAATACATGTGAAATGCTAGGATATGAGTTGAGTTCAAGGTACATAGTTTTTGCATCTAGATGAACTAAAACTCATCTATATCATGGAGGGATCATTGGGAAAGCTAATGTACAAGTCATGTGCATTGAGCCCAAAGAACATGATCCAATATTGAACTTTTAACCTTATTTTTGATGGTTTAGTGTTCCTATAAGCTTAGGGATTATCTAAGGACATTGTTGGTGCAATGGTCAAGAAGGAGCAAACCTTTAGGGGGAGGTATCCATCATGGGATGATGGATATGTTCTTCCTCACAAGGGGGGAGAAATGGGAATTTGAGATGCCCAATTTGGAAATTGGGAGAGTTTGTGGGATTTCTTCTCTTAAGTGATATGGGACTTATCACTAGAAAGAGTGAAGACATTCTAGGCATTTTTAGATCAAGGAGGAGATTGTAAGATCTCATTGGAATATGAGACATTGACCTCCTTAGAAAGAACCTTTTTGATGTATGTCAAAAAGGGTGAGAAAGTGAAACTACCAATTTGGAAGAATTGGTAAGGAGATTTGAGTTAGGATTTAGGCCTAACTCAAAGGTGTTTGGTTTTTGTCAAACATCAAAAAGGGGGAGATTGTTAGTGCAATCGGTCCAGGTCATGATTGACCGGACTCGAGTGGTGTTTTGATATTTAACATTGATGTTTGACATGTTTTGGGAAGATTGTTAGTGCAATCAACCCGGATCATGATTTATCAGACTCAAGTTTGACTTGAGGGGTATTTTGATGGTTGACTAGGGTTGACCATGTGATGAATAAAGTCCAAGTCATGGGTACTTGGCATGAAAAGTCCAAGTGGGACACTTGGCATTTAGGAAAGTCCAAGCCTTGTTTATTTGGCATAAAAAGTCCAAGCATGGGTCTTGGCAAGGGAAAGTCTAAGCTTGAGTCTTGGTAATTGGAAAGTCCAACATGGAGTTGGCATGGAAAGTCCAGGGGTGTAGTTTTGACCACATAAGTCCAAGGGTGTAGTCTTGGCGGTGAAAGTCCAAATCATGAGTATTTGGCATTTGGGAAGTCCAAGGGTTGATATTGGCGCCGCAAAGTCCAAGGGTGGAGTCTTAGCAGCATAAGTCCAATGGTTGGCAGCGTAAAGTCCAAGCGTGATCTTGGCAGCATAAGTCCAATGGTTGGCAGCGTAAAGTCCAAGCGTGATCTTGGCAGCATAAGTCCAATGTGTCTTAGCGGTGTAGACACCGTTAGCATGACAATAGCCGATGGAAGCACTTGAAGGCTAACGTATGGATGAATAAGTCATGGATGACTTAGAGGGATCCGATAGACGTGAGGCTGATGGAGGTGGCTAGAAGGCTTAGGTCTAGGCTAAGGGTGGTCTAGGAAGTATAGGGGCACCATACTTAGGGTTAAACCTCATGTTTGAGGTTATCGATTGACCGAGGCTTTATATCGGTCGAATGGTCAAGTGTTTGACACTTGGCAACCGAGTCGCCCCTCAGCAGTCGACTGAGATTATGACCAGTTCGACTGTTGTGAGTCGACTAATGCTCGACTGCAACTCAGGGCCAAAAAAGCCTTGGCGATCGCTCATTGGAGAGCGATCGATGTATGATAATCGATCGATGGAGCATAGAACGCCCGTAGTCGACGGGCAATGGCTACGAGTGCCGGCAATGAATCATCACTTTTGGCGATCGTCGTGATCCGTTGGGATTTTTTCAACGTGGATCAAGTCGTCTCACAACAACAGTGTTGGTAGTCAACTGGGGCCTTATGGCAGTAACTGTCAGGCGAAAATCCAATCCGAATGAAGCTTTAAAAGGAGCTCGTGGAGAAGGTTTTGGCCAAGGTTTCTTGAGGCGATTTGGAGAAAATTTGCTGTTGTAATCCAGACCTTCAAAGCTACTCTTAAAGCAACCAAAAGTAAGCAATCAAAGTTCTCTTGTAAAGTATTTTTCTTTACTTGTATTGTATTTCATACTTGTATTTGCTTGTATTTGTTATATTACTTTGTATAATCGCTTGTACGAGATTTCTCCACCTCCGACGTGTTGTTGAGAAAGAGTATTAGTGATTAGTGGTGTTAGTTGCATCGTTAGAGCTCATTTGAATTCAATCCGTAGAGTAGGAACCTTGAGGTTCCGAACCACGTTACATCTTGGTATATTTGTATGTCTTTATTTTTATTTTTGCTATTATATATATTCCGCTGCGCATAACAAATTTTGTAGAGACGAACACAAACGAATTTCACCGAACCGACGAATCGCTATTCACCCTCCCCCCTCCTCTAGCTGGCGCACAGGCCCTAACACTAAATGCTAACTTATTTGAAGAGAGATAATAGCACAACTACAATCACAATACAATTTAAATTTCAAACCGTACATATATCATAAGTCATTTGCAAATCATTGTATTTCAAGTCATACATATCACTATTTTTGAAGTGGCATAGTAGCCATACTTGGGAATGCTTCCTTATAAGGTTTGATAATCTTGTCGAGATAAATTATTTTGCATAACATAACTATATATGCAGTTTCCTTTAAAGTATGCTTGATCTTGTAAAATTGTTTTTGCCATACTTCATCTTAGAGCAACTATTTGATATAGATAGTATTAGATAGTAGTGAATTATAGTCAATGAACATTCTATCTTTTTATTCCAAATTCGTTGCAAAATTCATCGCAAAAACTCAACTTTTTTGCAGTATTATTATATATTGTTGTTTCCTCTTTCGTTCCAATTATCCCTTGTGGTTCTTTGTTGATGGATAGTTCATTTATTCGCATACTATTGTCTAATGTTCCCCACGTCTTCTAATCACTCAGATTGAGAGGCAACAATCTTCTTCACCTTCAGTTATTGTGATTGGTGAGGGAATTTCGGGGATTGCAGCTGCTCGTCCATTGCATAATGCCTCTTAATTTTTATGTGATGTTCTCTTTCCATCTATGATTTTCTTACATGTGAATTAAACTTTGTTCTTATTAAGAATATAATATCTGAACTTGTGGTGAATTTTTCTTTTTCAGGTTATTCTGTTAGAATCTCGTGATCGACTTAGTGGGCGGGTCCATACATACTGACTATTGTTTTGGCTGTCCTGTTGACATGAGAGCATCACGGTATCAATTATACATTGAAGTTACATTTTAACTGTCTTGCACTAATCAGCAATGATGTTTTGTAATTAATCTTAATTACTGGCATACAGCTAATCTTCCTTTTTACTCAGGTTACACGGTGTCTGTCATGAAAATTCTCTAGCACCATTAATTCGTTCTCTAGGACTAAATCTATACCGTACTAGTGGTGACAACCCTGTCTTGTATGACCATGATTTGGAGAGGTAATTAGTTTGCCTACATCTAACGACATATTTCTTGACTCTTGATGTTTGGAAGTTTGGTAGATGGCTATCAGTTTCATCATATGTTAGCAAAAAGGATTATAACTCGCAGAAGTGATTCTTTACTACCAGTACCATGAAGAGTTTCAATTAAAGTCTATGGTATACAGGAGGTTCTTTTTTTTTTTTTTTTTTTTTTTCAGGATTTCAATAGATCAGGAATATGACCATGTGTTTATGGTAGAAATTGAGTGGTCATTCCTATATTTTACTCAGCAAATAAGCTTACTCCTTTGGTATAAACACAAAAGTTAATAATGTTAAAATTATTCTCAGGAAAATTAAATCTAATATTCTAAAACTTCAAGTTTATCACTCCAAAAGAAAATAAATAAAATTTAAATATATCGTTTCCATATTGTTAATTCGAAAAAGATACAATTTAATTTCATTCTTCGCATCGGATTTATACTCCTCCCAATGAATCATGCTAACTTATCACGAATTTTCCTATTCTCAGAAGAAGAAAAAAAATCTATGTTATTGGGAATAAAACTCCCACACCAAATGAGGTCCTGTTGCAGTATCAATACCTGAAATGTGTTAAGAGGACTATAGAGGTGCATATGTACATTTCAATAGATTTCGATGTTGCCTACTAATGAGAAAAATGCTCTTCTTGGCTTTCTCCGATGCATAACTTATATACCTTTCATTTATTATTTCTTTTGGCTCAATTTTAATGAATTTATATGCATCGACCAATTCCCATATTCTGGATGATCAAGGCGAAGAGGATTACTCAACGTGGTAATAGGGTAATAGTTACATTTGTATCTGATGCTGCTACTATCTCTGGTCCTTTAGGGGTTCTCAAAGCAAATCTTATGGAGTTTAAGTCTGACGTAGGATTGGAAACTCTCTGCAATTTATGATTTTGACGTTGGCATTGAAAATAACGTTGCTCTTCTCTTTAACATTGTATTTTGGCCTAATGTGGAAGTGTTAGGACTGGTGTCACAGACGTCATATGCCTGTGGCTATTTCCTAAACCTTCACAAAGCTACAGGACATCCTGTTTTTGTCCACATGACTGCTGGAAGATTTGCTTCTGACATACAGAAACTTCCGAGTAAGAAGCGCTGTTGAATTTGTGATGCCGCAGTTGAAGAAACTGATACCAGATGCAACAAAACCGGTTTGTTTCTTTGCTTCCATCTTATTTGTCCCTCGCTAATTTAGTTCTCGAAACATCAAAACTGAAACTTAGTCTATATATCACAGATTCAACATTTGGTTCGACGTTTTACATCCAGATTCTGGGTCTGTCCATGGAGCTCACACCTCTGAAATAATGACTGCTGATGTCTGTCAAAGGCGTCTAACACTTCAGCATGGTGTATCGGATCTCTTTCAGCTCATAACGAGGGAGGAATTTGTAGAAGAGCTATGGTTCCTCTTCAGATTTCTAGGATACAAAACGATGCATCTCATGCTATCACAATTGTTATGATACGACGGACAATATGTCATCTATTATCATCTAGGTTGGCGGATTCCAACCTTTGCACAAACAGATGATGTAAGGCCGTCGCTTGAAAGGGCAACGGGTCGATTCCTGGAGGTGACGACCAGGCTACCGATGACTCCGCATTTTTGTGCTAGTCACCTGAGACCTGATTTATCCCCCTCCAGACGTAGGGGCAGCGGTGGGAAGCTGCTAATGTGGCGATTCTTCAGGATGATGTAAGACTGTTGGGTGTCGTCCCTCCATGTGCTAGTTACTAGTCTCAAGGGCCAAAGACGTATCGTGATTTACCTCCCTTATGATGGTCCGAGGGTGGATTGGTAGGGTTCGCTAGGTTGATGGATTCCAACCTTTTGCATCATAGATGATGTAAGGTCGTTGTCCCCACGGCGATAGCGCGATGGTAAGAGCAGGGTGTTACTTGCAGAATGGGTTAGGTTCGATGTCGGATGAGGGGTCTAAAATCTCCTCTGGTTTCAGATGGACCCCTCCCTGCCCTGTCACTGTGTCAAAGGACTTTGCCCCCTCCTCCCCCCGTGATTTACCTCCCTCTCGCTAGTGCCCTGGGACGGGTGGCAGGGGGCTATTAGTTGGGCAGATTCCTAACTTTTGCAGATAATATAAGGTTGTTGTCTCCACGGGGATGGCGCGATGGTAAGGGCAGGGTGTTGCTTGCAGAATGGGTTGGGTTCGATATCGGATGAGGGGTCTAAAATCCCTCCTGGTTTCAGATGAACTCCTCCCTGCCCTGTCACCGTGTCAAGGGACTTTGTCCCCCCCCCGGCCGTGATTTACCTCCCTCTCGCCAGTGCCCTGGGACGGGTGGTAGGGGGTTGTTAGTTGTCACGCTCGCCCCTTTCCCAGGGTCCGGAGGGGCGACGCGTGACGCGACCGTACATACATACATCGTACTACTTACAGCGGAAGACTATACATATCGTACTTCTTACAGCGGAAGACTTTAGACATATATTTTTTTCTTTTAAGCATAATATGCATCGTCATTTCATAGGTACTTCTTCTTAACATAGAGCATGCATCATTATTTCATAAGTACTTAGTGCTTAATTCAAAACCATAAACAAAACATCTTAAGGAAAACATGCATAAGGGACATAACAGATATCTTCCACCATGTCACTGCCACACACACACTTGCCCCTCCTGCTGCTCCCTTTAGTTTATCCACCCTTTACCCTTATCTGCAGTACAAGAGAAAATAAACTATAAGCACATAGCCTTAGTAAGATCCTGTCCTACTCATAAAACCATACATCGATATTAAGTATATCATGTAACACTCATAACATATAAGCAAAATAACATGTAACATGTGTGACATAAGCAAACATAACATATAGCATAAATAACACAAGCAAACATAACATGTAGCATAAGTAACATAAGCAAACATAACATGTGACATATATAACATAGCATAAGTAACATAAGCAAACATAACATGTGACATATATAACATAGCATAAGTAACATAAACAACATACATGTGACATATATAACATAGCATAAGTAACATAAGCAAATATAACATGTGACATATATAACATAGCATAAGTAACATAAGCAAACATAACATGTGACATATATAACATAGCATAAGTAACATAAGCAAACATAACATGTGACATATATAACATAGCATAAGTAACATAAGCAAACATAACATGTCACATATATAACATAAGCAAACATAACATGTAGCATATGCCAAAACACAAATATAACATGGTAATCATAACATGTAACCATATGCAGGATGCTCTTTGAAAACATATATTATAGGTACGTAAACAAAAATCTAAACATATTGGGCCCGGCATTGTATCACATCATCATCATCATAGCGTGCATCCCTAAATAGATCCGAGGTAGCAAGTCTCGAACCTACTAGGTTACTAGGCCCGATCTTAGTCTGTCGACCTAGGGGCCATCGTCATAGCATAGAAGCTCATCCTAGGCCCGATCTTAGTCCATCGACCTAGGGCATCTGGGAGCCCATCCCGTACTAGGCCCGATCTTAGTCCGTCGACCTAGGGGCAATCATACATAGAAGCCCATCCTAGGCCCGATCTTAGTCTGTCGGCCTAGGGCATCTTAGGAGCCCATCCCTTTGGACCTTGTTAGGGTCCTGGTACAAGCCATGCAGAAGGTAAAATACTTATATGCTTTTTATTATAACATATCTTATTTCATTTCGCAAACATATCATACTTCATTTCATAACATATCATATTTAACTTCATAAACATATCATATTTCATTTCATAAACATATCATACTTCATTTCATAACATGTCATATTTTACTTCATGAACATATCATATTTCATTTCATAAACATATCATACTTCATTTCATAACATGTCATATTTCACTTCATGAACATATCATATTTCATTTCATAAACATATCATACTTCATTTCATAACATGTCATATTTCACTTCATGAACATATCATATTTCATTTCATAAACATATCATTTTTCATTTCATAATCATATCCTATTCATTTCATAACATATCTTAATATCACACACATATAGGGCATGACATAAGGTATAAACATCAAGAGGAAGTAACCACTAACCTAGGGCATGTTATCTTCATCTAGCATCATTTAATATTACAAGTTAACATGAATTCACCTAAACATAAAACCCATGTTAACCTAACCTAGAGCATGTTATCTTCATCTAGCATCTTAACATCATCATATACATACGAAATATGGTATAGAATTTCATTGAAACCTCAAGAACAATATTTGGCCGAATGGTTCATGGGGGCTTTTAGGGTTAAACTTTTAACCTAATCCATTTAACATCCTAACATCATCATATACATACAAAATATGGTATAGAACTTCATTGAAACATCAAAAGCAAAGGTTGGCCGAATGGTTCATGGAGGCTTTTAGGGTTAAACTTTTAACCTAATCCATTTAACATCCTAACATCATCATATGCATACAAAATATGGTATAGAACTTCATTGAAACATCAAAAGCAAAGGTTGGCCGAATGGTTCATGGAGGCTTTTAGGGTTAAACTTTTAATTTAATCCATTTAACATCCTAACATCATCATATGCATACAAAATATGGTATAGAACTTCATTGAAACATCAAAAGCAAAGGTTGGCCGAATGGTTCATGGGGGCTTTTAGGGTTAAAATAATAACCTAATCCATTTAACATCCTAACATCATCATATGCATACAAAATATGGTATAGAACTTCATTGAAACATCAAAAGCAAAGGTTGGCCGAATGGTTCATGGAGGCTTTTAGGGTTAAACTTTTAACCTAATCCATTTAACATCCTAACATCATCATATGCATACAAAATATGGTATAGAACTTCATTGAAACATCAAAAGCAAAGGTTGGCCGAATGGTTCATGGAGGCTTTTAGGGTTAAACTTTTAACCTAATCCATCTAACATCCTAACATCATCATATGCATACAAAATATGGTATAGAACTTCATTGAAACATCAAAAGCAAGGGTTTGCCGAATGGTCCATGGAGGGTTTGATACAAAACTTCAATCGGAAAGCTACTTGTATGCAGGTGAGGGGATACTTACATCCTTCGCTTTGCTTTTAGTTGGAAGATGACCTAAGGGAAGCCAAACCTAGCCTTCTTCTTGCTTGGATGAGTTTCGAACAAAGGATGAAAAGGGAGGGGAAGTGGATCTCGGTGAGGAAGAAGATGAGAGGAGAGAAAAGCAATTTGATAACTCATGTCTCCTCATTCCCCCTATTTATTCACTTGAAGAGTCCCTTAGTCTCCCTTACCCCTAACTATAATTTCCCATGTTCCTCTAATAGTACAACCTTGCTGGGCTTCTGGTTATTGGATGCATCTATAGGGCTTGGCTATCTCTAGAGGTTTGGGGTTCAATTCCTAGGCCTTACATCCTTTTTGGCTCATTTTCTTTTATTTTTGAAAGAGCCCACATAAAGTCCATCATAATCAACCAAAAATTCTTGTAAAATTGCTAGAAATTTTACGGGCGTTACAATCCTTCATACCTTTTAAAAGTTTCGTCCTCGAAACTTAGAATAATTCTGGGTACTTCTATTTCATGTCCTCCTCGCGTTCCCAGGTAGCTTCTTCGTACCGTTGATTTTGCCACAAGACCTTTACTAAGGGCACCTCTTTGTTCCTTAGTCTCTTGACTTCTCGGTCTAGTATATGGATAGGCTATCTCTAGAGGTTTGGGGTTCAATTCCTAGGCCTTGCATCCTTTTTGGCTCATTTTCTTTTATTTTTGAAAGAGCCCACATAAAGCTCATCATAATCAACCAAAAATTTTTGTAAAATTGATAGAAATTTTACGGGCGTTATAATCCTTCATACCTTTTAAAAGTTTCCTCGAAACTTAGAACAATTCTGGGTACTTCTGTTTCATGTCTTCCTCGCGTTCCCAGGTAGCTTCTTCGTACCGTTGATTTTGCCACAAGACCTTTACTAAGGGCACCTCTTTGTTCCTTAGTCTCTTGACTTCTCGGTCTAGTATCTGGATAGGCCGACTTTCATAACTCAGGTCTTCTTGAACTTGCACTGTTTGTGGATCGATCATCTGGTCCGCACTGGAAATGCATTTCTTGAGCATTGAAACATGGAACACGTTGTGGATAGCCAACATCTCTTGAGGCAGCTCCAGCTCGTAAGCTACCTTGCCGACTCTCTTCAATATCGGATACGGTCCCACATAGCGTGGACTCAGCTTACCCTTCCTTTCGAATCTCATCACTCCCTTCATAGGGGCCACCTTGAGGAATACTAGGTCCCCGACTTCAAATTCTAACGGTCTACGCCGCCTATCTGCATAGCTCTTTTGCCGGCTCTGAGCAGTCTCAATTCTTTGACGGATGTTCTAGATAGCCCGGGTGGTGTTGTCAATGAAATCTGTCTGGAGTCCCATCCCTTTCTTTTCACCACCCTCGTACCAGCATATAGGAGATCTATATTTCCTCCCGTATAGGGCCTCGTAGGGTGTCATTCCGATAGTAGCTTGGTAGCTATTGTTGTAGGTGAATTCTGCTAAACATAAGTATCAGCACCAACTACCTTTGAAATCTAGGGCGCAAGCTCGTAACATATCTTCCAGTACTTGATTTACTCTTTCGGTCTGTCCGTCCGTCTGAGGATGGAAGGCAGTACTGAACAATAGCTTCGTGCCTAGGGCCTTCTGAACACATTCCCAGAAATGGGAAATAAAGTGACCATCTCTGTCAGAAATGATGGTCTTAGGAATTCCATGTAGTCTGATAATTTCCCTAGCATATAACTGAGCCAGTTGCTCTGTCGAATAGGTCATCTTGATTGCTAAGAAGTGGGCGGACTTCGTCAATCTATCCACAATTACCCATATAGCATCATAACCGTTTGTCGTCTTGGGGAATCCTGAGATGAAATCCATAGAAATGTCTTCCCATTTCCATTCTGGAATCTGGATCGGCTGCAGTGTTCCTCCAGGTCTCTGGTGTTCTGCTTTAACCCTCTGGTAGGTCAGGCAGGTACTGACATACTGAGCCACATCTCTTTTCATTTCGAACCACCAGAATTTTCTTTTCAGGTCTTGGTACATCTTGGTGGTTCCAGGATGCATCGCATAAGGAGTTCCGTGAGCTTCCTCAAATATCTTCTTCCGTAATTCTGGATCGTCGAGAATACACAAGCGATCCCTGAGGTAGAGTACTCCACTATCAGAGATACGAAACCCGTCGTCCTTTCCTTCTAGGACCTTTTGCTTGATCCTCTGAATGCTTGGGTCACGGGCTTGCTTTTCCAGTATATCATCGAACAGCGTCGGTGCTATCGTCATGGTCGAGAGCTATCCAGAAATGATTTCAACCTCGTAACGCATAATCTCCTTTTCTAAGGGCCGAGATAACACTGATAGAGACATCAAGGTGGCGCAGGACTTCCTACTGAGTGCATCAGCCACCTTGTTTGCTTTCCCCGGATGGTAGAAGATCTCGCATTCATAATCCTTGACGAGGTCATTTTCTTTTATTTTTGAAAGAGCCCACATAAAGTCCATCATAATCAACCAAAAATTCTTGTAAAATTGCTAGAAATTTTACGGGCATTACAATCCTTCATACCTTTTAAAAGTTTCGTCCTCAAAACTTAGAACAATTCTGGGTACTTCTGTTTCATGTCCTCCTCGCGTTCCCAGGTAGCTTCTTCGTACCGTTGATTTTGCCACAAGACCTTTACTAAGGGCACCTCTTTGTTCCTTAGTCTCTTGACTTCTCGGTCTAGTATCTGGATAGGCATCTCTAGAGGTTTGGGGTTCAATTCCTAGGCCTTGCATCCTTTTTGGCTCATTTTCTTTTATTTTTGAAAGAGCCCACATAAAGCCCATCATAATCAACCAAAAATTCTTGTAAAATTGCTAGAAATTTTATGGGTGTTACATTAGTTGGGTAGATTCCCAACTTTTGCAGATGATGTAAGGTCGTTGTCCCCACGGGGATGGTGCGATGATAAGGGCAGAGTATTGTTTGCAGAATGGGTTGGGTTCGATGTCGGATAAGGGATCTAAAATCCCTCCTGGTTTCAGATGAACTCCTCCCTGCCCTGCTACCGTGTCAAGTGACTTTGTCCCTCCTGCGATTTACCTTCCTCTCGCCAGTGCCCTGGGAAGGGTGGCAGGGGACTGCTAGTTGGACAGATTCCCAACTTTTGCAGATGATGTAAGGTCGTTGATAAAGCCGTGTGACAACTTATAAAATGGATACGGGTCGATTCTCGATGGGAGGTCTAAAATCCTCTCCGGTCTTAGAAAAATCCTCCACGGCCTTGTCAATCGTATCGAGGTCAAAGACC
Source organism: Wurfbainia villosa (assembly GCA_025175895.1). Classification (NCBI taxonomy): domain Eukaryota; kingdom Viridiplantae; phylum Streptophyta; class Magnoliopsida; order Zingiberales; family Zingiberaceae; genus Wurfbainia; species Wurfbainia villosa. The sequence continues at coordinate 489,772 of CM045998.1, read as the reverse complement.
ACCCGCGATTTACCTCCCTCACAATGGTTCTAGGATGAATCGGTGGGGACTGCTAGATTGACAATTCTAACTTTCTTGTAAATAATATATCATTATAGTCTCTTCGGAGACATCCGATAAAATTGGAATGATACAGAGAAGAATAGTATGACCCTTGTGCAAGGATGACACATAAATCAAGAAATGGTCCAAATTTTTGTCCACACGAGGATAGTGTGTTGGTAAGTACGGTGCAAAATTTGTACAAAAAATAAAATTCGATCTCCACGTTAGCATGCTATTTAATATCCGCTTCAGGTCACATCTTCCACTGCATTGTCAACGTATTAAAGTTAGTGACTATCCATGATTTATTTTCTCTTATATTTGTGAGGTCGAGAGAAAATTGTTAGATTGATGGTTCTAACTTTTTACACAAGATGATGTATCATTATAGTACATTTAGTGTGCCTTATCTCTTTACCATCTCTACGTCCCTCCCAACGTTTAACATATTTGAGAACCATTAAGCCATAAAAGACATTGTGCTTAATGGATGTTAAATACACGTTGGAGTATGTTATGTACGTTCGATATAAGAAATAAATGATAAAAGCATGAACTGGATAATTTTATTTTATTTTTCTCAATAAATTAACTTCAAAATGTCTCCATCGAAATCCTCATAACTTGTATGATATTTTTTATTTTTTATTTTTTATGAGTAGACAAGGGAAGGAAATGTAGTACATTCTCTCTTCCTATGTCCCAATAAATTCATATAATTTTTTTTCATTGTCAAATTTTAACAAAGACTTAACTAAATGCGAAATCAAAAGCAACTAGTTATTTATTTTATTCACAAATTATAATGACTCATGATGAATCCAAAAATAATAAGATTCAAACTTTCAGGTTATAATATGGAAAAGGCATTTTGTAATATATATTTTAAAGAAATAGAATGAATGATAATATTTCAATATAGATAGAAAGTACAAATAACAATTTACAATATGCAATATTATCATTAAATGGCTTATGACTTGCAATGCACCATTCAAAATATTTATGAGGATGTAGACACAAATAAATAGTTTACGGGTTACAATACACAATCCAAAATATTTATTCTAAATACAGAGATAAATAATCTTTTTCCACAAAAGAGTAGCTTTAGAAGAATAAAAGACAGAGATGTGAGCTTGTAATTAAACACTAGAATCTGAAGATAAATTATATATAGATAGAAGCACTGCATCATCAAACACCAATACGATCTAGTAGAAATATGCGCTTTGGTCAAATTAATTATATCAATTCCAAACAAGCTACCTTCAAGTAGAAATAAATTAAAGAAATAAGTACTTTTTATTTGCGATGATATTGTAAAATTCACCATTAATACTTAGTTACTAACCTCGATCACAATGGAGGAAACAATTAGCCATGGAAGCTTGATTAGACATCCAGTATAATTGACTGATCCTGTCCTATCTCTTCGGAGACATCCAGTCAAATTGATTGATCCTGTCCATAGAATAAAATAGTTGCACAAGTTCTTTTCCTAACAATTATTGAAAGATATGCAATAATTAAGCTATAGTAAGAAAATGGATGCTCAGAGGACTTACAAGGGTGGGGGATGAAACTTCCAAACGCATCCTTTATTTCGTATTTGTACGAGTCCTTGTTGAGCAATAAGCGTGTTTCGCCATCAATGCTATAAATACTAACTCTTGGAATTTGTTGAATGATGTGCCAATTTTGCTTCCCCTTACTGCAACTATCTACTAGAAGCGAACTGCATTTCATGTCAAATGTCTGCAAACTGTGCAAAGTGGCATTGATCAAGTTTGGCACCCACTGTGGAAGTTGTTTTGTTTCGGAGGGGAAAGCAACATCGAATTGCTGCAGCATGCCAACCTTCTCCACATATTCCAAATTTGGACAGAGATAAATTTGCAAATAGCTAGTTGAGGGAAGGATGCTATTTTTCAGCTTTGGGCAGTGGATGATGCAACATCGTTTCAGATTAGGAAACAAATTGAGGCTGCTTGCATGAACATCCTGTGCCTCACGTAATACCCACGCTTCCCAATTCGGCAGTTTGGTGAATGTCAGATGCTCAAGTTTTGGGAATGCAGGCGTTCTGCAGCCGAGGAATTCAGGCCCAATACTCCTGATTGCTTCTCCTCCTTCAATGCTTAGGAGTTTAAGATTGGATAGTTGGCCCAATGGAGGCAGCACCGTACATGATGGAAGATTGACAAAACTCAAAAATGTTAGCTCAGCCAAAGAATCGAGTACAGAAGTTGACACCATCCACTTTGGAAATTGTCTGCCAGGGAAATTGTCAATTCGAAGAACTTTTATAGTTGCCGGTGGACTGAGTTGGTTGCATATCCTCTCCGCCTCAGTGATTTTCTCCTCATTGTTTTCATTACTATTCATTGTCCATAAAAGAGTCAATCTCCTAAGAAATGTTTTATTCGCAAGAACAAAGTTTCTGTTTCCGCTCGTCGTTGACCTTTCCAATTTATCAATAATCAGATCGATTAGGTTGCACAGAGATTGCAACTCGTCCAAGTCACAACCTCCATCCATCCTGCTCCTGGTGTCACAATGGCCGACCAAAAATCCATCAAGTTGATTGAGATTTATCAACTTTCCAACTCCCTTTGGAACATGGGTGAGCGGAGTACTCAAAATTCGAAGGCACCTCAAATTGCTCAACCTTGTGATGCCCTTTGGAAGTTCATGCAGTGATTCACACCACGACAGACTCAAAGTTTGCAGGTTTGCAAGACACTCAATGGATTCAGGGAGCCTTGTAATCTTTGTTCCGTCAAGATCCAAGTATTTTAGATGAAACAATTTCATAAGAGAATCTGGGAGGTTGTCTATGGATGTATCACACAAATCCAAGACTCTGAGGCGCTTTAAGCTTTCAAAAGCATGATTCTCTATTCGCTCGATTTGAGGGCAATTAACGAGGCGTAGGGTTCTCAGACATTTTTGCTCCATTATCACATTGGGAAGACATAACACATCACCTTGATTTGAGATGGACAAACGACGAATCTTTGTCGAAGAATTTGTATTTGTGCATTGAGCATCATTAATGATAATCCCTTCCTCTTCCATCAGTTTTTCCCCAAAAGATCGTAAAACATCATGCATAGCAAATATTATACCATCTAAAAATCCAAAATGAATTTGCAAAAGGTTTCTAGCAATAAGTTCTTTGTAATAGTCTTCTGCAATATTTTCCATAAAATTATCTGATTGTTCAATCACAAACCCTTCGTCCACCCACAGTCGGATTATGTCCGATCGAAATGATATGCCACGGTAGAAAGCACAACTAAGAAAACATTGTTTGAGGTGACTGGGTAAATCTTCATAGCTCAAGTATAAAGCATGGGATAGTTCATCATCGATCTCTTTCATGGACCATAAATCACTTTCAACTACTTTTTTCCACTCCCTCTCAGTTCTTTCCTTGTGAAATAAAACACCAGCCATCACTTTAACTGCCAGAGGAAGACCATCACATTTTCTGACAATTTCCATACCAACTTCTTTCAATTCAGAAATCATTACATTCTCCTCATCTCCAAAAACAATCTTTCTAATTAATTCCCAGCCACAGTCTTCGTCCATTTTCTCAGCAGGGTGGACAAAATCAGCTCTCATTTCTGTTACCACATTTTCAAGCCTAGTGGTAAATAAGATAGCAGTCCTACAGGAACCACTCGATATGAGATTTCTGAGCAAATCTATCCATACGTTTGCACTCCATATATCATCCAGAACAAGAAGCAAACTTTCTGAAAAAAGAGGAACAATTCTGCCTTCGGCTTCTGCTCTACTTTGAACACCATCATCATTCCCTCCTGCACCTCTCAATATCCGTTTGAGTATCTCAATCTGAGAGTAATGCTTGGATACATGCAACCACATTCTTTTTGGAAATTGTTTTTTCACCATTTCATCGTTGAATATTTTTTGTGCTAGAGTGGTCTTGCCTATTCCGCCCATCCCAGAAATTCCAAACACACTACACTTTTTTTTGCTTTGCTCTATCTCCAAAATTAGCTTATCAGCGGCATCTACAATTTGTTTACCGACGATATCTGTCGCCACATATGTAGGAGAGGTAGGAGCTGAGTTTTTTTGGAAGCCTTTGTTTTCATATGCTACTAACCTGGGCACCACATTTTTGTCCTCTTTGATTTCTTCAAGTCTATCATTAACTTTTTTTATTTTATTCCAAATGTTTTTGCGGAACTTACAACGACACTGGAAGCAAGATGAAAGCAAATTGACCAGAGAGCATACTCCCGAAGAAGATGTTGATGATGGATGGGCTTCCAATAATCTCCCACCTTCGATCAAACAAATATCAAGTACGTCTTCTGCATCATACATGACGTCTTTTAATTCCTTCACCCAATTGTTGATCGCAGCATCTCTCTGTCTTCTTTTTTCTGCATCTTGAATATAGGGACTGATTCTTGATAATTTTCTACGAAGCCTTGTAAGCTCTCCTTGAACCCCTAGCACTATGCCTATCTCTCCCTCGATGAAATCTGATAGTTTGCCGAGGTATCTTTCAACAAAAAAGTCCAAGACCATTGCCATTTCTTGAGACTGATGAATCAACTGCTTTAGGCCGGAACAAAATCGAAGTTTTATATGTTTGTGCTAGAATATTTAGTCTCTATGCTTGCGTACGTTCTTATCAACTTTTGTTTGCCTTTCCGGAAAAAAAAAAAGAAAACTTTTATATTAGAAACTAATTGTGAAAAAGCAACTAGAATAGTTGTTAAGAGATATTAAACTTCTAAAATGGCTTTCATGTGAAAGAATTTTTATGACGGTCAGTAAGAAGTTGAGATAATCGAGAACTAAACTTGCACAACTATAACTATATATATAAGAGTTGGAATAGTGGCTTGCCAAACCTGCACAATGATAACTAATTAACCAAATATTATTGACCCAATAAATGACTAATTCAAAATGCAATTCGTGTACTATTTATTTTCAGTTTTGCAAATTCTCTAATTGAGCAAAAATTTAAAATGACATTTTTCAAAAAAGGTGTTTTTTTAAAAAAAAATCTTCTAAGGAAAATCAGAGTTTTTCTTTTCGAACTTACATAGTTACATGTACTTTTGTTTAAAGACGGGCTGAAAATTATATTTTATTAAATAAAATTATAATATATTTTATAAATTTATATTTATACTTTTATGAATATGGTTATTTTTATTTAATAAATTTAAATTAGTGGATGAAGATTGTCATTTTTTTTACAAATTTTCCGTTTTTGTACTTTTATTGTTTCCAATTATTTCAATATTTTTATAAAATTATAAATAATTTTCTTATGAATTTAATTTTTATGGATGTGATAATTTTTCATTATTAAATATTTTATTTTATTTTCCTTTTACTAGATTAAATAAAATTTATACTTGTATGAATATATTTATATTTCATTTAATGGAATTTTTTTTTTTTAACTAATCTGACCACGAGGATTTTATAAAATTAATTTTTTTTTAGCGAGTGTGTTTTTTTTATGGTTTGGAACAATCAATCCACCAATCTATTTTCTAGATTTTATAAAGACACTTGTAAAAAATTAATAATAAAACTTAAAATGACGCTCCTAATCATAGAATGCATCCTTTTTAAAAATTAAAATTAAAATAGCATTCCATCATATTTTTTATATCTAAAATAAACTTATTTTAGTACTACTATGGAAACTATAAAATATTGCTTTAAAGTATTAAATAAACATGTTCAACTTGGTAGAAAGTATTATACATATAAGATTTTTATATTAAAGAAATTCTTTACCAACTTAGTAAAAATCGTTTAAATTTCATTAAAATAGCTTTAATACGGTGAAAAATCACTTGTAATCAATTTTGATTAAGTTGATAATAATTTTTTTATATTAAAAATATTTTATGTATGATATTTTTGATTAAATTGAACGAAAAAGAAAAATGATCTAATAGTTACTTGAGTAAGTATCTTTAACGGATTGGATCGATCCAGAATCGAATCGAAATTAATCCGTTAAATTCGGAATCGAAATAGTTTCGGAATCGAACTGAAATCGTTTTGATTCAGTTTCAATCGATTCGAATCGGTTCGATTCGATTGATTTGGATCTGTTCGATTCTTTAATTTAAATGTGGAAATTATTAGCATGTTAACATCTTTATAAGATTATTTTACGATAGAAAAAAAGAATAGGAGTATCAACACGTTAGATGAATTTGAAAGCTCAAATTTAAGAAAGGTGATCCAGAATCGATCCGGAACCGTTTCGGAATCAATTCGGAATCAAAATCGATTTTAAACCGGTTCCAATATCGACGGATTCAGAATCGATCAGAATCGAACCGGAATCGAGGAACCGATAAGCATGTCTATACTTGAGTATATATAAGAGAAGTCAATAAAAAGTCAGCAAAAGCAAAAACAAAGAGGAAAAGGAAATTGAAGTAACAAACCTAATTGAAGATTGAAGATGATCAAAATAAGTTATGGATAGAGTTTGAAGATGATCAAAATAAGTTATGGATAGAGTTTCTGCATCATCTCCTAATTTCTCATCGATTGATAGATAAAATGATAAAATGATATGTATAAGTAGGTTTTGCTTTAACATCATTTTGAGCTTTCTTACTAAGAGGGTGCAGTGTTGTATGAGACGTAGATACTCAAGCAAAGAACAGAGAAAAGACATCTTTAATTCTTAAATAACAAATCCTCGTATATATGAAAAGGCAAAGAAAAAAAAAATTATGAAGAAATAGATAGTCCGAAGCATAATGAAATCAGGGATTTGTTACTAAAGCCTAAAGATACAAAGTCAATAACATTTTGATGCAGGTCAGATTATCAAAGACTAGGGAGTTAATTAAGTCAAAGGTTGGGAAGTTGAAAAGGCAGTCTGCTAATTAATAAATTAAAAATACTTGGGAGACGTGAAGTCGGACTTAAAATAATATAGAGAAATTGTACCTAACTTATGAAAAAAATTAAAGGCGCCCTTTATTATTGTATTTAGTTCTAATTCAAGTCTTTAAATAGTTTTATGCTGGGAAGTTGGAGGAATAGATTTTGATTGACAACAATTTGTGGAATAGAGTTATCTATTATTCTTGAGGATTCTCATCTTGTGAAGTCGAATTAGCATCTCTTCCAAGCATCTTTCCATTTTTTATGGTCCAACTTCCCACTAGTTAATTCCACCATCATCTAGTATGGGAGCCTCTTCGCTTTGGGCCTTTGTTTCTTACTATGATGGTAGCAAGACAAGGAAGAGGTGGACGTGGCAGAGGCATGAAAAATGTGAAAGATGAACGAGATGTTGAAATTCAAGCACTTCAAAGACAGGTTGAGGAATTGACCTTATGTTTTGAGTGTCAGAGTAAAGGATGTTCAAGGCATGGGTATTTGAGTGATGATTCCGAGCATGTAAATCCTTTTGCTCTCGGACAAGCATGAGAGCTTATACAATCAGAAACTATCAAGGTTGATCTCCTAGAGCTTCACGATCATCTTCAACCTGAGAAGGTTTTGGATTGGCTTAGGACCGTAGAAAAGCTCTTTGAATATAAGGAAGTTTTAGAAAATCAGAAAGTCAAGTTAATTCCAGCATGACTTCAAAGATACACTTCAACTTGGTGGGATAAAATACAAGAAAAGGCAAGGCTAAAGGGGCGTTTGGTTCGTAGAGAATTTTCTATTTTCTATTTTCATTCTCTCATTTTTCAGAAAACAAAAAAACTAGTTTTTTTTGTTTTCCAGTTTTCCAAAAAACACTTTTTTATTTTTTGAAAAATAAAAATGAAAACAGAAAACGATTATTTTTCATTTTCCAGTTTTCCAAAAAGCGCTCCTTTATTTTCTAAAAAATGGAGATAGAAAACACGAACCAAACGAGTTTTCTCGTTTTCGCAGAAAATAAAAATGAAAAATAAAGAAAAAAACACCTACCAAATATCCCCTTATAAATTGTTGCTTGGGAAAATGTGAAAGCATGGATGCATGAAAATTTCCTTACTATAAATTTTGCTCAAATCATTTTTATGAAATCCAATAATATGCATCAAGGCAATCAAAATGTAACTAATTATATAGATGATTTCTACAAATTGATGGATAGATGTAATATTCAAGAATCAAAAGACCAATTTGTAGCAAGGTATACTAATTGGCTTAAACTTAGTTGAGGTATAACAAATATATGGAGGTCAAATGACATGTCATTTCATGAATGAGTGTCAAGGCGAAGAAGTGATGTTCGTACAACAAATATAAATGAAGAAGGTGAGGGTTCCAAGAGTGAAGACGAAGCACCAAAATATGATGATTATGACGACTGTGAAAGAGAAGAGATTGAACCTAATGATGGTGAATGTTTAGTTATTCAAAGAGTACTCATAGCTCCTAAGCAATATAATGATCACAATTAGCTTCAACATACATTATTTTCAAAACAAGGTACAAGTCAAATGAAAATGTGTGTTCACTAGTCATTAATGGAGATAGTTTTGAAAATTTTGTTTCTCAATAAATGGTGGGCAAGCTCAAACTTCTTGTGGTGCCACATCCTCACCCATATGTAGTCTCAGGGATAAAACCGGATAATGAGGTAAGAATTGACAAAAAAAATATCTTGTTTCTTTTTCTATGGGTAAAAATATCATGATAAAGTTTGGTGTAACTAACAACTATGGATGTTGGGCATATATTATTGGGTAGGTCTTGACAATTTGATAAGGGTGCTATTCATGATAAACAAAAGAATACACACACATTTTTTATGAGAAAAACAGAAATCATTCTTTTGCCTTGCAATGATTTTTACAAATCCAAATCTTCAAAAGAGAAGAGGAATGCAATACTAATTACTTTGTCACAGTTTGAAAGTGAAATTTGAAGAAGTGGAATTGTGCATGTCTTTTGCTAATTATGACATAAAGACTATGAAAGTACATGGGAGTGTAAAAGCTCTCTTGGAGGAATTCAGCGATGTACTACACGAGGAGTTACCTAATGGTCTTCCTCCTTTGCGAAAAATTCAATACCAAATAGACTTGATTCCTAGACTATACTTCCAAACAAATCACATATATTATCGGATGAGCCTAGAAGAGCATGAGGAGTTAAATCGATAGGTATGTGATTTATTAAGTCAGGGGTTCATTTGAGAAAGTTTAGGTCCTTGTGCAATTCCCACCCTATTAACTCTAGAGAAAGTTAATTCGTGGCACATGTGTATTGATTGTCGAACACTCGGTCATATCACTATCAAATATAGATTCTCCATACCAAGAATTGATGATATGTTAATTAGTGTGCAAGTGCTCTCCCAATTTGATTTGCAAAGTGGCTACCATCAAAGTAAAATAGATCAGGGGATGAATGGAAAAACAACATTCAAAACAAGGGGTGCCTTATATGAATGGCTCATCATGTCTCTTAGGCTTTCTAATGCTCTAAGCACTTTCATGGGAGTAATGACTCAAGTTCTTCACCCTTTCATTTGAAAATTGTATTGTTGTTTACTTTGATAATATTCTAGTTTATAGCCAAACTGTGTGTGATCATATGGAGCATCTAAGAACTATTTTGATGACCTTGAGGAACGCAAAACTCTTACTGGTTGGGTCTCATTCCTACAAGAATACAATTTCATATTGAGACACAAGAGTGAAAAGCTTAACAAAGTTGTCGATTGTCGAAGAGTTGCATTGATTAATTTGATGACCGTGCTAGTGGAGAGAATTAATTGATGTCATTTGAAGATAATATTGATTTTTAAAACATTTATCAATGTGGAAGGAGAGAGTACACAAAGATTATTTGTTATAGAATGGTTTTCTTTTCAAGAGAGCACATTTATGCACACCAGGCCAAATGTTCTTTTGATATCATATTATTAGAAAACTTGACGATGGAGGGCAGGGGGACATTTTGGACAAGAAAAAATTCTATGGAGAAATATTATTGGCCAACACTTTATCGAGATATTGTAAAATTTGTGAAAATGTGCCAAGTATGTCAAACTTGCAAAGGACAAAGCTAAAACTGTGGTGCTTATACTCCCCTACCTATTCCAGACACTCCTTGGGAGGTTGTGAACATGAATTTTTATTGTTGGATTGCCAAGAACACAATGAGATATTGATTCTATCTTTGTGGCGGTGGATCACTTTTCAAAAATGACATATTTTATTCCTTGCAAAAAGACCATAGATGCCTTATATATTGTTGATTTGTATTTTACAAAAGTTGTCAAACTTATGGACACACCTAGACTATTAAATCAAATCATGACTCAAAATTTCTTAGTCATTTTTGGAGGATTTTATGGTAGAGATTGAGTACTAAGCTATTTTATAGTAGCGCATATCATCCTGAAACAGACGAACAAACTAAAGTTATGAATTGCATATTGAGAAACTTACTTTGAAGCATTGTTTTGAGAAGGCCAAAACGAGATACCATCCTTTCTAGAGCTGAATTTGCTTATGATTTTGTTGTGAATCGCTCTATAGAAAAAACTCCTTTAGAAGTAGTGTATGGGAGCAATCCTTGTCATTATTTTAACTTTGTTGATGTTCCTACACTTAGTAAGGCAGCGAAGATTTTGCAACAACAATGGCAAGGGTCCAAGAGGAGGTTAAAAAGAAGCTCAAGAAAGTAATAAATCCTATAAAGAAGTTGTATTATGCCCATAGAAAAATTCAAATTTTCAATGAAAATGATCCTGTTTGAGTTTATTTGAAGAAAGAAAGATTTCTTATTAGAACGTACAACAAGCTCAACAAAAAAGAAGATTGGGTCGTGTCGAATTTTGAAGAAAATAAATAATAATGCCTACTAGGTTGTGCTCACATCACATATACATACTCATTCGACATTGACTCTTTATTATATATGGAGAAAACAAATCGAACTTTGAGTCGAGTACATTCTCCCCTAGAGAGGATGATACAGAGTAGAATACTAAAGGTCAGGGAGTTAGAGTCAAAGGTTGGGAAGATGAAAGGGTAGTCTACAAAGGCTTGGGAGTTGAAGTCAAGATTGAGAATTGAAAAAAATATAAAGAAAGTTATGAAAAAACTAAAGCCCTTTATTATTGCATTTAGTTCTAATTCAAGGTTTTAAATAGTTTGGTGCTAGCTAGGGAGTCGGAGGGGACAAATTTGATTGATAGAGAATAGAGTTATCTATTTTCCCTGTGGAGTCTCATCTTATGGAGATGAATTAGCATAGGGGTGACCACGGTTTCAAAATCATCAGTTTCGATTTTAGAATTGTCGATTCAGATTTATCATCCAATGAAATCGAAATCGAACCGCTCATCAACGGTTTCGGTTCCGGTTTCGAAACCGCCGGTTCCGATTTTTTACGGTTCGATTTTGATTTTGGAACCGTCGGTTCCGATTTATCATCCATCGAAATCGGAACCGAACCGTTAATTGACGGTTTCAGCTCCTTAAGATTCGATTTCGGTTAAAACCGTTTAGAATCGAAATTTAAATTATTTAATTTTAAGTCTATTATTTTTTAATAGACGATATAAGTATATTATTTTTCAATCCATTAATTCGGTTGATTTATTTTAATTTATACATGGAGATTTAACTTATGTCGATTTATTTATTTATATAAATCTTTAAATCAAATATTTATCATAAAAAATTATCATTGAAACATATTTAAATAATAAATGTATAATAATAAATTAAAAAGAAATAATATATATATATTTATTATTATTATTACAATATGTTACATCTCTATTTTTGATTTTAAAAAAAAACTTGAACTTAATTTATATAAATTAAATTGTCTATGCATCTTTTGAGGTCAAGGAATCAAAATTCTCATAGTTCACTTATCATTTAAATATCAAATTATTTTTAAAATTCAATTCCAATTTTAATATAAAAATTCGATTCCGCTTTGGTTGGTCTTGGGTTCAAAAATTTAAGAACCGGAACCAAACCATATACCTCCGGTTCCGGTTTCGGTTTCGGAATCGGAACCAAAAAAACGATTTCAGTTCGATTTTTGAGTCATCGATTTCGATTCAGTTCATGGTTCGAACCGAACCATGATTATCCCTAAATTAGCATATCCTTCAAGCATTTTCCCTTCTTTTTTTTTTCGTCCAACTTCCCACCAATTAATGCCCCATCACTTGTAAATGGAATTATATATAAAGTAAAAAAAAAATTGTTTTTAAGGATCAACGAAGCAGTATAAGACAAGATTGATGGCTCAAGAATTTTTATAGAAATATGAACTGGATTATGAGGTTCAAACATGTAGAGGTGCATTATCACTTTGTACGAGAGAGTTTTTCCTAGAGAAAACAAGATAGAGTGTGTCGAGACTGAAGACCAAGCTGCAAATAGATTCACTAAAGGACTTAATGGTACAAAGTTTGAAAACTTCAAAAGACAAATTTATATGATAAGCGAACATACACTAAGAGATAATAGTCGGTGAGGGAAAGCATTGAAGAATCATTGTCTCTCTCTCTCTAGGATTTCTAGAGAGAACTAGAGTTTCATTTGGATAAATTTTAGAAAAAAGTCAATTGAAAGTTTTTAAAAAAGTTGTTATTTTTTTTTAGAAAAATCCGGTAGCATATGTTAGGGTTTAGATTAAGTTATATTAGGTGAATTGAAGATCAATGCATTAAATATGATTCTTGAGTAGTAACAAGAGTATTGATTGATTGTAAGCATGATCAAATACCTCTCTACAAATTGCATTTAATATAGTAAAAGCCCTTCTTTCAACTTCTTCCTATACTCAATAGACCATATATAGATTTGTAGATGGCAGAGTTTTTGTTATGCATGATGTTTTGAAAGAAAAAGAGTTTGCAAATGATCCCTAGCTACTTTTCTAACCAAAGCTATTTGCCTTAATTATCTGTCCATGCCCAAGTGTATGCATACCAAATTAAACTAAGCATATGAACTAGCAAAAACAAGAACAGGAAGTTTCAAGTAACATACCACAATGGTGGAAGATTGAATATGTAGCATAATTTATCATCTCCTAATTGCTCATCAATTGATGGATAAAATGATATGTATATGAGAGATGTAGTTAAGTAGGTTTTGCTTTAACATCGATTTGAGCTTTCTTATTGGGAGGCTGCTATATAAGAAGTAGATACTCGAGCAAAGAATGGAGAAAAGGCATTCTTCATTCTTAAGTAAAAGAAATTGGTATATATATATGAAGAGGTATTCTCACTCAAAGAATGGAGAAAAGACATTCTTTATTCTCAAGTAATAGGCATTCTCAAGTAAAGAATGAAGAAAATTATAAAAAGAAATAAATACTCTGAAGCATAATGAAACTTGGGATTTGATACTAAAGTCTAAAATATATACGAAGCTAATAACTTATAAATGGAGTTATAGAGTAAAGAGTCATTATAACGGATCAACAAAAAAGTATAAGTTAAACTTGGTGGCTCAAAGATTCTTACATAAATATGAGCTAGGCCATGAGGTTCAAACATGTAGAGCTGCATTATCACTTTGTATAAGTGACAATTTACATGGAAAAAATAAGATAAAGTAAGTTGACATTGAAGACCAAATTGCAGATATATTCATTAAAAAAATTTATAGTGCAAATTTTGAAGACTTAAAAAGTGTACATGATAAACAAATTAAATATACAATAAGAGAGAATAGCCAATGAGTGAAAGTATTGAGGAATTGTCCTTTCTCTCTTTAGGATTTTTAGGGAGAACTAGAGTTTTATTAGGATAAATTAAAGAAAAAAAGTCAATTGGAATTTTCATTGGATAAATTAAGAAGGTGTTAATCTTTTTAGAAAAATCTGATAGTGTTGTTTTGGGTTTAAACTAAGTATATTAGAATTTAGATTGATTTACATTATCAATCCATAAAAACAAGTTAAGATCTTATGCATTGAATATGATTTTTGAGTTGCAACAAGAATAACAATTATATAAAAGTTCTTTCAATTTCATCCCCTACTTCAGGGATCATAGATTTGTCGATGGTAGAGTATTTATTATGCATGATGATGCTTTAAAAGAAGAAGAGTTTACATGCGATCCTTGTATTTTTAGCCAAAGTTTTTTTTTATTATTATCTACCCATGCAGAGCCGGCCCTAGTGCAGGACAAATGGGGCGCCCGTCTAGGGCCCCAAAAATATTCCCTAAAATATCACAGATAGAAGGGCTCAAAATTTATCAAAAAAAAAAATTTTCTTTATAAGAGGACCCAATTTATATTGGTTTGCCCATGACCTCTATATACTCCGGGCTGACTCTGTACCCATGCCTAATTAAGTTTATGTATACGAGATTGAACTGAGCACATGTACGAGAAGTAATTGATAATCTAGCAAAAGGAAGAGGAAGAATAAATAGAAGTAACATATCTCACTGATTGAAGATTGCAGATGTAGCATAAGTTATAAATCGGATAGAGCTGCTCCAGCATCTCCTAATTGCTCATCGGTTGATGGATAAAATGATGCGTACATGAGAGATGTAGTTAAGTAGGTTTCGCTTTAACAACATTTTGAGCTTTCTTGCTGGGAAGCCATGCTGTATAAGAAAAGGTCGGTCCGCCCATCGTCTACGTATTAGGAGTTAGCCACAGGTCCATCATCAGAATGAATGTCAATTCCTCTCGTTGAGGGAACGTTTCAGCTTTGGACAGTGGTGGAGTGGAGGAGAGACATGATGGCAAATCCATTAGCTGCGGAAAATGTTAGGTGATCAGGTCAGCAAAAGAATCAAGCACACAAATTCCACTTTCAGCTGAGGAAATTGGCGATAGAAAGAGATTGTAGCATCCCTGAAGGGCTAAGTTGGTTGCATATCTGATTTGCTCCTCATTGTTTTCGTCAGCCTTTGTCCAAGCACAGTGTTCCTATCGCTGTTCGCAATCCCAATTCATCTATCCAAGTGAATTAGAAGCAAAAATCATGAGAGAATCCGAAACATTATCTATGGATATATGGCAGAAATGTCACAAATTAAAACTTACTGACAAAGAGATCACGAATCTTTTTCAAAGTCACTATAATAAATTTGATTTTTCATAGCGCATAATTATTCTATCCGCAGTGCCATTGCATATTGTAATTCTGTAAATAATAGACTTTTAACAATAAATACTGTGTGGAAAGTAGTACAGATATATGTTAATTATATTGAAGATATATTTTAATGTGTATAAATGTTATTAATAATAAATTTCTAATTAACATAAGCTCCTCGACAACCAGATCATGTGAAACAAGGTGCTTATTATATGATAGACTTATAAGACAAATCATTGAAAAAGTTGAAATTATCAAGAGAGATTCACTACGATCAATAATAAGATTATCTTGTTTATAGTAAATAATTTAAAATAAATTATTTAAAATTTTGCATTGTCGATTGTTGTTTTCATTAACATAATCTATATGAGTATTCACATATCAGAAAAACATTGTACTCTAGGAAAGAAATTGATAATGTACAGTCCGAGTTATACAAAATCATATTTATGAGTAGATATGAAATGCTCAATGGCATAGTTTTATAGCCATCTTTTTCCATTTAGTAAAACTATATAGGTGTTGCACTTGGAAAATTTCATTTATTTGGTTGTGGATGTTTGTGGCTGCAAGTTGTTGGGGAATTCCATTTATTTGGTTGAATATGTTTGTGGATATTATTTGATTATGGAATACTTGTTTGTTTGGGGATGTTTGTGGCTATTTGTTGTTGGGGATGCTTGTGGTTGTTTGTGCAGTGGTTGTTAGTGGAATACTTATTTGTTTGGGGATGTTTGTGACTGTTAGTTATTTGGGGATGTTTGTGTTGTTTGTGGTTGTTATTTGATTATAGAATACTTATTTATTTGCATATGTTTGTGACTATCAGTGACTATTTATGGTTGTTAGAGTTTGGGTTACATTTGAATGAGTTCATTTTCTATTGCTTTAAATTGGGTTCACTCTCCATACCTATTATAGATTTTATCTGATCATAAATTGTGTATTTACTACAGCTCTTATGTATAAATTGTTAGGAATCTATGCAAGGTTTATATTGATCATTTTAATCATATTGTAATAATTTTCTTCCTTACTTATGAATATAGAAAGAAACTGAAAGTGGAGTTTTTGCTTTACTAAGGATACTCATATATCCGAGAAGATGCAATCCAAAAAGATTCAATCCAAGAAACAAGATGGGTTGGAACTAATATGCATATCTAGTATGTAGGTTTTTTGCTTAATTTTGTAAACTTAACTTGGATCCAAAGTTTGTGGATTATGACTTCACACTTTCCGTTTTTCATTATTTGTCGATTATGCAACATTTATATTTCAATTGTAAAAAAATTAATTAGTTATACTTTAATGATATTTTAATCGGTGTTATTTATAAGGGTTTAATTAAGTAGTCATCTGTAATATAATAGACAATGGTTTTTATTTATTGATAAAAATTGATATTTCATTTCAAATGACCACGCTTTTTATCCATACCAAAAAACGTTGTCTATGCTAAAAAGACAATACTTTTAATCCATTACAAAAACCGGTCTTTGCTAAAAGGGCAACGCTTTAAATTCGTTGTAAAAGCGTTGTCTTTTCTACCGAGGACAACACTTTTTATCCATTGTAAAAACATTGTCTTTGTAGCAATAACAACATTTTTTATTTGTTGCAAAAGCATTGTCTTTGCGAAAATAGACAATGTTTTTTACCGTTGCAAAAACATTGTCTTTCATAGAAAAGACAATACTTTTTATTCATTGTCAAAGTGAGCGGACTTTTAACAACATCGCTTTTAATTAACAACACTTTTTCAGCCACATAGACAACGGATAAAAGCATCGTTACGACTTTGTTTTCTTGTAATGGGAATTCTACGATTTTGACTGCTTAAAATAACCTACCCTTTTGATAGACAAATTTCTTATAATTTTAGGATTCAAGCCAGATTAGCTTTTATCTAAAAAATGTTTAATGTCTAGGCTCTCGAGGGACTACTGTCTTCAACACCTCTTTATATGGTTTCTTCATTCAACTTTCTTATGAATTTACTAAATTTAATTATATATAGTATGATGGGTATATTGTTTGGATTCTGAGATAAAAAATAACCAATTCACTTTATATCAATTTACTAGATTATCTCCAACTGATGATTTAATTGATCTAAAAAGTGCACTATATTTTCTTTTGATATAGAATACTATTTTGATAAGACCTTGTAGTTCCTTTGGTGATGAATATATGCTAATTTCATTGCCAATATTTTTTTATTAATATAGTCCACATTGTCATATTTGTTAATATTTTTATTCTTAATATTTACACTATCACATTTGTGTTGGAGGATCGGTGGCCGGCTAGAGGGAGGTGAATAGCCCCTTTATCGTAGATGATGGAATTCGATCGCTTAGTCATTTACGAATTAAGGTTAGTGCAACGGAATAATAAAACTAAGGACAATTAAGAGTAAATGTAAGAATTAAAGAGACAAGCATAAGCGCCAAGATGTAACGTGGTTCACGGCCCTTACCGCTAATCCACGACCCGATTCATATGGCGAATCACTCCCTTCAAATCCACTAGTCTCTCCTTTGCACTAAGCTAGGTGGAGGTAACCTGTCTTATACAAGAATCAATCCTCTTACAATATGATTGAAATAAGTTGAAGGAAGATGATTGAAAACGTGTTGGCCACTTGGGAGATGTTTAGAGGTTAAGCATTAACCATCCCAAGTCACCCAAGACCCTTTCTTATAGGGTAGAGGTCATTCTTCCCATTGGGCCCGAGCAGTTGACTGATGTGACTGTTGTTGTAGTCGTTGTCTCGCAACGGCTTCATCCACGTTGGATTCCAACCAACGGCTCCCACATCAATCGACTGATCTTCCCATCAGTCGATTGATTGAGCCATCAGTCGAGTGCTCCAAGTGATCACTCGATTGGACAAGCTTCTGTGCCCGACCACTCGCGATCAATCGATCGATATCTCTTATGATCGACATCCTTAGCGTCGACTATTCTGCCAGAACTAGGCCAGTCTAACACTGGTCGAGTCCAATCGACCTAGATTAGTCGACTGCTACCTATAGCAGTCGACTGGTGTAGGGTAAAATCTCAAACCAACCTTTGGTTGAGCATCCGACACTTGACTTAGTCATTCGGCCAAGTTCACTTATGAGCTACCTCGTCCCGGGTTACAATCGCAACCTCTCATCTCCCTTGGAGTCCCTCGCCTTGAAGCTCTCTTCGTTCGGCCACATCCCTCGGATGCGCGCAATGTCATCCTTCGTGTCTCGTCCTAAAGTCTGCTTCCTTGGCTTCACTCCAATGCTCCTCGTTCGGCGGTCCCTCGGATGCACCAAGCGCACGACTTCCGCAATGCTATCCTTCACCGACTCAAGAACCGAGTCATGAGATGGTGATCTTGTCAATGCTTTGTCAAGCTAACCATGTGTGAATTACTAAGTCTTGCATGACTTCAACACACATATCAAATCCACAAAACAACCTAACTTAAATCTTTGTCACACACATCAAAACACATCATTCATGGGTTGATTACCTTAACAATCTCTCCCTTTTTGATGTGTGACAACCTTGTTTAAGTTAGGTAAAATATTAACATAAAAATACATAAGGAAGGAAAGCATGTAAAACATAGATATCAAACATGAATATCAACTCCCCCTTAACACATGCTAATTTCTCCTCCTAGCATGATTAACTTAAACCTAACCATTTCTCCCCCTTTGACACCATCAAAAATATCTATCATAAGTTATATAAGCATGACATCAAATCTAGGGAAAGAAAATAACCAAAACAGCCTTAAAAACTCAGAAATCATGCTACTGTGCTCGTGCACAGTTCCAACAGTCGACTGAATCAGAGCATCAGTCGACTGTCACCAAGTTTTTAGCCTTTTCTAATTTCCAGACTGAATTTCAGAAATTCATTAAAAATTCTAAAAAATTCTAAAAATCATGAAATTTTGAAAACATATTTCTCATAAGTCCCTTTATCAATGAAAAATGATTTTTCATGAAAATTCAATCAATTTTGAAAGTTAGGCAAAAACTCAAAGATGTTGAAAATTACTAAAATTTTATCAACTTAAAAGCCTAGTTTTGCCTTGAATTGTTTTAAAACATGAACTTGTAGATTATAAAACAAGAAATGTTTTTCAAAACATTTGAAATATTCAACCATGATCTTTGGGCAATATGTCTATGAATTAAACATATGTTTTCCCCATGATTGGTATATTATTGCTATCATGCATGATACCTATAATGACTCATCAAAATGTTATAATTATAAGTGGGTCATTTGTATCATCCTAACATCTCACCCATGTTATGTTTTCAATCAAGTTAGCCTATAGTGAGTGTGAGATGTACCTAAAGGTATTATACTTAACTAAAATTTCATGCAATTCTATCCAAGGTTAAGTATCATGCATAAATCTCCATCATGATCACAACACAAGATTATCATATTAATTTGCATATTATGATCATAAAACAAATATTATCATCATAAATCATGATTATCAAATGTAAGATCAAGCATGAATCATGATATAAGCATTTAATTCATGGGTTATACATTATCATCACCCAACACTATGTTAAAAATTTTCACCCACACCATCCTAAGTCAATCATATGATATGATATAGATAAAATCCAATTATGGTTGACTATAGGAATCCATTTCCTAGCTACCATTGTTGTTTTTGTTTGTCCCCTAGCAATCAAACAATGGTAGGCCTTCTCATTCTTGGATCTCTTATATCCTAGGTCTTTCTTGTTGAAACTTGCCCTTTGGCTCTTAATTATCATGTTCAAAGTGTTGGAGTCTATGGTGAATTTTTCTAAGGCTTTAGTTAGATGATCTACCTTTTCCCTTAAGACCTTATTTTCTTCAATACATGCATCATTAACATTAAGAGGAATATAATCATCATGTTAGCATGTATTTGCTAGTTTTTCTTCTAGGGCTTTAATTTCATCAAGCATGCTTTTATTTTTCTTTTTAGCCCTAAACAAATCCCTAGTAAGACTTGAAATCATTGAGACAATTTCTTGAGTAGAAAGATTTCTTACCATATTCACCATATCTTCTTCTTATGATGCCGATGAGGATGAGGATGAGGATGAGGCTCCCCCTTCACTTGAACTTGTTTCTTCCTTTTCCAAGGAGGAGGAGTCCAAATCTTCTATTGCATGAGTGCAAGGCTTGATCTTCCTCCGATGAGGATGGATCATCCTATGTCGCCTTATGTGCCTCGGCCTTCCCTTTTTCCTTTGTTTTTCTTTCTTCTTCCTTCTTCTTCTCTTCTTTCTTTCTTCTTTATTCTTTCTTCTTTGCTTTTGTTCAAGAGGGGACAATCATCCCTTATGTGTCCTCTCCTTGGAAATTGTAGCAAATGATTTTTCTTCTAAGCCTTCTCCTCCTATCATTAAATTTGTTAAACTTAAAATTTTTCAAAGCACGTCTTACCTTCCTTACCATGTAGGCCTCCTCATTGCTATCCATTGTGTTGGGTTTCCGGCACCGCGGCGTGTGTGTGTTCGATCATGTTTCGTAAACATGAGCACAGCGGAAGCAATAAAAATAATAAATACTCCTATTTATTACAACACACACAACACACGCATGCTATTACAACAAGTGTAGACATAACCGTAAATTAAAATTGCAATAAAAGGAAATTAAACTACGTTATACCTTCCGTATGACGTGTAGCGGGAACGGCATCAACCGGAACGATCCTCGTAAGAATCGTCTCTATCCGTATCCACGCCGAGCTCCTCGGGATGACTTCGCTAAGTCACGAGCTTCATCTTCGTACGGGTTACTAGCCTCGTGTTGAAGACGACGTGATCGAGAGATGATCACGATCCGAATCCAAATTCGGATCCAAAACGAGTTCTCAAAACTCGCTTCTCCGGAGAGGTATTCGTCAACCGTTTGACGAATCCTTCGTCCTCCACCTCAGAGGATTACCGGAGATCAAATCCCTTTGTTAGCCGCTTCGAGCACTAACCGTCGTCCAAACGACGCTCCGACGAGAGGAGGAGAAGCTGTCCAGAAAACTGGACAGCTTGGTGGAGGAGTAGGAGCCGGCCAAAACAAGGAGAGAAAAGCCTCACCTTGATGCCAAACCTATAGGAGATCACCGGAGGGTCGCCGGAGGTTCACCGGCTGAAGCTTGGTCCAAGGAGCTAGACTCAAGACAATTTGGGCGGCAAGGAGGTTGGGCGGCACAACCGTTCGGCAACTCCTTGGAGGCTAGGGTTTTGATTGATTAGGGTTTAACAATCCCTTAAGCCCACTTTTATAGAGAACTAATTCTCTTAATGGTTAATGGATCATATCCATAAAGCCCGTTAACCCGCTCCATTAAGATAAGTTAAAATAAACCAAACCATGATGGTTTATTTTAAGTTAAAAAGAACCGAACCAACTTTTGGTTCATTCGTTTAAAATAAACCAAACCCTTTGGTTTATTCTTATCCATTGGATTAGAACCAAACCATTTTGGTCCATCCATTACGTATTCATAAGACACTGCCCATCCACGCTTCCATTGCGACTGAAACAATTTCATGCTCGCTTTATGTTTGGTCCAACCAAACATTGTTTCTCTCGGTCTGAGAATCTCATTCTCAAGCTCGTTTTAAATCCTTTGGATTACACTCGTTGTGCGTGTGACCAAATAGGTTCTCGGTTTATGTTGGCCGTCTATAATTAACCATTAATTATGAACGATCATGAGTGGCACCTAGTAGTACATCATGATCCCCAATTAACCGAAAAGATCAACGGTTGATCCATAACTATTTCTGAAACCCTTCAGTAGCTCGAATGAATCGTGCCCCATTCCCTTCACTCATCTTATACCCACTTGGTTCAGGACATGGTCTATTGTGTCAGTCCCCACTAGGCTGACTACGTCACACCTAGCCCAAGTATCATTTCCTCGTCCTACGGATTCTAGTTACTCCACATGTATCGAAGAGTACTTTACTCTAAACATGTAATATTTTGGCCAAAGACTTTAGTAACAATCCGACGAGAGGCCATGGGTATACATCTCCTCGCAAGGAGTGGTGAATCCTTTATAGGCTATTCAAACACCTTCGATCACTTTGACTTATACTCAATCATCCCGGATCCACATCTCCTCGGAGATGTTTACTTAAGATGTCAAAGCATAAGTCTCCATGATCAAGATGACTTGAATACCGCAAGTCAAAGGAACATCGCACTTAAGCCACAGTAAGAACTTCATTGACATATCTATATATGCAGAGACCCATATGAAGTCTTACGGCTGGTCACTCCAATGAACTAGTTACCATAACTAGCATCCACGATTAACTCCGGACATCACTATGTCTCCAGCCAGTGAGAATCAGCTGCTTGGATACACCAAGGAGTATACCTCGTGCTAGTCTCAACAGAATTGATGGTGTCCAGATCCATCAATTCATCGACTAGGGATAATTCCGATACATCACAATTACACATGTAGAGATACTCACTAGTTGTGATCCAATCACAAATTCTCTCATGCTGTGAATCGTATCGTGGACATTCAGTAAATGAGTTTAAGATCCAATCAAATACATAAAACATGTATACTCAAATAGTGAATCTTCATTTATCATATAAATGGTTCATACATAAGGCGATTGCCTTAGGACATCTCTCATATATTACTAACACATTGAAGAGGAAGATGAATCTTCATCGGATGAGGAGGGTGTGTCACCTTTTTCTTCTTACCCTTCTCGGCCACTAATGCTACTCCTCTTGATGGCTTGATTTGCTCTTCAACTATGCCTTCAAGCCTAGTCTCATGCAATTCCATGGTGGAGAAAAATTCCTCTAGAGTACTCACCTCTAGATTCTTGAAAATGTAGAAGGAGTCCACATGGAGCTCCATTTGGATGGCTGAGGGAAGACATTTATGGCTTTCATGATCATGTCCTGATTGGAGAATTTTTCACCTACACTTGATAAACCGGTTATGATTTCCTTAAAATGAGAATGCAACGATAATACCTTCTCTCCCTTTTCTAACTTGATGTTGTTCAATTGGGAGCGGAGGAGGTCCCGTCTTACAAGCTTTGTCTCGGAGGTGCCTTCATGAAGTTCTATTAGTTTTTTCCACATCTCCTTGGCACTTACGCATTCTCCGATCCGGTTGATCTCTTGTTGAGGTAGCACATTGAATAAGTGATGTTTGGCTTTCGAATTCGCCAAGTGCTCCTCTCTTTGCTTCTTGGTCCATCGTGATTTTTCTATAGGCTTCCCCTCTCCATCCCTAAGTATATCGAAACCGGATTCCACTATTAACATAATTTCAAAATCAGTTTCAAAGAATACCTCCATTCTCTTCTTCCACCACACGAATTTGCCCTCGAACTTGGATGGATGGATGTTTGAGCCGACCATCTTTGTTGTTGTGCTTGTTGCGGCGGTGAGTCCGATTGACAAGCAATCTTGACTCTGATACCACTTGTTGGAGGATCGGTGGTCGGCTAGAGGGGGTGAATAGCCCCTTTATCATAGATGATGGAATTCGGTCGCTTAGTCATCTACGAATTAAGGTTAGCGCAACGGAATAATAAAACTAAGGACAATTAAGAGTAAATGCAAGAATTAAAGAGACAAACGCAAACGCCAAGATGTAACGTGATTCACGACCCTTGTCACTAATCCACGACCCGATTCATATGGCGAATCACTCCCTTCAAATCCACTAGTCTCTCCTTTGCACTAAGCTAGGTGAAGGTAACCTGTCTTACACAAGAATCAATCCTCTTACAATATGATTGAAATAAGCTCAAGGAAAAGGATTTAAAACGTGTTGGCCACTTGGGAGATGGTTAGAGGTTAAGCGTTAACCATCCCAAGTCACCCAAAGCCCCTTCTTATAGGAAAGAGGTCATTCTTCAGCCCATCGACGATCACAACAGAATCGTGCCTCGTAACGGTTTCATCCATGTTGGATTCCAACCAACGGCTTCCAGATCAGTCGACTGATGGAGCTATCAATCGAGTGCTCCAAGTGATCACTCAACTAGAAAAGCTTCTGTGCCCGAATTCACCCTAATCAGTCGATTGATATCCCTCGTTAGTCGACTGATGGTGTCGACAGTCGACTGTCATCTCTTGGCAATCGACTGTTTGACCAGAACCAGGTCAGTCGAATATCGATCGAGTCCAATCGACCTAGATCAGTCGACTGCTACCTATAACAGTCGACTGGTGTCGGGTAAAATCTTAAACCAACTTTTGGTTGAGCATCCGACACTTGACTTAGCCACTTGGCCAAGTTCACCTATGAGCTACCCCGTCTCGGGTTACAATCGCTCACTCTCATCTCCCTTGGAGTCTCTCGCCTTGAAGCTCTCTTCGTTTGGCCACGTCCCTCGGATGCACCAAGCGTACGGCTTCGCAATGTCATCCTTCGCGTCTCGTCCTAAAGTCTGCTTCCTTGGCTTCACTCCAATGCTCCTCGTCCGGCGATCCCTCGGATGCACCAAGTGCACGACTTCCGCAATGCTATCCTTCACCGACTCAAGGACCGAGTCATGAGATGATGATCTTGTCAATGCTTTGTCAAACTAACCATGTGTGAATTACTATGTTCTGCATGACTTCAACACACATATTAAATCCATAAAACAACCTAATTTAAACTTTTGTCACACACATCAAAACACATCATTCATGGATTGATTGCCCTAATAATTTGTTAATATTTTGTGATTAATATTGTTTATATTATCGCATTCCAATGTCTCATTCTTCATTTATACTTTTCATTGAATTTTATTTCCATGTAATTGCTTGACATGATGGTTATCTTGACAAGTTGGTGACTTTTCAAGATGTGATGGGAATGTAGCAGTGTTCATGGTCTGATCGTGGAGCTCATCACAACTATGGACACCACTAGATGCACCCCGAGTTGAGCTCTAGAGGGCACCACAATTAGGTTGTGGTGCAAGGCGAAGCACTGCAGGACGACTATAAAAGACCTTCAATGGATGAATTTCATAAAATGATTATATTGTAATTATGTACACATGGATATTAATAAAATTATATTTGATTAATATTTATATTGTAATGGTATAAATTTGAATATTAATAAAATTAATTTGATTAATATTTATATTGTAATTGTGTGCGTTTGGATGTTATTAATAAATTTTGAATTTAATATCAATTATTGAAATATTGTACAAATTGTTTATAAATAGGTCTCTAAATTTAGAGATCAAATGCAAATTCGATCTCTAATTTATAGACTGAATGTAAATTAGTTTTTTAAATTTAGAGACCGAATGCAAATTCGGTCTTTAAATTTATACACCGAATGCAAATTTGGTCTATAAATTTAAAGACCAAATGCAATTTTGATTTTGATCTCTAAATTAGAGACCGAATACAAACCAAAATATTCGATTTTTAAAATGGTTGTTAATACATTTAAAGATCAATTTTCTTTAAAATGAATTTTTCTTGTAATGAATATATAATATCATTAACTAGCTTATGGTTTACAAGTGTCACTCAAAGCATTTGTGAGAAAGTAGGCACACATAAGTAGCTTATGGTTACAATACACAAACTAAAACATTTATTCTAAATATAGAGACCACTAATCTTTTTCCACAAAAGAGTAGCTTTAGGCAAATAAAAGACAGAGATGTAAACCTACAAACACTATAATTCGATGATAAATTATATATAGATAGAAGCAGCGCGACACCAAACGATGTAGTGGATATGCACCTTGGTCAAATTATCCCAATTCCAACAGGCGGCCTTCAAGCAGAAATTATGAAATAAGTACATTTTATATGTGATGATATTATAAAAACCACCATTAATTAGTTACTAATCTCGATCATAACTGAGCAAACAATTAGCCATGGAAGCTTGATTGATCTTGTTCTGTTTCCTCAGAGACATCTGGTAAAATTGATTGATCCTGTCCATAGAATAAAATAGTTGTACAAGTTTTTTTTTCCTAATAATATTGAAAGATATGCAATGAAGTATGGTAACAAAATTGATGATCAGAGGACTTACAAAGGGGATGAAACTTCCAAACTCATCCTTGATTTCGTATTTGTATGAGTCCTTACTGAGCAATAAGCGTGTTTCACCATCGATGCTATAAATAGTAACTTTTGGAATTTGTTGAATGATGTGCCAATTTTGCTTCCCCTTGCGGCAACTATCTAGTAGCCGTAAATTGCATTCCATGTATAACTGCAAACTACGCAGATTCACATTAATCAGGTTTGACAGCCACTGTGGAAGTTGTTGCATATAGATGGGGAAGATAATTTCCAATTCCTTCAACATGCCAACCTTCTCCACATATTCCAATTTTGGACAGTTATTGATTTGCAAAAACCTCGTTGGCGGAAGGATGCTATTTTTCAGCATTGGGCAGTCGATGAAGTAACATTCTTTCAGATTAGGAAACAAATTGTGGTTGGTTGCAGGAACATTTTCGTTAGCTTCCACAACTTCCTGTGCCACACGCAATACCCACGCTTCCCAATTGGGCATGTCGTTGAATTCAAGATGTTCAAGTTTTGGGAATGTAGAGGTTCTGCAGCCTAGAAATCCAGGGCCAATATTCCTGATTGCTTCTCCTCTTTCAATGTGTAGTTTTTTAAGATTGGGAAGTTGGCCCAATGGAGGGAGAACCGTGCATGATGGAAAATTGAAAATCCACAACACTGTTAGGTCAGCCAATGAATCATGTATAGGACTTGACACCATCCACTCTGGAAACTGTCGGCCAGGGAAATTGCTGATCGAAATGTCTTTTAGGGTCGTTGGAGGACAGAGTTGGTTGCATATCCTCTCCCCCTCAGCGATTTGCTCCTCATTGTTTTCATTATTATTCATTGTCCATTCAAGAGTCAATCTCCTAAGAAATTGTTTATTTGCAAGCACAAAGTTTCTGTTTCCTGCCGTCGTTGCCCTTTCCAATTTATCTATCCACAAGTATCTTAGATTGCACAAAGATTGCAACTCGTCCAAGTCACAACCTCCATCCATCCTGCTCATGGAGTCACGATGACCGACGAAAAATCCAGCAAGATGGTTGAGATTCTTCAACTTCCCAACTCCCTTTGGAACATGGGTAAGCGGAGTTCTTAGAATTTGAAGGCACCTCAAATTGCTCAACCTTGTGATGCCCTTTGGAAGTTCATGCAGTGATTTACACCCCGAGAGATTCAAAGTTTGCAGATTTGCAAGACACTCAATGGATTCAGGAAGCCTTCTAATCTTTGTTCGATCAAGATCCAAGTATTTTAGAAGAATCATTTTCATAAGAGAATCTGGGAGGCTGTTTATGGATGTATCACACAAATCCAAGACTCTGAGACGCTTTAAGCTTTCAAATGCATGATTCTCTATTCGCTTGATTTGAGAGCAATTAAAGAGGTGTAGGGCTCTCAAACACTTATGCTCTATTATCACATTGGGAAGAGATAACACATCACCTTTGCTTGAGATGGACAAACGACGAATCTTGGTAGAAGAATTTGTACTTTTGCATTGACCATCATCAACGATAATCCCTTCCTCTTTCATCAGTTTTTCCCCAAAAGATCGTAAAACATCATGCATAACAAATTCCAAATCATCTATAGATCTAAAATCAATTTGCAAAAGGTTTCTTGCAATAAGTTCTTTGTAGTAGTCTTCTGCGATATTTTCCGTCAAATTATCTGATTGTTCAATCACAAACCCTTCGGCCACCCATAGTCGGATTATGTCCAATTGCCATGATATGCCACGGTAGAAAGCACAACTAAGAAAACATTGTTTGAGGTGGTTGGGTAAATCCTCATAGCTCAAGTATAAAGCATTGGACAGTTCGTCATCGATCTCTTTAATAGACCATAAATCACTTTCGACAACTTTTTTCCACTCCCTCTTAGTCCTTTCCTTGTGAAATAAAACACCAGCCATCACTTTGATTGCCAGAGGAAGACCATCACATTTTCTGACAATTTCCAGACCAACTTCTTCCAATTCAGAAATTATTACATCCTCCTCATCTCCAAAAACAATCTTTCTAATTAATTCCCAACCACTGTTTTCGTCCATTTTCTCAGCAGGGTGGACAGAATCAGCTCTCATATCTCTCGTCACATTTTCATGCCTAGTAGTAAATAAGATAGCAGTCCTACAGGAGCCATTCGAAATGGGAATTCTGAGCAAATCTCTCCATACATCTGCGCTCCATATATCATCCAGCACAAGAAGCAAACTTTCTGAAAGAAGAGGAACAAGTCTGCCTTCAATTTCTTCTTTACTTCGAACACCATCATCTTTTCCTCCTACACCTCTCAGTACTTGTTTGAGTAGCTCAATCTGAGAGTAATCCTTGGATACATGTAACCACACTCTTTTTGGAAACTGTTTTTTTACCATTTCATCGTTGAATATTTTTTGTGCTAGAGTGGTCTTGCCTATTCCACCCATACCAGAAATTCCCAACACGCTACACTTTTTTTTACTTTGCTCTATCTCCGAAATTAGCTTTTGGGCCGCCGCATCTATAATTGGTATCCCTACAATATCGTCCACCACATATGTGGAAGAAGTAGGAGACGACGTCCTTACTGAGGTAGGAGACGACATCGTCCTTACCAACCTGGATACCACCTTTTTGTCCTTTTCGATTTCTTTAAGTCTATCATTAACTTCTTTTATTTTATTCCAAATGTTTATGCGGAATTTAGAACACTCGAAGCAAGATGAAAGCAAACTGACCGGAGAGCATACCCCTGAAGAAGATGGATGGGCCTCCAATAATCTCCCACCTCCGATCGAGCAAAGATCAAATATGTCTTCTGCATCATACATGATATGTTTTAATTCCGTCACCCATTTGTCGATCTCACGATCGCTACGTCTTTTTTCTGCATCTTGAATGTAGGGACTGATTCTTGATAATTTTCTGTGAAGCCTTGCAAGCTGTCCTTTAACCCCTAGCACTTTGCCCATCTCTCCCTCGATGAAATTTGATAGTTTGCCAAGGTATCTTGAAACAAAAAAGTCTAGGACCATTGTCATTTTTTGAGACCGATGAATCGACTGTTCAAGGCCAGATCAAAATTTGTACTGGAATTAATACCTACTCAACTTCTGTTTGCTCTTATGAGAAAAACAGAGCCTTTATGATTAAAAAAAAAAAAAACTAATTATGAAGTAACAAAAATACTCGTTAAGATATATTAAACATTTAAAATGGCTTTTATGCAAAAGAAATATCAGATGAAGAATTTATGGGGAAAAAAACATGTTGGATATATCATATATTCATGAGAAAAACATCAGATTATACAAATCTTAGAAATATTTTTGGTTTTCAATATGAATTGGGATAGTGGCTAGCTAAACTTGCTTAACAATAGCTAATTAACCAAATATTATTGATCTAATAAATAACTAATTGACAATGCAATTAGTATACTAGTTATTTTTAATTTTACAGTTTCTCTAATAAATCTGAATGAGCAAAAACCAACGATTTGTCTTTCTTTTTTTTTTTAATCTCAAAAGGGTGATCCAAATATAAGTTTTTTGTTCCAACTTACATTTGTTTAATGGGTGTTCTCAAAAGGGTGTTTCTAAAATAAAATTATATATCATTTTACGAAATTTAAATTTATTTAAGGATATGATTAATTTTATTTTATAAAATTCAAATTTTATCAATGGAGATTGTCAAATTATTTTCCTATGAATTTAAATTATTTTTACTTTTATTGGTTGCAATCATTTCTTTATTGTGTTAATTATTTTATAAAATTATCTTTTATTTTTAAAAATTAAGAAATTAAATTAACAAATTAAAAAAATTTATTTTATTTGGTCTTATCCAATAATTGAAATTTAATTGATGTAAGATATATCTTTTTCACATGAAAAAATTCTCAGTTTGCAATTCTATAACTATTTAATAAATCTATAAAAAAAAAACTTAAGTCCAACTTCTTCTTCTTCTTTTTTTTATAATTTTCCTTCTTTGATTTTTTTATTAAATAAAAATTATTTTTTTAATAAATTTAAATTTTTATTTTTATAGTCATGATTGTTTTGTTTTATAAATTTAAATCTTTCCTTTTACTCAGTGAGATTCTCTTAGTTGGATTATTCTATTTTATAAATTATTTTTTATAAATTTAAATAAAAACTATAGATGTTTGAACATGGTCATATATTAATTTA
Organism: Wurfbainia villosa; assembly: GCA_025175895.1. Lineage (NCBI taxonomy): Eukaryota > Viridiplantae > Streptophyta > Magnoliopsida > Zingiberales > Zingiberaceae > Wurfbainia > Wurfbainia villosa. The sequence continues at coordinate 459,377 of CM045998.1, read as the reverse complement.
TATAATAAAAAATTTATGTATTACAATTTTTTTATAAGTTGGACCAATCAGTCAATTTGATTTTCTAGATTAAATTTTATATATTGGTACAAATAAAATTCATATATATATCCATAATATATAATATGATATTATCCATTTAAGTCTAAATTCTCATAGTTTTATTATTTGATTTTACTCAAAGGTCTCATATCAATGGAAATATTTTTTTTATCTTATAAATTAATGATCTTTTTTATGTCTTTCCAACGTTGAACTTTGATTGTTATTTTAACAATCCCCTCAAATGAATGATCACATTGAATCTCTCCCTCAAGTTCATTCATCCTTGAAGGACTTCATATGCTTGATATCCAATCTTCAACTCATCGGGTCTTCCTGTTAACGGTCCAGATTGTCTGATCCAACTGGACTTCTTATCAATTGTTTGGTCTTCCTGATCTAACTGGACTTCTTGTCTGGTATTTGATTTTCTTGACCTTAACATGGGAGCATCATTTTCAATTGCTGGTGTAAATAAAATTCACATATTTCTATAATGGTATGATATTGTCCACTTTGGACATAAACTCTCATAGTTTTATTTTTGAATTTTACCCAAAAAGTTTCATACCAATAGAAATATTTTTTTATGTTTTTTCAATGTGAAACTTTTATTGTTCTCCTAATAATCCCAACATTATAAAGGTATCTTTTTTAAATTTTTACTCAAATTGAATTGATAGATAGAAATTTTGGAAAAGGGATCAACAAAATAATTGAATATATGGTTGAGTTTGTTCAGATTTTCTTCCAGAATCAAAAGGAAAAGAGTAATTTGCATATGATCGCTATTTTTCTAGCCAAAAGTACTGTTTCCCTTAATTATTTGTTCATGCCCAAGTTTATGCAAACATGATCGAAATGAGCATATATACGATCGAGAAGTAAACAATAATCCAACAAAAGAAAGAGCAAGAAGATGAGGAAGTAACATACCTGAAGATTGAAGATTTAAGCAAGAGTAGTGGATAGAACTGCTACATCGTCTCCTATTGCTCAACTCATCAGTTGATGCATTTTAAGATGATATGAAGACGAAAGATGAAGGTTTTGCTTTAACTTTCTTATGGGGAGGCTGCTGTATAAAATTAAGAAGTTAAATTCTATCAGATAAAATTATTCATATTTTAAAAATAAAATATTTTCATAAATAAGTCAATATTTAATCATATTTTAAGTTGAATCAAATTTGATCAGCCAAATGATCATTTATGTCGATGTTCTCCGCATGTTTCAATTATTAATTTCTTTATAAAATCAGAGGCAGGGCGATGGTCCAGTTGATTAAGACAATTAAATTATCCAAGTTCTTGATATTAAAATCAGAGGAGATTAAAAAGAAGCTCCAATAAAGTAATAAGTCTTATGAAGAAGTTGTATCATGCCCAACAATTCAAATTTTTAATGAAAATGATCTTGTTTGAGTTTATTTGGAGAAAGAAAGATTTCCTATTAGAAGATAGGACAAACTCAAGGAAAAGAAGATAGGGTCATGTCAGATTTTGAACAAAATGAATAATAATGCCTATTTAGATTGTCCTCCCATCACATATACATACTCATCAATGTTCGCGATTTGACTCCTAATTATGGAGAAAACAAATTGAACTCTGAGTCGAGTTCTTTCTCGCCTGGAGAAGGATGCAGAGAATACCAAAGGTTAGGGAGTTAGAGTCAAAGGTTGGGAAGATGAAAGGGCAGTCTTTTAATAAATTACAAAGCTTGAGAGTTGAAGTCAAAAAATATAAACATAAAGAAAGTTGTGCCTAACTTATGAAAAAACTAAAGCCCTTTATTATTGTATTTACTTCTAATTCAAAGCTTTAAGTAGTTTGGTGCTAGGGAGTTAAAGGGAACAAATTTTGATTGATAACAATTCCTGAGAATAATCTATTTTTCTTGTGGAGTCTCATCTTATGAAGTCGAATTAGTATATCTTTCGAGCATTTTTTTCCATTTCTTTGTTGTCCAACTTCCCATCAATTAATTTCCCCATCATTTGTAAATGGAATTATAAAGTAAAAAAGTTGCTTTGAAATATCACGGAGAAGTATAAGACAAGATTGATAGCTCAAGAAATTTTATAGAAATATGAGCAAACATGTAGAGGTACATTATCACTTTGTACAAAAGAGTTTTTCTTGGAGAAAGCAAGATAGAGTGTGTCGAGACTAAAGACCAAGTTGCAAATAGATTCCCTAAAGGACTTAATGGCACAAAGTTTGAAAACTTCAAAAGACAAATTTATATGATAAGCGAACATATACACTAATTAAGAGATAATAGTCGGTGAAGGGAAAGCATTGAAGAATCATTGTCTCTCCCTCTAGGATTTTTAGAGAGAACTAGAGTTTCATTAGGATAAATTTTAGAAAAAAGTCAATTGAAAGTTTTTAAAAAGTTGTTATTTTTTTTAGAAAAATCCGGTAGTATATGTTAGGGTTTAGATTAAGTTATATTAGGTGAATTGAAGATCAATGCATTAAATATGATTCTTGAGTAATTAATAACAAGAGTATTGATTGATTGTAAGCATGATCAAATACCTCTCTACAAATTGCATTTAATAAAGTAAAAGCCCGTCTTTCAACTTCTTCCTATAGTCAATAGACCATAGATTTGTAGATGGTAGAATATTTGTTATGCATGATGTTTTGAAAGAAGAAGAGTTTGCAAATGATCCCTACTTTTCTAGCCAAAGCTATTTGCCTTAATTATCTGCCCATGCCCAAGTGTATGCATACCAAATTAAACTAAGCATATGAACCAGCAAAAACAAAAGGAAGAGGAAGTTTCAAGTAACATACCACAATGGTGGAAGATTGAATATGTAGCATAATTTATCATCTCCTAATTGCTCATCAATTGATGGATAAAATGATATGTATATATGAGAGATGTAGTTAAGTAGGTTTTGCTTTAACATCGATTTGAGCTTTCTTATTGGGAGGCTGCCATATAAGAAGTAGATACTCAAGCAAAGAATGGAGAAAAGGCATTCTTCATTCTTAAGTAAAATAAATTGGTATATATGAAGAGGTATTCTCACTCAAAGAATGGAGAAAAGACATTCTTTATTCTTAAATAATAGGCATTAATTATCAAGTAAAGAATGAAGAAAATTATAAAAAGAAATAAATACTCTAAAGTATAATGAAACTTAGGATTTGATACCAAAGTCTAAAGATACGAAGCCAATAACTTAAAAATGGAATTATAGAGTAAAGAGTCATTATAACGGATCAACAAAAAAGTATAAGGTAAACTTGGTGGCTCAAAGATTCTTACATAAATATGAGTTAGGCTATGAGTTCAAACATGTAGAGCTGCATTATCACTTTGTATAAGACAATTTACATGGAAAAAATAAGATAAAGTAAGTTGACATTGAAGACCAAATTGCAGATATATTCATTAAAAAATTTATTAGTGCAAAGTCTGAAGACGTATAAAAAACAACTTTATATGATAAACAAATATACAATAAGAGAGAATAGCCGATGAATGAAAATATTGAGGAATTGTCTTTTTCTCTCTTTAGGATTTTTAGGGAGAACTAGAGTTTTATTAGGATAAATTTTAAAAAAAAAAGTCAATTGGAATCTTCATTGGATAAATTAAGAAGCTGTTAATCTTTTTAGAAAAATCTGATAGTGTTGTTCGGGTTTAAATTAAATTATATTAGAATTTAGATTGATTTACATTATCAATCCATAAAAACAAGTTAAGATCTTATGCATTGAATATGATTTTTGAGTTGCAACAAGAATAACAATTATATTTTCTATAATAAGAGTTCTTTCAATTTCATCCTCTACTTCAAGGATCATAGATTTGTCGATGGTAGAGTATTTGTTATGCATGATGATGCTTTAAAAGAAGAAGAGTTTAGTAAATACGATCCTTATATTTTTAGCCAAAGTTTTTTTTTAATTATTATATATCTAGCCATGCCTAATTAAGTTTTGTATACGAGATTGAACTGAGGATATGTACGAGAAGTAATCGATAATCGATCAAAAGGAAGAGGAAGAATAAGTAGAAGTAACATATCTCACTGATTGAAGATTGCAGATGTAGCATAAGTTATAAATCGGATAGAGCTGCTCCAGCATCTCCTAATTGCTCATCGGTTGATGGATAAAATGATGCGTACATGAGAGATGTAGTTAAGTAGGTTTTGCTTTAACATCATTTTGAGCTTTCTTGCTGGGAAGCCATGCTGTATAAGAAAAGGTCGGTCCGCCCATCGTCTACGTATTAGGAATTAACCACAGGTCCTTCATCATAATGAATGTCAATTCCTCTCGTTGAGAGAACGTTGTTTCAGCTTTGGACAGTGGTGGAGTGGAGGAGAGACATGATGGCAAATCCATTAGCTGCGGAAAATGTTAGGTGATCAGGTCAGCAGAAGAATCAAGCACACAAATTCCACTTTCAGCTGAGGAAATTGGCGATAAAAAAGAGATTGTAGCATCCCTGAAGGACTAAGTTGGTTGCATATCTGATTCGCTCCTCATTGTTTTCGTCAGCCTTTGTGCAAGCACAGTATTAATTTCCTATCGGTTTTCCCAATCCCAATTCATCTATCCAAGTGAATTAGAAGCAGAAGTCTCATGAGAGAATCTGAAACATTGTCTATGAATGTATGGCAGAAATGCCACAAATTAAAATTTATCTATAAACTGTTGAAAGTTATAAGGCAACGCACGGACACTAGTGTGGTTAAATGTATTAATGCGTACCGTAAATAATAGATTTTTAATAATATATATTAATGTGCAAATATTAAAATTTTAACAATATATATTAATGCGTGCGGTGAAAAATAGATTTTTAATAATATATCTTTTCATGCTTTTGATGTGTATTATTATTTATAAAAATAAATTACATACCGTAAACGTGTACCGTTCATAACCCATTGTGGAATTTATTATAGTGGGTAGCAAATAGTCGACCTCTTCAATTGTGAGGTGGACTTTCTTGGCTTCCACTTCGTTTGCCTTCGAGACATGTGTCCAGAAGAACCAACCAACAAAATGCATTGCTTAATATCTTGCTCTTCTTCTCCTCCTCCTGCAGAACACGAGAAAGGAAACTCGAGACATGCCTGAACCTCGAGGAGCAAGAAGTCTCCATCCGCGTTCATTTCCCTGCTTTTTGAGAGTTCAAAAAGGAACCTGTACCAGTGCTCTATATGTGTAATGTGTATAGGAAGAGAGGCCAAGCAAAGCAACCTATCTACATGCATGGTTGACTCCTCCTCTTCGGTATAAAAAGGTACTCTATAAGTTACTATTCACCCCGCCTTCCTTACACTCCAAAACATATGCACACGAAGATGAGACACTCTTTATTTTATTCCATTTCTTACTCTTCTTTTAAGCCTGTCTTAATTATAATGTGCGAGCAATGCTTGTTGTCATTTTTTTTCTCTCGATATACAATAGAAAACCGAGTATAATACTTGTTTGATTGTCTAATCACTAAGAAACCTGAACTTCTGTCAGTAAATTTAAGGTATAAAAGATCCTAAATTCATCAGGGATCTTGATAACGACATCTAAAGTTTTCTTCCAACTTGGAAATTAAATTTTCAGTTAGTTGAGTGGTTCAATTTGGGGAGGAGCCCACCAATGCATAAGATTTCCTGATAACTGTCTTAAATTCAACAACAAACATTCCATTGGAGAATTCGTGCCTACTCGCCAAAGAGAAGCCAACCCAAACACGCAGTGTAGAAATTTTGTGGAATAAAGTTAGGTGACACAAGTTGAGGCATTCAGTGTGAGGTAATCTTCATGACTAAAACTCGACAGCCACATCGACCAAACTTTCTCATGTTTGATAGGGATGTGATAGATACACCCTTGTTTTTTTTGCAATTCTTTCAAGTTATAAAATCTAGGGAACTTTAAAGTTGAGATAGACAAAATGTAAAAGGGAATAAGGCATGTAGTGACTTTGTCTCCAAACACAAACCTAAAGTCACTTTCTACTTTGCCTTGTTCAAACTTTAGGGTTTCTTGTGCATGATCATGGCAACGAGGAATCGCCTCTTGTTTCTGAACATTCAATCCTCCCCATACAATTTTCTAAACACCACTTTCCCAAGTCAAGTCATTCATTGTGTAACTATCCAGAAGTTTATATAATTATTTTCACAATATATACTCTAATTTTATATGTTTCTGAATGATATTGTTTCTTATAGGATCGGATTCTCCCTTCGGTAAAGAGAAAGATCAAAGAAAGAAGATCTAATGACGCTATTCAATTAGGACTTCTAGCTAGTTAACCTTTTCTTGAGATTAAGAAGCATTTATTATTACACATCACTCTAGTACACAATATTGCATGCCCTTAAAAGCAATTGTTAGTGAAAATTGATCTAGAAGATCATGGCTATTTGACTATAAAGAGTTAGTTATCATAATATTGGTAGAAGACTTCCGATTCGCAAGCTTTTGTAAGAATAATAATAATAATAATAAGCAACTTCACGTGTGATCATGACGAAGGTTGTGAATTAGCAGTGTTAGCAAGAAGAAATGATAGTTATTAAACTAGATTACCAAATGTCTTTGACAACCTCAGTTGGAACATGCTCTCACTTTAATATATGGGCTTCTAAAGCGTTGAACAATATTCTCTAGCTCATCAAATCATGATGGAGCTAGAGCTAGCACCTTATTATATATTAATACAATATTTTAAAATCTTTTAAGGTTAAAATTTAGAATTTACAAATGGTTGGTCAAAAGTTAGAGGGTGGGGGGCCACCATCACCCCCCTTGTGCTCTCATGTGCTCAAGGGGCTATGAATGTTAACAATCAAATAGGTCAGTAGTTCGAATGTAAGCGTGGTGTGTGGTAAAGGATTCCCTATTCTTCTTGTACCCTTTTCAACCCTTTTGATGGATGCCTTAGCTTGCATCGTCTCAAAGTGTAGTTAAAGATTAATAATTATCCATGAAATTACTTCTCTTATTCTACAGTATGTGTGCGTAGTTAAAGATGAAAGGTTTGCTTGAATATGGTAATTAACTTAACTTTTAACAAAAAAAATTCTTCAAATCAAATTTGCTCACTAACCATATATGCATATGAAGTATGTAGGAACAACTGCTGAGCTATCTTTCTTTTCCTCCCTGCATTGGGCAAATAAGTCCAAAGCACTTTGAATGGCAAGCATCCAATTTTTGTGACACTGAGAAGAGCTAACGCAATGAGTTTGTTACCACTGCAGTAATAAGGTCGAGAGAATATTTATGTACATGTTTCACTCGAGTGTTAGACTGGTAGATGAGGTCAGTAGTACCTCAGGGTTAAATGTGGGTTGGGTTCAGCGGTTGGGTTTTGTCTCCATTCTCAGAGGAAGAAACCAAGCTGAGA